>VXCM01000949.1:126114-196591 GCA_014773175.1 Lucifuga dentata
TGCGAGAAAGATGTGTAGCCGTTGTACTCTGAAAGCTGGGAGAGTTTGGAGAATGCGGAACGGTTTGAAAGTTCGCCATAAATATTTGTGCGTGTTGGTTTCAGGAGAAGCACTGTGTGGGTATTCTCGCCGCTGTCATGGCAGACACGCATATATATGTAAAAACGTTTCGTCTGCGGCGTCACGGCACTATATTTAGCGACACTTCCCATTCCACGCATTCTGCGTGTGTCACTCATGTTTTCTGCAGGGCGCGGCGGGTTTGACCGCTGCCGTCAGCAAGTCACCTCAACAGGTGAGCGCGCGGGCGTTTCCTCAGCCGGCAAGCCATCAGGAGACTCTGAGATGCCCGGTAGTTTCAGGCGCTCCTGACAGCGAGGGTCCGTCTATTTATGTGGGTCATTTTGTCAAAGCCAGCAGGATAGTTAGCGCTGTGTGTCGCTGCTGCAGATGTGTGGTAGAAACCGGTTGTTGTAAGGAAGCTGGTTACATGCCAAACTCGATCCACACATACGTTACGTCAGGCTGCTGGTTTTAATAATACTGGTTACCTAATCTGTGCTGCCATTTTGCTTGTTAACTCAGTGAAATGCATTTTTACCTAAAGATTAGCTGACAAAGTGCTCACCCAGACAGTTATTTATATAAGATCTGAATTTATTCTTTTGGAAGCAGCATTGTGTTTAAAGGACCATACCATCCATTTTGCATGTTTGAACATAACATATTCAATTTTCATACAGGTAAGGTTACTAACAATCATTTCCCAAAGGATAAAACTGTATTTCAGCTTTCCTGATATTTTGCAGAATCTATTAATCTNACAATCATTTCCCAAAGGATAAAACTGTATTTCAGCTTTCCTGATATTTTGCAGAATCTATTAATCTTTCAAAATCAAATATTCAAGTGGTACACCCACCTTAAAAATTGATGATCACCTGCTAATAGTTATGCAAAATTATGAAGTCATTGCAATTTTTCGATAAACACAGGTCTTCTTTTGGGACTATATTCCCTGGTGGAGACGTACATTCACTCTGCGCTTCTTATTGTGATTAAACACTAAAATCACAAAACTTCAGGAAAAATCTGAATATACGTGTTGTTCATGATGATGGATTACCTATCCCAAGAATGTTTCAAGTATCAACAAGTTGATTTTAATAGTGTACTAGAATGAACTAAAACCAGTGGCGGTCTGGAAGGTAGGAACAAACTATTTTAAGTCACCATTCCAGTAGTATGTTTTGGGAAATGATAGTAACATTATGTGAATGAAAAATGAATATATTAGGTTCAAACATGCAAAATGGTGGTATGGTCCTTTAAGTACCATTTAACGTAGCCTGTATGTTGATGATTCAGCCTTTTGTTAGGTACCCATAAATTTAAGTGGTATAGACCTCAATACAGCATTTCTAGAAAGAAATCTGAGGAAGACTTTGTCCAAAAACATGGAAGAAATATCTATTATATTTTTGTTGCATTTTTGATGCAAAGCTTTGGTTTGACATTTTATACATGTAATTAGAAATGGATGTTGGGTAAACGTGAGCAGTTCAGCAGACAGAATGGTGCTCCTGTGTGGACAAGCTAGCTCATTCTTTTTTTGCTCATTGATGGTTGTGCGTTTTTTTTTTGTTTTTNTTTTTTTTTTTTTTTTTTTTTTTTTTTTTTTTTTTTATGGTGCTGCAGAAAATGACGAGGAGAGACGGAAATAATGTTTCTGGTTTTGCCCTAAACAAATAGTGGGATAAGGAATTTCTTGAGATGGAGGCCGAGCACACAGAGAGCGGGTAGGGGAGTGTGAGAGAGAGAGAGAGAGAGAGAGAGAGAGAGAGAGCGAGAGCGAGAGAGAGACTCCATTGTGGCTGAAATGCAAAATGGGATTTGCATAAATAAGGCTGAAACATCAGCAGGGTCCTTTTACAGCCAGCAGCAGGGCTGAGAGGAGGGATGATGAGTAGGTGTGTGTGTGTGTGTGTGTGCATGCACGCTTTCCTGTCATTTTTTTTTTTTTCCCCTTTTTTTACATAATGCATTTCTAGAAGTATTGCGTTGCTTTGGGAAAATGAGACATTTGCTGTAGCTCGGAGGATAAGATCAGGGTCAGGGTTCATCTCCTCCCGTTGATCCCGCATCTGTAACTCTCCCAGACACTTCTGCTGCGAAACCCACTTCACTAGTGTAAAAAAACCACCATCTCCCCCTCAGAGGCATTTGGGCGACGTAGCTGGGAAAGATGTACTCTCCACACTACTCAGCCGGAGCGCCACGACTATTACATAAGCGCAACAGAAAACGCGCCCTTTAAGTGTCACCCGCGTCGGAAAACCCAAATCTAATTGAACTGAACTATTTTCTGCCCTGCTTTCATTTGGAAGCCATATTTATATCACAGGCAAGAAGCTCATTCTTAGAGGCTCATTATACTGTTTTGCCATTAGCCTGCATGCACTGCAGCTCTGCGCATTAACGTGACAGACAGCTCATCTTCTGTACTGGAGGTAGAGGAATCTGTGATTAGGTCTGTGATGCTTTGTTGTGCGTGTGTGAGAGGCGCTTGCTAATGTACGTACGCTTGCATCTGCGTGCGAGTGTATTCTTTATGACAGCTATGTCAGCAAGCTGCCCAATCAGCCTCTCATTAGTGTGCGATTTGAGGGAACAGGTGATTGACAGGTGCCTCTGTTTGTGTGTGCGCACATGCTCATGTTACATGCATTTGTGTGTGATTGGGATTTAAGTTTGGATGGCACCCCGTGAGGGAACGCAGGCTAGTTAGAGCTAAACGAGGTGGGAAGCTGGTCATTTGATAGAGAAAAATGACATCTGCTTCAGCTAACAAAGCGGGTTTTGCGTTGGACATCATGTCTGTTTACGCGTTACTTAATTTTCTGTCACTAATGGGTCTTTAAAGAGTTTCAGGCCACATTGTCTATTTTTATTCCACAACTTTTGACCTGAATAGACCGGCTTTCTCCAGCAGGAACAAGAGTAGAATTTTAGAGGCACCAGGTCAAATTCAGAGCACGACTAAGAATGATGCTCAATATCAGTTCAGCGAAGCAAAATTTGTCAGGTTGACTTATCAGCATTTTTAGGCCTTTAACCAATATAGGATCTATATCTAAATATTAATGCATTTTCTGTTAAATGGCTTACAGATTTCTCCTGTTAATCACAAAAGCAATCCTGACTAACTCTTAATAAGATTTGCAAACTTTCTTTCACATTAAACATTACTAAGCTTTTCATTATTATATTTTTTAAATAACTGAATGAAAATATAAATGCAGAAAAGTGACTTTGGTCATCTGAGCACTGAGAAGAAGGCGGAGCTGTAAGGAATCAAAGTAGTTAGAACATGTAACACAAACTTGGTACTGGTGATACACACCAACATTAACCATCACTATCAAGTCTGTACACAATAATGAACACACAGCTGTTGTCCAGGAAGTGAGAGAACACTAATGATCCACAGGTAAAGTCCACCTTAAATATAGTATGAAAGTTTAGCTGCCATGGTGATAATGCTGAGAGCCTCGTGTACACACTGGCAGCACTAGTGAACCTGCTTCCTGGTCTTTAGGACCCACAATACCTGATATTCACTCTACCCACACCTTATTAGCTAATCAGAAGCGTGTGTGTGTGTGTGTGTGTTTTAGTTCTAAGGAGCAGGAATGAGAACCTAGCTTCTAAACCAAACGGTTGCTGCCTGGAGCCCCGCAGAAGAATAAAATCCTGCACATTATTTGTGACAGTATTTTGATTCAGAGTTTGATTAACTCTTTCCTGTGCAAATTACACAATCCAGCTCTTCAATTAAACTACATTCTGTTTTTTTGCCGCTTCCTTTTCTCCTCCCTTTTTCACACATTAGTGCAAATCCGACACGATCAAAAGTGAGACTTTAGAGCCAGCTGCTGAGCGGCCATCATTAGCGGAATCTGGTTGTTGAAATGTTAACCCCATCCTCTGAAAATGTACAGTAGCAACGAATGGCTGTCTGGTTCTCAATGACANCACAGCACACCCACCGCAACACTCCTCCACCACGTCCTCCTCCTCCTCCTCCTCCCCAGCAGAGCTCTGGAGCCACTTAACTATGTTGAGTGTTTTGGAAAAGCTTCTAAATATTTTCAGGATGACAATATAATCCGACTGAGTGTGCTGCTCTTTCAGACAGGATTCTCATGCAATTACTAGAGGAGTGTGCATTCACCCAGACACCACACACACACACACACACACATGCACGCAANTTACTAGAGGAGTGTGCATTCACCCAGACACCACACACACACACACACACACATGCACGCAAATGTTGGTTTGGACTGCTACGCTACCTCTGCTGTTCCTTCTTGCTTTTTCACTGTCTGCAAGTTGCAATTAATTCTGCTATTTATGTCATCAAATTAGTTTGGTCAAAGGGATTTTTCAGTTTTGCTAACTGGTCTTTTTCCCTCCATCTTCCTCCCTTTTCTTCTCTTCTCTTTCAACAGTGTGCCCAAGGGCTGTGAAAGCCCCCTTGGGAGTTTCATAAATACACTCAGAACAAGACAAGACTCCTGGACTATTGTTACTGCTTTCACACACTCTCTCTCACACACACACACACACACACACACACACACACACACACACATACACATTCATACAGGCGCACACACACGCACACACACACACACAGACAAGGACATAGAGATAATGTTGGAGGTCCAAGAGGAAAGGCCATCGGCGGCAGGTACAGCAGCGACACATTTCAGCAAAAAGGAGCGAGGAAAGAAAGAGCGAGAGGAGGCTAAGGACGGTCGGGGAAACCTCTCGAACATTGGGAATCCTGTTCCTGGCTCCAGGAACGTGCGAGCCAAAGCGCCACTCTCACACACGGGCAGTCCTCACCAGCTTATCACTCCACCCTGTTCCGTAGTCCTGGGAGCCCCATCAATGCACTCCAATAGGCTGAAGAACTCCCCGTCCACCAACACACAGAGGTGAGTGTCTCACACCGACTACCTGTCGCTTTGGTACTGTCAGGTGGCCACGCACAACTGCAGTGGTGATGAGAAACCAAGCACTGGTGCACAAGTGTGTGTGTGCCTGTGTGTGTATGTGTGTTTTGCTTCACTGATGTCGTATGTGAAAGACACTTTGAGAAACAGTTGTTAACATAGCCAACAGGGAAATTATAATTTTCTACACCTGATTATGATGATTAAGTGAAGTTAGTCGAAGAACCGCTATTCTTTATACGCATGTTAAACCTTCGATGCTACTCCAATTAAGACAATTGATTTATGTAATTAGATAGAAATCAGCATAAATAGACATTATTGCACTCAGTGTAACAGACCTAGATTATCAAAAGCATTTCCATTTGGTTTACAAGTGGCGTAAGCAATTCATCACTTCCTCACCTAGTTACCTTTTCTCATAAAATGATTAAGTAATGAGTCACTTATATTCATTGATTGGTGGAATTCTATTAATTTCATCCATGTGTACAACTTACTCCACGTTTTTGCCTTAATTGCAGTACAGAAAAAAGTATAGTGTGCATGTGTAGGTACTGACTGCCATTGCTGTCCTCAGCTTGTTAAAGTAAATCAAGATTTTATCTGAAGCCGCTTTCACACACACACACACACACACACACACACTCACTCACATTCTAGTCAGGAAAAGTTCTTGCTGTTACCTGAGACAGCAGAATGCAGGACAAGTTGTTGCTGTAATTGTCCTCCTCAGCACCTAGTAACATTCCCGGTTACATTCAGGTGAGAACAGGGGGCCGGGACATTTCAAGAACGAGTGAGTGGACGCATCTGATGTATTTGTCCTGCGACCCGTTTGTGACAATAATAAGCCTGTTGGCAACACGCTGGATTTCCAATACTACTGCACTTTAATCCAAATAATGTCTGGCGGCTGGAGCGATTCAGAGTTCAGTAAGCTTTTGTCCATTAGGGCAGCGGACGAAATAATTTGTCAAGTTAAAGGAACTGAGGGATTCAGTGGTTTACCACCAAATACAACATACTTTGTGTGTCACGTCCTGCGTTATTCTTCTTCTACATCCTTTTCTACGTGACGGTGGTTGGCAAAGCAGCTTCTGGGTGCCTTGTCGCCACCGACCTGTTTGGTGGGCACCTGATGGGGAATTTCAGGTTTAGATGAGAACATGGTTGTTGCGGCTATGATGTGATGGGATAGTCAAAGAACATTCCCATACAGGTAGTTGTATCTGCATTGTTGAGGTATACATGTGAAAGGGGCGAAAAGCATAGTATAAAAATGTAGCCTACAGGACCTTAAGTCATGAGTTTTTTTGATAAGCCAACATGAACCAACAACCTGCATGTCTCCGATCAGCCACTACAGTCCTTTTTTTTTTTTTTTAAGCTGGAAGGTCGTAATGTGTGATCCCGGGCTGTCCTGGGGTCAGGGAGTACACTCTGCTTGGAGGTTTTCCCTGCTGACTCATGGTTCTGGAGCTGCTGGAAACGACTGCCTGGATTGCCAAAATACTACTGGCCCTCTTTTTCTCCAAGCTGTGCGCTGTGCGTGCATACACGCACATATGCTAGGCTGTGGCTCTGCTTTTTGGACATGTTGGCATTTGTTTCATGCTGCTTGTATAAGTATGTGTGTGGTTGTGTGTTTGAAAGGGAGAGAGAGACATGGAGAAAGAGATCAGGGTGTGGTAAGGGAATTCTTTGCCAGTTGGATGTGTCCTGCTTGCCTGAACTGAACTGCTCTCATAGCAAGCAGCAGGCATTTCTTGGAGGCCTTTGTCTCTGCAGCCTGTTGCTTTAACTGTGTACAGGTAATTCCAGGTAGCCCCCTAGTTCCAGGGACCTGGTGGTCATAGACATCCGTACCAGGTCCTGGCTTTTGTTAAGATTTTGTGTTGGTGGATTGCAAAAGAAGAGGGAGAAATGAATGACTAAAGTTTCCTTTCATTATTCTCTCTTTGGCTCTCCTCTTGAGTATTGTAGTAGTACACTAGGGTTGGGTTCGTGTCAAGGGAGCGGTGGGGTGTGTGTGTGTGTGTGTGTGGGGTGGGGTGGGGGTTAGGCTCAGACCTCATTGGTTTCATTGTCATTGGTTTGTGTCCAATTTCAGAATATGATTATTAGGTCTACAATAATTTCAAGCCTCAGGGTTTTTCCTTAATATGCCCTATCGCTCTGTGTGTGTGTGTGTGTGTGTGTGTGTGTGTGTGTGTGTGTGTGTTAGAATTGAAAACAAGATCACAAATATATGTTAAAGGAAAACAACAAAACATTTGAAAGTTTGCGTCAGTGTCAAAGTTTGTGTCAGTTTTTTGGTGGTGGCATTTTTTTTTTTCTTTATAATACATCAGAAGTTTTCCTCTGATGAATTAGAAAATGTCCTTTCCTTTGTTCTTCTCTCAATACATAATGTGAAGATGTTAATAGCTCTCATGACCTTTTTCTCTTTCTTCTCTCTACCAGCCCTAAACCCAAGACGGAGGTCATGGTACGCTCACCTCCCGTTATGTCCCCCTCCACTGCTGCCCAGATGGACTCTAAACTACCCAATCAGGGTAAACCAGGGAATACTGGCAGCCAGTCACAGGCCTCACCCTGCGACCCCAAGACCATGGGTGCCAAAGGGGCCCAGGGTGTGACAGGGGGCATGGGACTGAAGAACGGCCAGGGCCTGACCTCTGGCCAAAGCTCCAAGGTTAAAGTCAAAAGGGAGAGAAGCACCTCAGTGGAATCGTACGAACAGCCAGAGACTGGAACACCTATTAGTGAGGAGAAAGGTGAAATCACCACAGCCTGTATTTATTATTATCACCTCATCTTATGCCCAGCAGGAAGCTGAAGTCTGAAAGCATCAAATGAGCCTCATCAGCTGCTACAGTGTTTGTATTAGGCAGCACAAATATAAATGCATGAGACCAAATTAACGCTTGGTTTTATTCTGGGCAGAATAGTTTTTAAAAAAAGGTTTAACTGTTATAGGTGGCAAAGGTGCATAGGAGTTATGCAGCTGTACTTTAAACATTGTCATCCAAATTATATCTGTTTTTTTTAATCAAATAGTTTAAAGTGGTCATTAGAGATACATTGATCAGCCACAACATTAAAACCACTGACAGGTGAAGTGAATAATATGGATCATCTGGTTACCATGGCACCTGTCGGAGGTGGGGGGGGGACATTAGGCAGCAAATCAACAGTCAGTTCTTGACGTTGATGTGTTGGAAGCTGGAAAAATGGCCAAGCGTAAGGATCTGAGTGACTTTGACAAGGGCCAACTTGTGACGGCTAGACAACTGGATCAGAGCATCTCCAAAATGGCAGGTCTTGTGGGGCGTTCCCGGTATGCAGTGGTCAGTACCTACCAAAAGTGGTCCAAGGAATGACAACCGGTGAACTGGCGACAGGGTCATGGACACCCAAGGCTCACTGATGCGAAATTTGTGTGCATGCCAGCATAACTATTGACTTTCTGTGGTTAAATATGATGATTTAAGTAACTGCTGCATTTAAAAACAGTTTATAAAGTCATTAATTATATGTACATTTAAATTTAAAGTTAAATGATCATTACATGATTCATTAATACTTCTGTTTCATTATTCTGTTCTTAAATTATGAATAGAATTCATGAATGTTTTATTTGGACTTCCAAAATACTTTACAAGATTTAAAAATTTTGTTATTTCATATACTAAAGTCTCTTTAAAGTCTTTTTTTATCAAACATTTTTTATCATCTGTCCCTGCGCTCAGTAGCCATGCAGCTGCTCTGCTGTGTTTTCTTGCATCATGCAGGATACAAAAAAATCAATACTTCCTGAATGAGGTCAGTCTGTCCCGTCAAACTGGCTGGACATTGCAGAGTCTCACTATTTTGCAGGTCAAAGATCAATTAGATTGAACTCTGCATGAGATGAATAAAGTGGCATCAATTTGCAACAGGAAGCGAATGCATGTTGTTCTGATTTTTGACGTCTCCATCAGTAAATGCCAATGTGACACAACTTTAGTATGGCATTGTTAAATTAGAGAAAGACATCTTTAAATTCAAATTATCTGAAAAAAGAAACAATAAATGTTAAAGCAGAAGATAAATGAATTGGGAGATGGACTATGATTGGAAGACTGATATTAAATTGAATAATAAAAAGTAGAACTCAAAGCCTTTTAAAAAGAGATTGCAAAACAGAAACTGTAAATGTCAAACCAGAAGACAAATGAGTTGTAAACTGGAATACGACAGGAAGACATTTAAATACATTTATAAATGTAAGTCTTTCAAAAAGTATTTTATAAATCAATTTAAAATATTCTATTTATCTGTCATTTAAAGATAGAATAATTACATAGCATCCAGTAGATGAACATATTATTTACTGCAGAGTCACTTTATTAGATTTATCCCACTTGATTAATGGATGTAGCAGCATAAGTCCTCCCTTTATATTGGCCCATGGTTTGGCTTATTTAATTTTAACTTTATTTGGAAAGGTGTTGCAATACATTTATGTTCAAATATCATATATTAAGATATGGCTGGACACTTTAAAAATCATATTTTTCGTGTCCGTTACTGACAGTCTTAAACTCTGCTTGTTGTATGATTATAGACAGTAGCAGAGTGAAGAGGATGTGCGTGGCGGAGAGGAGGCAGCCCTACAGTGGAGCTGACTGGTGCTCCGGAGGAGAAAGTGACGAAGATGACAAAGGATTCTTCAGTAAGTGTGTTAATATCTACATTTAAGCATGTGTAGCGGTCTTTCTGCTGGTCTGCCCATCAGTAGTAGACCTACAATACCCATAAGTCTCTGCTGATCCTAGAGCCATGATCTTCCCTGCTGTCTCCCTGTAGACTGTAACTCCAGTGATGTGAAGCCCCAGGATTCTGTCACCCATCCTACCTCCAACTCCGGACTCAGTCGTTCCTCCACACCCTCCCACAATGCACTGGGAGGCCAGGGCTCCACAACGGAACCTGCTAGTGGCCAGAAACCAGGCTCAAAAGTGGTTTATGTATTCACTACAGAGATGGCCAACAAGTAAGGAGGCTCAGAGTCACTGTTTGCTTCTCAGTGTCGTGGCTCGTGTCTTATACGCTTCCTCTCTTATTGTCTTCTTCAGCCAAGATTTCACAACCAAAACCTTGAAAGTCCACAGGCAGCACTGTGCTCATACATCTTTCTTAAATCTATTTTTGTGACACTAAATATAACCTTTTACATTTGTCCAAAACTTTGGCAGTTGTACAGTATTGTACATGACAGTGTTGTATAGCAATGTATTTGCCCTGTTTAACTCTCTACATGTTTAAATGATTTTGTAATTAAACCATCATTTTTTATTTATTTTATTTTTTTTTACACAAGCAGTTTTAATTCAAATGGAATTACCGATACTGACTTTAATTCCCTTAAATATATCTCTGTGGCCCTGTCATCAGTGGTTGGTGTTGTTTTTTGGTGGGTTTTTTTTTTTTTTTTTTTTTTTTTTTTTTTTTTNTTTTTTTTTTTTTTTAAGCGCAATACGTGTCTCATATTCAGTTGCCTTAGATTAACCCTCCCTGTTTGGAAAGAAAGATCAAAGCTATGGATGTTCTGTGGAAGGTGTGTGGGTGTGGTGTGTTTACACAATAGTTTGGCTGTTGACCTTGGTATTTCTGTCATGGTACCATCCACCACTCATTCATCTCTCTCTCTCTCTCTCTCTCTCTCTCTCTCTCTCTCTCTCTCACAAACACACACACACACACACACATTGTGTCTGATGACTGATATCTGACTGTCTGCCTTCTTGTCTTCAGGGCAGCTGATTCTGTTCTAACTGGCCATACAGAAAACATCATTGCCTTCCACATGAAAAACATCTCCAACAGCAAGGACAAAGCTCACCTTCTCCTGGTAGACGCAAAAACACATTCACACACAGACACACACTTTTTATTTTACAGATACTCTCACATATGCCACCACCTTGCGTTTGAATAAATTAATCCTTTTTCTCTCCCTCTGTGTTGAAGAACAATGCAGCTGCAGCCCTCCGAAACGATTCGAAGCCCCTGCAGCAACCCCCGTCCCTTGCCCAAGATCAGAGCCACCAGCCTGGTTCCAAGCCATCTTTACCTGGCATGGCCGAATCAACCCCAACCCAGCCTTCGAGCCAAGGAACCCAATCTAGTGTTCTTCCACAAGAAGGGTCCTCCTCTGCAGGCATGGAGTCCAAAAATCTCCCTGGAAGTAGCCCCAGTAACACTACAGCCCCAGTTGACCAGGCTCCTGTCACCCAACCTGAGGCAGGCCTCAACCCTCCAACAGCAGGTGAAGGAGGGCAGGGAGGGGGCTCTGGTGGGGCAGGACTGACACCCCAGCAGCAGCAACAGCAGCAGCAGTTGGCCCAAGAGCTGTTGAACATGGAAGCCAACACAGAGGGCCTGTCCCAAGAGCAGTTAGAACATCGCCAGCGCTCGCTCCAGACCTTGCGAGACATCCAACGCATGCTTTTTCCAGATGACCGTGATGCTCCACCACCTGGGCCCCCACAGTCCCATGGTGGACCCCATGATGGAGGCCCTGATGGAGCATCCCGGAGGCCAGAGCAGGGCCCCCTGCAGGCCATGATGGCGCAGTCTCAGAGTCTTGGACCACCAGGTGGGCCAGGAGGCCCTCGCCCACAAGGTCCCCCTTTTGTCCTGCCCCATGGTCCCAGAGACATGCCCCCATTTCCGCAAGATGAATTGGGTCCACACATGGGGGGACCTGGGGGCTGTGGAGAAGGTGATCAGATGACTCCAGAACAGGTGGCTTGGTTGAAGCTGCAGCAGGAGTTTTATGAAGAGAAGAGGAAGAAGCAGGAACTGCAACACCGTCCACTCCCTCCTGACATGATGATGCATCCTCATGGTCCACGTGGCATGATGCGAGGGCCCCCTCCTCCCTACCAGATGGGACCAGGAGAGATGTGGGGAGGACCAGGTGGTCCACCAGAGCACTACCAGGAGCGCATGGGCATGGGCCCTGGCCCTGGCCCCAGGGGTATGCCTCCCCACATGCAGAGGATGCCTGGTTTCTCTGGTATGATGAATCCCGAGATGGAGGGACCCCCAAGGCCTGGAATGGGCTGGCCTGATGACATGCCTCCCCGAATGGGAGATGCTCGAGGCTTTCCTGGAGGACCTGGGGGAATGTTTGTTGGTCCAGGGGGTCGAGGCGAACGCTTCCCAAATCCTCAGTCAGTCCAGGAGGCAATGTTTCACCAAAGTATGGGTGGAGATAAGGGCCTCCCTCCAGGGATGATGATGGACATGCAAAGGATGATGGGGCACCAAAGAGGTGGCATTGAACCTGGTAATGGCATGGGAATGTTTCCCAGAATGCCTGGTGATGGCCCTATGAGTCCATCCTCCAGGCTCCAGGGAATGGGAGGCAGAGAAATGGGGCCCGAGTTTGGTATGGGGCCAGGACCACATATGCATCCTTCCAAGATGAGAGATCCCCCCATGAATATGAGTCCAGATGAGTTAATGAGAATGAGAGGTGGAGGACCTCCAATGGAGAATATGGGTCCACAAGGCAGGCCCATGCAGGGACCTTCCTTCCCTGAACAGACACAGCCAGGAGACTTTCCAATGGGGCCTGGCCGACCTTTCCCAGGGGGTCCTGGAGGAATGAGGGGCCCACATGGTGAGCAACCCTTTGGCCCAGAGCACCGATCCACTCCAACAGGAGGTANGAATGAGGGGCCCACATGGTGAGCAACCCTTTGGCCCAGAGCACCGATCCACTCCAACAGGAGGTAATGGCCGTATCAATCACCTCCCATCTGCTGCTGGCCCTTCACAAGGTCAGAGGAGTCGCAAGCCAGCAGATCTAAATGTCCAGGCAGGAGGGGGCAACTCCCCCAGCGTCAACACTCTCAAGTCCCCTCCTCTGAGGCAGGTGCAGTCCCCAATGATGGGCTCTCCTTCTGGAAACCTCAAGTCCCCCCAGACTCCGTCCCAGCTGGCTGGTATGCTCACTGGTCCCACGGGCCCCAGTGCCCCACCAGCTCCTCCAACTTCTGCACCAATGAAGTCCCCTCATTCCATGATGGGCTCAGCAGGTGCCTCTCCTGTTCATATGAGGTCTCCTTCTCTTCCCAACCCCTCTCCAGGATGGGCCTCCTCACCAAAACCACCCATGCAGAGTCCTGGAGTACCCCCTCAAGGTGGCAAGCCCCCCCTCAGTATCACTTCACCAAACTTGATGGGGAACATGGAGCAAGGTACAGTTTTCATTTTATTATCTTTGTCTGTGTACATCTTTCCTTTCTTTTTAAAACAATAATTTTCCTACCTTTTCAGTGTGTCATTTTCCATTGAAATTCTTGTTGAGATGGAGATTTTTGTTCTTTTGAAGGGGCATAAAGGTAACAGCTATTTAAAAAAGCACAATCAGTGATTTTCACATTTAACTTTCAACTTTTTTTAAAAAACAAAAGTTGTCAAATAAACCACTTTATGAATAAAATACTTTAAACGAGCCAATTTGAAGATATAGGACAGAATAAAACATTTTTTAAAAGATGATAACGTGGCATTTGTAGGAATAGGACTATTTGGAATGTTATAGTGATTTCTCTGTTTGCTTAATGTCATAGTTTCTGTCATTCACGATTTTCCGCTTTTGCAGTGCAGAACACCTTAACCTCTCTCTTTCATGCCTTCACTCTGCCTGTATGCCTGTCTGCCTGTCTTTGCTTTGGCAGAGTACATGTACATGTTGTATTGCAATACTTTGTCAGTCCATGTTTTTTCTGTCACCTAAGTTGTGGGAGTTCAAAGGCAGGTGCTTGCTTTAAAGGGATGGGCTCGACACGAGAACATTCCCAGAAAGGTGAACACAAGAAAGTGTAAACCTCAGCGGTATGGACTGGACGTGGCTGTAATCTGAATGTAATGCCCATAAACGTGCCACCTGTTTTGACTTGAGAGATCCTACATGAGCAGTTGATTTAAAATATAGTAAATATTAGGGTTAGGGTTATGTTATATTGTCTGACTGAGACTATAAAAAAAATCAAACCTGGGCCTGTTTTCTTCCTTTAAAATTTGTTTATAAATTTGAAAATTCAAATATCCTCCACAACTATGAGATGCTTTACTTATTCAAGTGAGCACATCTGTATGTGGGGTTGGGTGGGTTTTGGGCCAGTGGCTCCCCCTTGTGGCCATACTTAGATCAGACTGAGTCTATGTCTGCAGCAGTGCATTGATTTCACCACCACAATGTTATAAAATCATGACAGTAGAAAAACATTGTCCCTGATCATGAAAAATGTTTGCATCCTGAGTTTTTTTTGTCTGTCATGTCTTCAACCAGGTGGTAATGGTCCTCCCTCAGCCCCTCCCTCATCAGGGGCTCCATCTGGCTCAATGTCCCTCCCAGGCAGCGTCCCATCCGGCAGTCCGTACACCATACCCCCTGAGCCAACGCTATCCCAGAACCCCCTCTCCATCATGATGTCACGCATGTCCAAATTTGCCATGCCCAGCTCCACCCCGCTGTATCATGACGCCATAAAGACTGTGGCCAGTTCTGATGATGACTCGCCCCCAGCTCGCTCTCCTAACCTGCCTTCAGTGAACAATAATGGTAAAATGGCTAAAAATATATTTTTTATTTTAATCTTCAACCACTGGTCTAGTCTTCATTTGATCTGCATCTCAAATATATTTTCTTTTACTAAATACCAGTCACCTTTTCTGTTTTGTTTTACCACGTGTAGGTATGCCAATGAATCACCAAGGAAATCCACGTATGATGGGACCCGGCAACTCTGGTCCCATGCCTGCCCTCAGCCCTCTGGGTATGAATCCCATGGGATCCCAGCCCCTCTCCCATGGAATGCCTCCACAGATGCCCTCTCCCAATGCTCCTAATATGGGCCCTGGCATGATGCCTCATGGCATGATGATACCACCCAATCCCCAAGACCCGGGTATGACTAACCCTCAAATGATGCCCCAGGGACGCATGGGTTACCCTCACAGAGGCCAAGCATACCCTCTCACTCAGTCCCCCTCCCAACAAGGCCCCTTCTCCCCCCACAACGGTCCTGGTCCCCAAGGTTTCCCTGGCCACCCCATGGGCTTCCAGGGAGATGGAGGCCCCATGGGGGGACGGATGGGGAACATGCCTCATGNGCCACCCCATGGGCTTCCAGGGAGATGGAGGCCCCATGGGGGGACGGATGGGGAACATGCCTCATGGGGGAGGGGGTGATGGAGTAATGTGCAAACCCAATACACCTGGAGGGCCAGAGTTCAACAACATGCAGGGTGGATTCAGTGATGCAGACCTTCATGAGGTGATGCGACCTGGAGCATCAGGAATTCCCGAGTTTGACCTGTCTAGGATAATCCCATCAGAAAAGCCCAGCCAGACTCTGTCTTATTTCCCCCGAGGTGGAGGAGACAACCCTGGGGGCAAACCACCTCACCCCTCTGGCTTCCCCATGCAGGGCATGATGGGCGATGGGCCTCCAAGGATGGGGATGTCCATGCAGGGGATGGGGGGAATGCCAGGGGGGCCTGGCGGGGGAATGGGCCCCCAAGACATGCCAATGGGTAACCCTGGCCACAGCACGATGCGGCCACCAGGATTCATGAGCCAAGGCATGATGGGTCCACAGCACCGGATGATGTCCCCTGGGGGACCAGGAGGGATGATGCAGGGGAGACAAATGGCCCACCCAGGCCCTGGAGGCTCACCTAATATGATGATGTCACTCCAGGGCATGGGCGGCCCCCCACAGCAGACAATGATGATGGGGGGTCAAATGAGGCCGCGTGATATGGACATGGGGTTCAGTCCGGGCCCTGGAATGTTCTAATCCAACAGAAATCTTGTATCTAGAATGTTCTTAGACAATACACAGGGATGACGTATGGATTGTGGAGGGTATGCAGAAAAATTTGATGGACTCAAAGAACAAGAGGAGTAACAGGATGTACCCAGAAATGAACGGTATGGCGCAAACCAGTCACCTAACAATGTCTTGTGGTGACTATTCCAATGGAGACACTCAGACACGCCCAGAGTGGAGTATTTCCACCACAAGAACATTTAATTTTGACTCATTAACTTGAGAATGTATGGGATTGTTGTGCATCAGTTTCACAAAAACTGTTCTTGTGTTTTTTTGATTATCTGATTATAAAGACAACTTCGACATCAAAGAGGAATCAACGTAACTAAAGTCGGCACAGAGATGCTACATTATATGTCTACTTTTTCAAATTTAAAAAACAAAGTTGTCATGAAAAGTGGTATGGAACGAGAAAGGAATAAGAAGACAATTTGTGATTGTGAAGACTTTAGTGAAACTCCATCTTGTCTCGCTCCATTGTTTTGACTTTCTGTACAGTATATATGTGTGTGTGTGTGTGTGCGCGTGAATGCTTGACAGACTGTATGTTTGTGTGGTATGTATGTGTGTCTGTATGTATAGGCATTCTATCAGTGACCTCTCAACTCCTCTTACCCAACTTTCATTGGGGGAGGAATGCCCCCTAAAAATACTGTACTGTTTACCATTGGTGGGCTATTCGAATTTTAGTCTATTTTAATTTCCTTTGTAACTCCAGTGTATAACAAACCAAACTATGACCTCATTAAGATAATAGTATTATTAAAAAAGCACAAACATGGACCGTCTGCAGAAAGCGTCTTCTTTCTCCATTTTTACCATTGAAAGCGACACTTAAATGTGAGGATCCTGCAGCTTTGCAGCACAAAAATCTTCAGTCCTTTTTAAGTTGTGGATGACATTTAAATCAGTGCTCCAAAACTTTCAGGACTTAACTTTCATCAGCGTGAATATTACCGCTAATACCCAGATATGTGCTACGTGTGTGTTCTGCTTCTTTTTCCTGTTGTGTTCCTGTTTCGTTTAGATCCTATTGTTGACTCTGGGTAATAATCATTCCCACAGCAATAATCCCCCAAAGTTGGTCAGCAGAATGGGACAGGATTGGTTGAATTCCACAGCAGGTATGCCAGGTATTATAGAACTAGACCTAGCTAGATCTGGTCAAATTTAGCAAAGCAGGTGTGGTGTCCAGTTGAGACATGCAGACATGTAAAGACTTATTGCTTACCATCCAGTTGACTTCCTCTCTTTTCTCTATTGTATAAGCTTCATGTGTTTCTCCATTGGCTTTGGTGCAGAATAGCCTACCAGGGCTGTGGTGATGAACTACAAATAAAAGATATTGTTTTGGTATATTCATGTTGTCCATGGTGTGTGTGTGTGTGTACACATGGCTTTTGTCTGTTCATATCCCACCAATTATGTGGCCCAGGTGGTGTCTTTGTTGTTTTCCATGTCAAACCACCCCACTGACATTCAGCTTGAACAATGAGTAAGTCCTACCAACAAGCTGACATTTTATCAGGAGGCACTTAGCAAGAGCTATTTTCAGAGGACACCACACTTCCAAAATAGTTGTAGCATGTTAACACACTTACATACTACCCATCCAGTGTGCTTTCTAAGCTGTGTGAAGTTTGACTTTACTGGAGAAGAAAACTGTTGATCCAATCTTTATTTTTCCACCATCAATCCAAGTAAAACCTTTATTGCAAATAGTAATTTCACAGAAAATCCCTATCATGAGGTACAGTGTATTATTACTACACAATATAACTCGTTGTGCGTATTATATTCATGCACCAATCCCCATGGGAAGGCACCTATTACCACTCTTAATATACTGTTAATATACTTATTCTACTGTTGTAGAATTCCTTTTCAGCAGTCTCTGCATGGTAAGACGTTTACCCACATGCTAATCTACAATTTCTTTACACATTCAGTGCTTGTTAATGAACATTACAGTACATGAAATGCTTAGTATTCCCCTGAGGAACAACATGATGGGATATGAAAGATTTGCTTAGCAAAACAACCAAATTGTCAAAATCACATCAGCAATAAGGACATTGATGTTGCCATTCTGTCCACCAAGATATACATTTGTCAGTGATCCTCACTCTTGAAAAAATAATAAAGAGTAGCATTTAAGATAAGCATATTTGAAGCTAAACGTTAAGTGCAACAGTGATGCATTTGTAATCAGTAAACCATCAAGACACCTGTTGAGAAATTGGGTATTGGACAGAATCATTTTTACACACAGTATAAAATGACTATTCATACTCATATATATTCAATATTCATTTGGTCAACTTGCCCTGCATGGGGAAGCCAGAGGGGTGAGGTGGTTTGCCCCCAGGGTTGTTACCTAGATGGAACATCTTAATGCCAGCTATAAATATATGAAATGGGTGAGATGAGGAATTATAGATTTTAAAGTTAAAATATAACACGTAATCTCCATAACTGTATGCAATCTAGGCTTTGTGCTCCTAAGATGAAAAGAGTAACGTATGATTGATGCTGGCTAAAAAGAGCAAAAGCTGAAGCTGCAAACTTGATGGGTGTTGAGGATTTAGAGCTCAGTTGAGCTCGTCTCACAAAGTGACTGGTAGCGTTCAGAGGTCAGGGAGTATTCTGAGAGGGCCTGTTTGAACTCCTGCAGAGGGCAGTAGACTCCACTACAACCCGGAAGGTGTTGATCCTGTAGAGACAAGCGCCAGTGTTGACAAGTAGCACGGCAAGCATCCGCTTTATCAGGTCAATAGAGCATTCCCACCCTTACCTGGCCGATGTATGAGACTTTAACAAAGGGCTCCTTAGTCTGCCGGTGTTGGTGCAGCTCCAGAGTGATATCGCCAGCGTAAGGAGGCCACTTCATGTCAAAAATCCCCATCGTCAACAGACAGGGAATCAAAGTGGTGTCGTGCACAGAGTATAAGAACAACTTCCTGAATGAGAGAGGATTTCCACAAGTCACTCAAACCATCCGAAGACCAAACACACGCACACATAGGCACGTTTTACATGCTAAGCGTTGAGCGTTGCCGCTGAGCTTGGCATCCAGCGCTCTGCTTGTTTGAGCGGAGTCTAAGCAGGAAGGAACAGGATGCGCTCGTTGCTAATGAAATGTTGACGGTTACCATGGACAATCTTTGTACATCCAGGTACAAATCGGGTTTCTGGGTTAAACTGGGTAGCGATATGGACATTGCAACAAAGAAGGCTCTGGCTCCTCTTCTCATTCAGTAAAGAAAAGCGAAAAAACAGCGAATGTTGAGTCACCATTCTAAACTGCTTGACACAAGTTGTGAGCGTCTCCTCTGTCGCTGTAACGCTTCTGCTTACGTGACATGCAGCTGTTCTCTGATTGGTTGCTCATTGGAAAGGTCAGCGTCGGAAAGGTCAAAGTTGAACTTGGTTGAACTTTGAGCACCATGTCAAAACGGAGGATGCGAGCATCGCACGGCGCTCAAGGTNGAACTTGGTTGAACTTTGAGCACCATGTCAAAACGGAGGATGCGAGCATCGCACGGCGCTCAAGGTGGCATGACACGATGTCACCGCTCAGCTCCCAATACACAACAATGTAATGCCCAGGTCAGCACAACACTCAATGCTTATCATGTGAAACTGCATCCTAATTTTTTACTGACAATTTAAGGTGTGAAGCATGTGTGTGCGCGCTGTCAACTTTTTGACTCGTTGCGTCGCAGCGATGTCTCACAGATAATACAAATAATACATATGAAAAGTATAATTTGCTCAGAGNGCGTCGCAGCGATGTCTCACAGATAATACAAATAATACATATGAAAAGTATAATTTGCTCAGAGTCCGGACACATTGTGGTTTGGTCCGGATCTGGACTGGAGACCGGATTTTGAGGATAACTGGCATATAAGAAACTCAAAGGAGTCTACCTGTCAGGCTCTGCTGAGGTGCCCTGTAGATTCTCATCAATGTTAGTTATCATTGTGTGCAGAAGGGGTCCAACACACAACTGCAAGGTCTCCCTGGCATAGAGAAGAAAAAAAAAGAAAAAGAAAAGAACAATAAAAGCTGCGCTGTAGAACCTGCCAAATGGTTAGGTAAATACTTTTTTATTGACAGAGCACAAAGGATTATTGTTAAACCTGGAATTTATCCATTTCATAAGCTCTCCTCTCCTGACTGACTCACCTCTTGCTGTGCTGGTAGACATGGTACATCATGTCCACAGCTCTCTGTTCCACTGTATCCCTCCAGGTGTCCAGCGCTGGAGGGCAGGGCAGCCCGTGTGCCTGTTAATACGCGGAAACATGACGCAAGCTACATTTTCTGAAAATGTAGCTTGCGTCATGTTAACACGCGCAAATGTGACACAAGCTCAATTTTCAGAAACGTTTCTCAAATTTTTGCTAATTGCTTTCTGGTGTGATATTTGCAATTTCTCAATCTTACTTTTCAAAGCACTACTCTAGGTCTATTGTAGATTTTCTCAAGTGAAGAGGGTGTCAATTTTAACACGCGACTGGATAAAATCTACTTGGACCATATCTGCATGGACTATAGGGATCAGAGGTGTGTTGCTTTGATTTGTCTGTTGGTTTGAGTTGGTTGTAACTGATAGTAGATGGATCTTTGCATAACCAGAGAGAATGTTAGTTTCTGCTTAACACTCCAGTTTTCGAGGATGACACCCCTCCTATCTCCTCTTGGATCGTACAGTGTTACCTATTGTGCAAATTAATGAGACAGTGGCGTAGACATCTACAAAAAAACATTTTCTATTATCACAATTCTGATGCAACTTTGTAAAACGGTAATGAATCTCTTTTTCCAGCAATGAAATTTGAAGTAGACTAAATTAGAAGCATCTGGAGTTGTTTTCTGTGTCAAATGGGAGTGGATGAGCCTGGGAATTCTGGCAAAACTAATGTGAAAAACATCCTCAATTGTAGCCCATGTGTAAAAGCTCACAACTCCAGAAGTGGAACAAGTAACGCTCAATCCTTTTAAGAGTTACATGAGCAACTTGATATTGCTCATGTAACTAACAGCTCACTATGTTGCAGCTAAACATGAATTTGGGCAGGATGAGTTTTAATAAAATTCATGTTACGATAGCTTGTGGTGACATCTAATAAAAGATGAATTGTGAGATTCCAGTTGTCACCTCTCTGGCAACCATGTCGTCCCTAATGAGGATGAAGTCGATGTGCTGGTGAGCAGCGATGCCCAATGCTTTCTGGATGCTCTGCAGGTCTGCTGCAATGTCTGGCAGAGTGGATGACTCTGCCCAGAGGTGGCTGCAGAGAACACACACGGTGTCAGCAGCAGAACATAGATACACACTGACAACCTGTCAGAGATATCTCAACTCTCCTTATACTTTTGCACAACACATTATTTATTCAGTTTTAGGTAGGGAATGCATGGTCTGTTCTGAGCTTGACATGGCTCTGTGCCTGGTAGGAAAATATAGTCTACAAACCCGCAAGCTATTTTCAGCAGCTTGCATCCGTGGTAGTTAGGATACAGGATTTCAGATTCTGCCTCCGTTGTCAATATAGGCACAATTTCTTTAGGTGGACATATAACAGGAATAATATTACAAAAACAGATGGCAGCAGGCGTGGCATTCAATAATAAAATAAATAACACCATGCACATATGGATTTACACCCTACCTTTCTGTTTTTGCTGAAAAAGCCCTGCTACAAGGCATCTGGCAGATTCAATGGTCCTCACAATGTTAGTGGAGCGCACACTAAGAATGAAAAAAAAAAGGGTCATGGAAGGCAGCCAACTTTAAACAGTAAAAATTTAGGCCGATATCCTTTGTACCGTTTTTGTTTTGTACTTTGTACATAAATCTTGTGTATCAAACCTGTAGAGGACAAAAGGTTTTGCACTCTTGTTATCAGTTATGATGTGGAGCAAACTTACTAGACCTCAGCTGGGCTGAAGGTGGAGCTCAGGAATGGACTGTCCTCGATGTATCTCTTCCTCAGCCTCTCACCCAGCTCATACAGCTGCTGCATGCCTAGTGTGGTCAGCTGACCAGGAAACGTGCCACCCTGCCAAGTATGACAAACAGGACCAGGCTATCATTCTAAATGTTACCTGACAGACACACACACATGCAGGAATCCTAACTCAAGGTGGTACAATGACAGCTGGAGTCCATATTATGGGATTTAGCTTTCTAAGCTAAATCCAAGGTAAACCTGTAGCGAAGCGGCTAAGGCGGTACAGGAGGCTAACATTTCCATGGACATTGTGGCTGGAAGATGGGAAGCTCCCTACACAGATCACCTGTATGACAGAAGAACCTGGTTCAGTGTCCTTGTAGACTTTGTCATGTCACTTAATAGCCAGTAGGAGTCACATAGGCTCACTGTGAGTTATTGAACAAATAAATGAATTCATTAAAGGACCACACTGGCAGTTTTGCATGATTGAGCCCAAGATATACAACCTGCATACACACTGCATCCCTGACAACCATTTCCCAAATTATACTACTGGAGCGGCAAATATTACAGTTGTTTTTCCTACCTTGCAGTCTGCCATTGGTTTCAGTTCATTCCAGTCTTCTTCTTCTTCTTTCTTCTGGCTGCTTCCATTAGGGGTTGCCACAGCGGATCATCTGTTTCCATGATGGTAGATGGTAGAGATGGTAGATGGTAGCATAGTTTCCCCGCAGAACAACAGCACTGGCGGCAGCTGCTGACAGCCCGGGCCTCGGCCAATCCAGCACGGAAATCCGACTTGTGATCCGCATATTTGCTTTGGCATTTTACGCCAGATGCCCTTCCTGATGCAACCCTCCCCATTTTTCTGGGCTTGAGACTGGCACTAGGGATGCACTGTCTTGTGCCTTCTCAGTGGCTGGGTTGGTTTCAGTTCATTCCAGTATGCCATTAAAATCAACTTCAGAGACTTGGATCGTGCTTGAGATAGGTAATCCATCACAGCGAACAAGATGTCTATTCAATATTTTGTCAAAGTCACTTTATTTAACTGGTCCATCATGGAGCTACACGGAAGAAAATGTATGCCTCCGCCAGGGTATACAGTCCCAGGAGAAGACAGCTTTTACTGAGAAACTAAAAAAGACCATCCCTTCTACATTCTGACATATGTGTTAGCAGGCGAAACACTGAATTTTACGGTTGGTGTATCACCTGAACATTTGATTTTGAAACATCACAGGACTTGGAAAAATAATAGGAAAACTTAAAATACTGTTTTGTTTTGAAAATTGGTTGTCAGTAATGTAACACGTATGCAGGTGATATTTATTGGAACTTAAACATGTGAAATCACCGAAATCAAGTCTATTAAAAGTTTTTCAGTGTTGTTTTTTTTAAAGTTCATGACTTGCAGCATTTCTTCCAAAGGCAATATTTTCTCAATATTACTGCATTATGGCCTCCCAGGTCTATTTGGTCTGTTACCTTATCTAAGTTATTGGCTGAGTGTGACATTTATTGTTTGGCTTTGTTTTTAAATCAACACATTTCAAGGCCTATTTTCTGATCGTTCAGATTAACCTACCTAATGGTATGGCACAACCTGTTGTACGTGATCATGTCCTTCTCTGAATTCTTTTCTTGTCTGACTGCCTGTCACAACGTGCAACACACCTACTCACTGTCAGCACATTTTTCCGGTAGCTGTCTTCCACAGGTGCTGGTGGTCTGGGGCCACCATGAAGATCCGTCACCACATAGTTGATGTGAGTGTGTTCAGGGGGCTCCAAGAGGGTTGGCAACCACTGGGCCTTTAATGAGACAAACAGCATGGTTGTTATACAATAAGTGTCACTGTTATTTTAAAGACAGCATACAATGAATTAAGGTTTACCTCCATCACGTCAGGTATAGACCTCAGTGGTGTTCGAGCTCCATGCCGGAACAGGACTTGGACCAGTTTGAGTTCATAGAGGGAGTTGGGATTTGTGTCAGTGGAGGTGCAGCTGGAAGCACCGTGATCTGGTTTGGTCTTCTTCTGTGACCATAGGATAGAGCCAAAAGCCATGGAGAACGAACCCAAAACACCCACTTTGGTCCAAAGAGTCCTCATAGCTGTAAAAAAACAGGCAAACTGTTCTACTGTATGCTCCATGTGTAAAACAGCACAAACACAAGGTCGACATGAGGAGGAAGAAAAATGATAAAAGTGATAATGACAGAAACACTACCAAGAAAGGCACCCAGTGTTTATCACACCAGCTTAAAGGGCCATAGAGTGATTTTGCATGTTTGAGCCCAATGAATACTACTCGCATACACATTATGTTACTGCCACTCATTTTCCAAAACATAAAATCGTATTTTAGTTTTTGTGTTGTATTGCCAAATCCCCTAATCTTTCAAAATTAAACAATCAGGTGATACATCCACCTTAAATTTCAATGTTGCTTATGCACGACTGTAAAAGGTACAGTCCTTTTAATTTCTCTGCAAAAGCAGGCTTTTTCTGGGTCTATATTCCTGGCAGAGACATACATTTTCTTCTGTGTAGCTCAGTGTTGGATCGGTTAAATTAAGTTACTTAGACAAAAAAATTGAATAGATGTTCGCTGTGATGGATTACATATCTAAAGCATGTTTCACATCTCTACAGGTACATTTTTATAGAAAACCGGAATGAACTACAACTAATGGTAAGCTAGAAGGTAGGAAAAACAACTCAAATTGCTCCAATTTATTGGAAAATGGTTGGCATTAATGCAGTTGTATGCAGGCTGTATATATCTGGCTCAACCATGCAAAAATCACCAGTATGCTCCTTTTAAGTTCCTTATGTTAGAGGTGAGAGTGTTGCGTTACCTGTCTTCAGTGTACTTAAGCTTCCTGACAAGTCCAGTAATGATACTTGTTATAATTATTAGTTAGTGACAGTTGTAACATTACACTGACTTGGTGATTGATTTAGACAGAAGAGCTCCTCAGATCGCGCAAGGTAACTAAAGAGGTGAGAGGGTAAGTACCTAAATGTTATTTAGAAATGATTAAAGTTACAAATTCCTGACATTCTAAATAGAAAGGCATTTTTCCCCAGCCAAAAACAGCAGTCGGCATCCCGTTTTAGCGCTAACTCGTTGAAGATGCTAGCCTCCGTGCGTTAAGCTAACCAGCATGTTGCTAACGTCACGTTAAAACTCTTAACAAGTAACGCTAGCTAGCTGCAACAAAACACGATCACATGTTTAAAGTTTGTACACAAATACCGTGTAACTGTTAGCAGCAAACCTGGCTAACTGTGTAATAACAACAAAGGCTTTTCCTGTTCAAATTAGTGCAGAATGTACTTACTTCCTCAGTTCAACTCCTCAGTTTGCTGCTGTTAGAATAAGCAACACTCAGTTATTGATGAAAAAAAAAAAAAAAAAANAAAAAAAAAAAAAAAAAGAGCAAGTCAGTCGCCAACTCCTGCTACCGGCTCGGTCTAGACATGCATGTCGGGATTGTAGTTCAGTGGACGCAAACCTGCAGTAGAAGTAAAGGCTACAGAACCGAAAAAAAATACATTTCCCAAAGATAGAGAGCTTTGTGTGTTTATCAGCTCCGTTTTCATCAAGGCTGTTGCTGCCTTCTACATTTAGTTATATTGCCGTGGTAACATCCACGTAAAATTCAAATTCTTCATGTTTTTCTATATTGAAAATGCATTTAACATATGCATTCATGTTATTTTTCATCTCTCCCTGCTCTACACACCTGATTAGCTAAATCAGGTTTCAAGTTTCAAAGTTTTTTTTTGTCACGTGCAGCCATACAAGTACAACAGTAGTAAAATGATTTTTCTGGTATGTTCCCTGACTGTGCTTCTTAATAAAAGGAAATATCTATCTATCTATCTATCTATCTATCTATCTATCTATCTATAAGATATAAAAACTAACTAACTAAATAAATAAATAAATAAATAAGGAAAAGGATAAGGCAATAAGAGCAAAAATTGAGAATTAGAAGTGTATAAAATGTAGCCTATTTACAACCAAACCAGCAAGAGAATGTATGTACATGAGTATTGATAAATATGTGCAAAAGATAATACTGTACATAGTGCAAATGCAGCTTCAAATGACTGATTGTGTGTGTGTGTGTGTGTGTGTGTGTGTGTGGCGCGCGCGCACACGCGTTCACTTTATCAGGACTTAGGGATTCCCTGATCTTGATTGACTAAACACACATAATTTAGCTATTCACAAGGCTGAAATAAAAATGAGGTACCCTTATAAGATCATGAAAACATTGCCTTAGTTCATGATTGATGGACAGAGTAAAGAAAAATATTTACATATTGTGGTTACTACTTTAATAAAAAAAAAAAATAAAGGTTATGCATTGTACAGCAAAACGATTCAAAGAGGGTAACTTTGTAGATGTGAATCACAGGAAAATGCAGATGACTGATAAAGTAAAATGGCTGCATGTATTCTCGCTTCCCTCTCCCTTTCAGCTTGTGACAGATGAAGTCAGATGTAGGACTCAGCATCCTGGCAGAGCTGGTGAGCCAGTCTTTGTTTGTGTAAATATCTTCCTCAGTCTGTCTCCTCCAGAGCCTTTCTGCTCACAGCAGTCTGTCAGATACAATGACAATGACTGATGTAACTCCAATCTTAAAGTTGTCACCCTTTTATGGTAAAAAAAAAAAAAAAAAAAAAAAAAAAAAAAAATCTTCTGGGTCACTAAACATGTCTTAACAGATATGAGCTGAAATATACTTGTTTATTTATTTGATGTTGTTTGATCATCAAGTTGTCAAGCAAAAACAAAAATCATCAATATATATATATCACTAATAGTGTCTCACATAATCTTAATATTCTGAAAACAGCATTTCCACCCTTTCAAACTGTTTTTGATATTGATTTATAAGTTCAGATTTATCTAAATGTAAAACGTGTGTGTGTGTGTGTGTGTGTGTGTGTGTGTTTGTGTGTGTATGTGTGTGAGAATGACTTGAGAATGAGTGTAAGAGAGACTGACAACTGATCCAATGTGAATTGGATCCAATGTGTGTGTGGCACACCGTCAATAAAGGACACAGCAGATTGTCCAGTTGATTGTTTATTGATTTATAATTATGTGATTATTGTATATGGATCCATGCGAAAGAACAAAAACTGCAGTGAATGTTGGCTTAACAAGACTTCTGCTGGATGATTGTATTTCAAACATCTGGTTGCAAAAGGCTGTTGGCAAAAGGTTGTTTTTTCTACAGACGTCTACAATTTTTCTGCATATAGTTAAAACAAGAAATCAGAAATGACATAAAATACATTCAAATACATCAGAAACATACTTTGCATAAGGGTAAATTCACTATTTACACATATGGCTCCAGGAGAGAAACTGAAAAGCAAGTGCAATGTCTCCACCTAGTGGCAGATTCTTCTCATTACCAGCGTCCAAGCAGGACCTCTTCTGTAGCCTGTGAAATGTCTTCAAATGGAAAATCCTCTAACAGGCTACATTCTGTCCTCATGTCTTGTCCTCAAGTCCATTCAAATATTTGACTAATGAACATCATTTTACTCCTACTTACATTTTAAAATCGAAATTGTTTCATTTTTAGGTTTTCCTAGCTGCTTAGGAAAGATACAAGGATGCTTGGCCTGTCCAAAATAGGCTGACTGAGTTACATTTTACGTTCTTTGTTCGTTCTTTGACATACAAGTACAGTGCAATTTAAACTATTGAAACGTTTGCAAATTTCAACATATGGCTAATTTAAGATGCAGTCTTTACCAGGCAGGGCTTGTTAAAACGTGAAAAAAAATGAAATTTATATTTTGTCATACATAGTTGCTAAGGCACTTCATCTTGACTCACATACTTCAATGCAAATTCATTGTAATAAACATCTTGATTATATGATGACAAGTTTCACAGTTTATTGCAAGTCAGTTTTCTCTTAATGCATATTTTGTATTTTGGGAGGAAAATTGTTGGTTATGCTATGTAAAGTTATAAATTGCATTGTTTGCAGTGTTACAGTGTTATCTCATTATTTCTGTCTAGTTGTGTAACAGCCACATGTCAAATATCAGGTCATTCTCACTCAATCATCTCTCTCTCTCTCTCTCTCTCTCTCTCCCTCTCAGCTTTTGTCTTTTACTGTTCATCTATAAATTGCACAATTATCAGGTGTCACACCTTTTTACCCTGTTTTGTTTTTTAAACTTTGTTGCATTTGCAGTTTGGTTGTGAGTTTTTCAAGGTTTGTTTCCAAACAGTATCTGGTCACAGATCTCAAGTTTATATGGCCAACTCACTGATCTCAGTTTCTCCTTGTGATATGGACATTAATTCCACAGTCAGGTGTCTCTGGGTCAGGCTTTCATGAGTTTGCATAGCTTGCCTGTGCCCATTGTCTGATTACCTGATTACTTAATTCAGAAATAATACTCAGATTTTAACATTCTCTTCTTTGTGTCTTGCTAAACTGATCTTTCCATCCAAACTGTTTGGGTTTGAAGGGAGGTCTGGTCCTCTTTCCTTTCTCCCCGTCTACCACTCTAGCTGTGAATCTATACTGCCAAGTCATCAGGGCGAACCCGGCTGCTGGATCCACTGGTCTTGCTCATGCGCCGTTTATCCTTCGGGAAGCTGGAATGCAGCAAAGGTGATGGGGGGCAGGTGGTGGGCAGCTCTGTTGGCACTTGGTCGTATCTCAGCCTCAGGAAGTCCATCTCCAGGTCGTCAGAGCTCTGATGTCGCTCTGTGGCCAAGTTGACTGAGTTCTGCTGCAGCGCCATCCTGTTGTTGAAAGGATGCGAGGCCATGGGATGCACGGAGGCCATGGAACCCCGAGCTGCCAGGCACTGGCTGAAATCAGGAGGGGGAGAACAGGAGGCAGGGGTCTGCGGTGGACTTTTGGGCTCCGCTGCAGACACAGCCACAGTCACAGCTCTGTGGTTGTTCCTCTGCATGACCTTTTTGCGTAGACACTTCCTGATGCTCCTCCAGCCCAGGTGGTACAGCTCCACCACAGAGAGCAGCAGAGACACACCAGCCACCACCAGCATGAAGATGATGAAGACGTTCTTCTCTGTGGGTCGGGACATGTAGCAGTTGACAGGGTTGGGGCAGGGCCAGGCTTTGCACAGGTACAACGCCTTGAGGAACACTCCGTAGATCAGGTACTGCACCACGATGAAGGTGACCTCCATCACTGTACGGATCATGATGCTCAAGATGTAAGTCTGTAGCAGCGCCCCTTTCAAGCGAACACGCCCACTTACATCAGACATCACCTCTCTCCCGCTCTCTTTCTGCTGGAGATACTCCTTCTCCCCTTCTAAGTCTCCCCCGGCTTCCCCTGTTGTCTCTCTCTGCTCCTGCTCCTGCCTCCGTTGCTTCTCCTCCATGCGCACTATGTGCATGGCATGACCCATGTAGATGAGGGAGGGTGTCGAGACAAAAACAATCTGCAGCACCCAGTAGCGGATGTGGGCGATGGGGAAGGCGCTGTCATAACACACATTGGTGCAACCGGGCTGCTGTGTGTCACACAGGAAGTCGCTCTGCTCGTCCCCCCAGGAGGACTCGGCCGCCGTGCCCAGCACCAGGATACGGAAGATGAAGAGGACAGTGAGCCAGACCTTCCCCACCGAGGTGGAGTGTTCCTGGACCTCTTCTAGGAAATTACCGAGGAGAGTCCAGTCCCCCATCACTGCTCACAGTCCAAATGCACACCTGAGACAGAAAGATTGAGGAGAGAGGACAGAAAGGGAGAGAGGGTGCAGTAGAGAAGATGGTGGATGGATAGAGCAGGAGAATAAAAGGGGAGAAGAGAGATGATGAGTTTTAAACAGCTGTAGGTCCGCTTTGAAGTGACCATGTGTGTGTGTGGCATCATATGTGTATAAATAGCTTCTTTGGTTATGAATTGCTTGAGGACTGGATAACATGGCATGAGAACAACCTTTTTCCCATGAGAGAGAAAGAGAGAGAGCAGAGAAAACAGAGAGATTGAAAGAGAGAGATAGGGATACAGGACATTCTAGAGTCACGTAAAAGTAAATGCTGAGGTTATTTTCATTGGAATAATTTGTGTTTATTATTCCCCACATCCAAGTTATTTACAGACAGGGTAAAAGGCCATAGGGCAAGTCAAAGCTAGGAGTCACTGTCCTTCTAATGTGATTGCGGCCGGGCCTCCACGGTCTCCATCTTGCCTACAGCTCATAACCAGCAGACTTCACTCACAATGACAGAGCAGCAGATCTGATATCCGCTCTCCCTGCATTCCTGCTCTGCAATGATGTCGCCATCCCACAACCTCCATTTTGGATCTGTTCGAGAACATCAATCAGATTGCTCTATCTATCCACTTTGTGCGCCAAAGTGTGTGTGTGCGCGCTCAAGCTTTCGACCCTTGACTCCAGCCTTCGGAGAGTTTGGGTGAGACCCAAACATGGCAGTGACAGGCTGGTGTGTCTCAGCTCAGAATGACCCTATAAGGCAGTTTACCAGACGGCTTTATGGGTACCATAAATGACCTCCATCACTGAGAGGTTAAGAAAACCCATCAAACTCCAACAAGAGGCACTTGAGGCAGAGACCTACGACATCTATATATGTACGTGTACCTACTTCCAGCTTTATTGCACAATTAATAATCAAAGACAGATGACTTGCAGCCACCATAAAGAACATTTTGACAGGTTTTTCCAGCACGTCACACGTGAAGATACTGCCCTACTTGGCAGGATTATAGGAAACATACATTAGTCAGAGCTCTTAAAATTAACATTTAAAGCAAACAGACCACCAGTTAACTCACCTTAATGGTGTGTCAGGAAAGAAAAAGGGTGAACAATCACAGAAAGTTAAAAAGCCAAACAGTGAGATAATATCTTCTCTTACCAGCCCTCATCTCTCTCACAGTGGAATCCATGAGCAGTTGCTTCCATTTCCCCAAAGAGATAAGTTACTTATATATAGTCTGCTGTACAGCGCTGTAAAATGCCTGGCTGACAGTGACACCGCTTCAGTCTTATCTGTCTTTTCTCACCCTCACCGTGTAATGACAATGATCATCCCTGACTCTCTGTTCCTCTCTCTCTCTTGCTCTCTCTCCCCCCTCTCTCTCTCTATCTCTGTCTCTGGTAGATGTATGGCAATAAGACGGAAACTCAGATTGTTGTGTTTTTTGTTTTTTTTAATACTTATAGGAGAGGGGAAAACAAGAACACGTTGAGAGAGGAAATATTTAACCTCTGTCCATGCCCTAGGCTGAGGCTAATGCACAGAATAGGAAAGTTTGTGGACTGACCCTCGTTTTCCAGCATCCAACTAATAAACAAGACCGTTCAATGGAATAACCTGGATCATCGTGTCCCACCCCACTTGAGATCACCAACTCATGAGAATGGCTCATAGCCACCTTGTATAAAGCTGATGATCTTTACTGGAAGTAAATCACAAACAGGCTAAGGATGGGGAGGCCGAGGAGGAAGGGAGTGAGAGTACAGCTATCACAATAGCAGGAGGTGCACATTAAAACAGCCATTCTTATCAGCCAATGCTGACAACAGACTTTCCTCACCTGTTCAGTCTGTGGTAATAATACAACTCTCCTTAGTACAGCCTTTGTGGTCTGTGTTTACTGCATATTGAGCAGCTTCCTTCTATTTTTTAGCACTTTTTTCAAATGGTGCATATGGAAAACGAATAACAAAAGGACTTATATTACTGTACATAAATGGGAGAGAATACTGTAAGCCGATCCAATCTGATGCAACCACAAAATATATTGTAGCTTCAAAAACTACATTAGAATCACTTCCTTTCTATACAGAAATATCAAAGCTGAGAGTATTCATGAACTGTGGTCTGAACGGAATTTTTGCTTGTCTGAGAGAGGCAGACAAAACAGAATTTGGATTGGTTGGGAAAAGCTGGCAGCCTAGTCTATGTCTCCTTCCCTCAATGACACAACAATTCCTGTTCTCAGAGGAAGCAATCTTAAACAATATGATTTCTGACAGACAAGCGGAACAAGGTTCTAAAAGGAAGGAGGAGTGGGGGGTGTATTTGAGTGAGCTTCTCTGTTCTAACAGTTCATTCTGCCAGAGTTGTCTGTCATATCAGCTCTTTTTGGCTTTCTAGAAGCTTGGCAAGAAGCAGGGATTCACTACAATACTGCAATTGGTTTTTGTCTGTAGACCATCATAACTGTCATATTAGTTTATAATATCTGTAGCAGAGTAATGGAGAAGAGCCACTGGACATCTAGTTATGAGGCATTCAGAACAGCAGACTGCGCAAATGAGGCATCGCACACCACTGAGTTATTTCTCTTTGACGTTGTTCAAAGCTCACAGGTCAGGCACTGTCTCTTTCAGTGTGTGTGTATGTGCGTGTGTGTATGCTGCACAGAGCGCTGGTCAGTAAAAAAGAGTTCCATGACAACACAGTCTAGGTGTTGGAGAGTTATTATGAGAGAGAACACTCTGCTCTGTGGACAGGAACAAAGTCATTTCACAGTTTTAGGATAAAACTTAAAGGAAACTGCGTTAATGTGTGAGTGACGTGGAACATAACTGTTTTTACACAACTGTTGCACTTAGCTGTGATGCACAAGTACCATATATACTCGACTATAAGTTGACCCTGATTTTGACCTGCAAATTTAGATTTTTAAAGAAACCCACATATAAGCCGACCCCCTAATGTTGTTCCATCAATTTATTTGTTTAGCAAATTACTTGTTTTTTTTTTGTTTTTTGTTTTTTGAGAATTGTTATAGTATTCCTATGATTTTCTGAAAATAATCCATGTATTGGTACCAGTAAACAGCTGATTACGTAAGTGACAGCTAAGATTAAGTTTTCAGGACTCCTCTTCCTCGTCTGAATCGCATTGATGAAGGTAAGGAAAGCTTTACAAATGAGCTATAATTATCACGGCGCTTATTTAGCTGTGTAATTATTGTGATTTTTTTCAAAATTTTATTTTTGTTAATAATTTCACCCATTACCTGTTTTCAGTAACTATCCTGTACCTGAGTCAATGTGGGTCTGTCTATGTGCTGGGCATTCCTTGATACGGAGTTTTGGAATTCCCTCAGCTGACTCCCTGATGTTGTTCCATCAGTTTATTTGTTTAGTAAATTACCTGTTTTTCTGGGTATTGTCATAGTATTCCTCTGATTTTCTGGAAATAATCCACATACCAGTAAACATGATATTTATTTCAGCAGCTGATTACCATAACTGACAGATCACGGCTTACTGGCCGCTGCAAGATGTGCTGGATAAGATGTTTAGACAGGAAATACATCATTCTAAGGTATGATTTAAACTATTTTACATGCGTAGTGGTAATGGGTATTTCCACCTCTGGAAATTTCGTTCTCTGGGATCTGATTTGAATTACTCGTGTATAAGCCGACCCCCAATTTGCTTTGTGAAATTTGGTAAAACAAAAAAAACAAACAAACAAACAAACAAAACAAAACAAAAAAAACTCGGCTTATACTCGAGTTTATACGGTACTTTACCTGTTATTATTATTTTGGGAAACCTAATTTCAGAGGGAACTCATTACACCTTTCACCATGTTGCAACAAAACTGGTTCATAAATTTTTGAATCATCTTGCTAAAACATATTATTCTTGTGTAGTTTTTTTATTTTTATGTATTTTTTTTTTTTTACTCCTGATGGCTGCTGTCCTGCTGTAGATCAGAACTGACTAACAGAGCAGCAGGAATGAATGTTGAGACGCTGCGACAGTAAATCCTAAACTCTCTGCCTGGCCAGTCTCAGCTTTGCCTTTGTGAGCAGGGACTCTGGATCAGGACTCAGCTGGGGACGTCGCAGGGCCTCAGCTGATGGAACACATAGTCCAATGTTTTATGGGACCATTAAGCAAAGTTTTTATTGCCGTACACTGGCAAATGGTTTCAGATTTATGTCTGCTAGAATCACTCTGAGTGTGATTTTTAGTTGTGTCACAACATTGCAGATGCTGTTTGACTGTCGTAGCCTTTAGAAAGAGAAAACCAGCCTGATTCTGATAACAGGCAAAAAAAAAAAAAAAAAAAAAAAAAAAAAAAAGCCTACAAGTTAATTACTATTTTGCTGGTGAGCCGATGAATTTCGAACCTGAACTCTTCCCCAGCTTTCCATTATCTCCCATTATCAGCTCCCCCTCAGTGTGTACCGGACAGGAACAACAGGGGACAGGGTTGATTTAAACATCCATATTCCCTCCATGATCTGAAATCTTTAGCACCTAATCCGTGTTTGACAGACTCCAGATCCTCATAGAGGATCAGGATGTACTGCTGGTCCATGCTGTTTTGGTAAACATATGGGCATTAGCTGGTGGGTGTACATCGACTTTGTCTGGTTCCCTTTAATGGGGCATGTTTAGACTAACATCCATATAGGAGAAAAAGTACTTACATTCTGTTATGCATTACACTGAGGATTGTTAAGTCTGGTGATGAAGCAAATTTTCAGCAACCGTGCACAGGCTGCCTTAAAGGACCATTTTGCATGTTTGAGCCTAATATATTCAGTTTTCAAACATGTTACGTTACTGACAATCATTTCCCAAAGGATAAAAATGTATTTCAGCTTTCCTGATGTTTTACAAAATCTCTTAATCTTTCAAACTCAAATATTGAAGTGATACACCCACCTTAAAAATCAAAGTTTCGGTTAATAGTTATGCAGCCTTATGAAGTCATGGTTGTTTAAATTTTTCGATAAACGCAGGTCTTCTTTTGGAACTATATTCCCTGGTGGAGACATACATTCACTCTGCACTTTTTATTGTGCTTAAACGCTAAAATTATAAAATTATAATTAAAAAAAAAAAACACCTGAACATACATCTTGTTCACAATGATGGATTACCTATCCCAGTAACGTTTCAAGTACCAGTAAGTTGATTTTAATAGCGTACCAGAATGAACTGAAACCAGTGGTGGTCTAGAAGACAAGAAAATTTTTTTAAATTCACCGTTCCAGTAGTATGCTTTGGGAAATGATTGACAGTAATGTATGAAAATTGAATATATTGGAGTTAAACATGCAAAATGGCTGGTATGGTCCTTTACTTGAAAAAATATTATGCTATCTTCAGCCAAAAGTAAGAAAAATGTTATTTCTTTCTAAAGAAGTGTATCTGACATATTGTAGAGTGACATATTTGACTACACAGGCCCACGGTGGAGAAGCCTGAGCTCCACCCTAAAAATATCAGAGTTAAAATTGGGTTGGTCTCAAAGGATTCTATTGCAGGTCACACAAATCTGTCCCTTTATAATTACACAGCCTTCTGATTCGTTCCACATCAGTAACATCTCATGTACGTATTTATAATTGTATCAGCTCTGGAAACATATTAGCTGATCTTTAAAAATCCTTGTTGAACCATATTAACCCAGGCCTGTATTACATTTCATCACCGCTGTTTTTCAACTACTCAAATTAAAAATAAAAACCCCTGTTAAAGTTATTCAAAATAATGAAAAACATCTCTTCTTACTGATTTTTATTAGTATTTTAATATATTATATTATATTACTCATTTTATTAACTTATCAACATCTCAACATTTTTTATTAATACTTACCTGAGAATATTTCTATTATATCATTCTGTTCACTGTGTTATATCGTCTGCAACAATTTTGCTTAGAAAAGTAAAATTAAATAAAGTTATTATTGTTCTTATTCTTGTTATTATTGTTCAAAAATATAACAAACAATTAATGCACATTAGTTATAAGAAGTAATTACTGGGTTTGCAAAACATTAATATATGCCTTGTTTTTTTTTTTTTTACCTTTAAGTCATTATAATGCTTTATAATGCTATTATTATTGACTATTACTACTAGTACTGCTGCTACTGCTACTGCTGTTATTTGTGATAGGAGTTACAGCTGAAGTATGAGTAGTAGTAACAGTATTACTGCTTTGTTGTTATTATTATTATTATTATTATTATTATTATTATTATTATTATTTGTTAGGATTAGTATTGTTAGTCGTCATAATAGTGGTAGTCACTACTAATAGTATTATTAGTATAATGACTGTACTAAAACTATAAAGTCATACATTCATGTTTTTTCAAACCCAATAGTAAATGCTTCTAATAACTAACATTCTTTAATTATGTAGTGTATTTTTGGAAATGTGTCATTAGCATTAATTAGAACTAAAAGGGAAAGCAAGTGATTCATATTAAATGAGCCTGTATTGAAAGCCTCTGCCAGGCTTTCTGTACCCCAAATATCTTTAAAAGCAGAAGTTTAGTTTGTAGGTGTGTGTTGTTAAAGAACAGACTGGAGCACAATGACAATAATCAACCACACTATTACATTTCTCATGTTTTATGTGTTTTTCAGTTCCATGATGGTTATTTCTACTCTGCTCTACCACCTGATTTAACAAATCAGGTGCATGTCTTTCTATGAATTTTCTCAAACTTGGTGACTTGCTGGTGCTTTGATAGGTAAATTTGCTTAGATGTGGTACTTGGTTCTAAACTTTTGAGAACCGCTCCTTTCGACTGAATGAGGCTGTCCCTCTTTTAATCTAACCACTTAAGTTTTAAGAGGCCGACTAGAGAGAGATTAATGGAAAGAAACAGGATTTAGTTATTTGATTAGAATAGCCACTTCCGCACATATATGTATTTATATGTGTCAAAGTTTAAGCGTGCCTTCTAAAAGCACCTTTAACACGTGCTGAGAGTCAGAATACACCAGCTGTTTATGAGATGGACTTGTGCGGGCGGCCTGCGTATCGCCCTCATGAATACTAGGATTACGGTCAAGGATGAGCAGCGTTTAAGTTTAGCTGTATTTGGATATTGAGGGCAGGGGTGAACTTGGGATAGCACTGACCCACAAAGCAGAACTGGTGTGTGATGGGGCAGAATACTTCCCAAACACACTCAATGAGTCACCTGTTGCCGGCGCTTTTCGGCCAGCAACAGATCTAAGCTGCCATATATCAGTCACACCAGCAGAAGCCAGCGGCCGATCCACCGCCTGCTACCTTACATGGCTGTCTGGCTCTTCATCTGCCCATTACTGTACACAGACCCACAGCCGTGTTATGATCTATTGTTTAGCTGCATGGTATTATACTGGAAAACTTCAAGCCAGACAACTGCCATAAAGGAAAATTCTGACAAAATTAGACTCCTGATAGAAATTCCTCGACAGCTTATATTTCAGGGGTGAATGATGGATTAAATGTTTTGAAGATTTCTTGCAGCTTGCAGTGATCTAAAATAAATCTTGTTCAAGGTATCACTGGATTTGTGAGTCTGTTAGATGTTTTGATAACTCTCACACCGTCTCATCTTATATTTCAAATCACTGAAAGTCAGGATTCACTTCAGCTTGATGGGTCTTCAATCAGACAGAAATACAGAGATTTAGATTCAATTAGATTTAGTTTTGGACAACCGGCCTTCTGGTTTGGGTGATGCTTTTTCAAGTTTTGTCTCATCTTAAATCACATCATCTTTTATCTGTTTTGAGTATTCATTTGCATTCTGATTGGCTGGTAGACTTTTGTCAATGCATTTTGAAGATCCAGAACAAAGGACTGCTGTATGCTATAAATCCTGCATTAAATAAAGTCTCATATCAAGAAAACAAAACTCTCATGGAACACAGGTTTATCTTAACAAGGAAACAGTTTCAGAAATAGTTTCACCTTCCTGACGTATTTTTAGTAGAAAACTGTGTAGAGGATCAAGTAAAGCACGTCGCTGAGTCAATGATTCCTCAAAGTCTGTACAATATGTGATGCTGATGGTTCTACCATTAACTAAGTCTGAATATATTTGTCTCTACGGAGAGTTATGAGTAGAGGGAGATGAGAGAAGAGAGAGAAGGGTGTTGGCTGTACCTGCCTGGTATGACAGGGACAGTAACACACACCAGGCCTCCTACTCAATCGTCCACGCTCTTCAAAATTTCATCTCTTCCTCACAGACTTCATGACTATCATCCCACACTGTGTTGTTTTACCAAAATGTCTGCATCCCTGTTTTGTGATAATCTGTCACACTGGAAGTACATTTTCTTGCTTACCTGCAGTAGGACTGTTGTTCAGGAGTGGTTCTATCCAGACAGATGCTCCTTGTTTGTACCCTTGTCTTCCTCTCAGTCAGTGGACAGGTGATGATGCAGAGTGGAGCAGGCTCAAAGTGATGATGGGGCAGCCTTTGCCTTGAAAATGTGCTTGGCTGTTGAAGAAGGTGTCTGTATTTGATGTCAAAACCAAAACCAAACTGTTAGTCCTCACAGGGGGCATAAGAGAAAAAGCAGGGGCATCACGAGAGTGCATTCCCCTCACGGCCCTCCCTTCTGTCTCTCCTCCTCCATCTCCTCCTCTTCCTCCTCTCCCACTCCCCCTTTCTTTCTCCTTACATCCCTGCTGCTCTATTTTTTGCTGGGAAGCATTCTCCAGCAACAGGAGGGGAAGTGGAATTGTTTTCTGGGTTCAATGGCAATTCCGCTTGGAGTAAACTTCCAGAGTGTGTGTTCCTCTGCATGTACAGATCTGATGTCTGTAAAAGTCCAAGCAGGGTGAATTTTTTTAGATAGTGAAATTTATAAGAGAATGTATAAATCTATATCTGTATAATCTATATCTATAAATACCTACTTTGTTCATGTTTTCTTCCCTCCTCCTCCCATATCTGCTGCTGAGATCGCTTGCTGAAATCTGGATGTTAACAGGGATCAGAGACAAAAGTCAAAGCCCTTCATTCTTCCTCTTCCTTCCTTCTCTGCTGTACATGTTTAACTTTCAGCCTGGGACGGTCTCTTTGCTCCACCTCACCGAACCTGCAGATACATGCCACATTATACCATGGGAATCATTTAAGTTTGATTCCTCCTTGCTAAAGGGTCAGTGTGTGATCAAAGGTGGTCATTCAAATGGCTGTAATTATGTGGTGGGGGCACACACAGCCACACACCCACATGCACTTGTGTGTGCACAGACTGACCATGAAGTTGCATGGGCATCGCTGAGAAATGTGACCTTAGTCCCACTTGTTCTAATCATTTTTATATTTCCTACTATCATAAAGAGATCCCAAACTTTCTGGATTTCGCTGATGTACAATTTTCCCATAGTTCACCTTGAAGAGCCAGTTGGATTGATTTGATTATGACTTGTTCAATGTGGGAATTGTTGCATTTGTCATTTGACTCCAGTCTTGCTTCCTGCAGTGTCCATCGATGTGCTACAGGACATGGATTAAATTTGCCATGACATGCCAACGTCAAGGCCTCATCAGGGAGCTGAATGGCCAAATTCTCCCTTGTAACAAGTGTGCCTTTGACAACAGGGTGGAGAAAATGATTTGGGATGAATAAGTAAGCAATGAAGCCCTACACCCGAGAGATGTGACCCACATCTCATATTTGTTGTTCCATTCTCAATCTCTTGTTCTTGTTCTTTCTCAGCCATTTTCAGAGTGACATTAAAGGTGACATTTATCAGTGTTCATGACATTCTTCCCTCTTGCAGCACTCGTTCCCTTCCTGAGGAGTGTTTCAGAGTGCTTTTTCTTTACATTGCCTCTCGACCTTCAACACTGACTAATGCAAACACCAAAGCATCTTTCCCCCTCTTTGCTTTTTCACAGAGAAGCCCATTGTGGTCAATAAAATTAGCAGAATTCCCTGTGATTTCCAAGTCAAGTTTCCTTAAACAAAAGCCAGCGGAGCACCTAACATTGCCTTAGGCCTCAGTCAGTCCGGTGACTGTTAAATGGAGTATTTGAAGGGATGGAAAAGCTGTAGCTAATTCCTAATTACATAGCCTTCTTCAGTTTAAAGGCTACTCCACCATTTCCATTGTGCAGCTCATCAGCCTGGATTAGAAGCGGAACAACGTTTCACACAGTGTAGCAGCATGAAGTGATTTGTAACAAAGAAGTGATGTTCCACGACTTCACTTAATCTCACCACTTACAGCTCCCCAGCAGTGCCAGGACGCAGTCTAAATGGATGTGTGTGTGTGTGTGTGTGTGTGTGTGTGTTTGTGTGTGAGTGTGCGAGATCGAGAGGGAGACGACAGTAAGTTTCTGTTTGTGTGTCAGTGGCGTATATGTGTGTATGATGGAAAAAGCCTACACTGCCAGGATGCATCAGTGTAACCAGAGCCCACTCCCCCTCTTCCACACACACACACACACACACACACACACACACACATGCACATCAACTCGACCCCTGCCTGCTGTTTTGCTCATCACACAAACCAATTTTAGTCCTGCCTGACCCGAGTCTGAGGGGAAGCCAGGCTTGATGGACACGTGTTCCTGAATGGTCGTCACAACCTCACACACCCCCAAAATTCATCCCAGAAATCCACATTCAGAGAATATGACAAGAAAACGCAGCTGAAAAGATAAAGTCAAGGTCATCTTAGTGGTAAATACATACACGCATTAACTTTTAGTCCCTGGTACATCAGCTCTCTGGCAGACAAATCTTGCGTTGCTTACGGACATCAGTGATCCACATCACTGGCATGTTGTTGTGACATACTTCCTGTCAGCCAGGGACATTTACTGTAGCCTGTTTTAACGGGTGACATCTTTTGCGTTGCTGTTAATGTGTGTTTGGATTCTTTCCTCTGATTCAGAAAGTCTTCATCAGTTTTCTCAGAGCTTCATGTCTGATTTTTGTCTGTTTGTCTTTATTGTGACGTTACTCTGACATTTCAAATCAGAGGTGGAAAGTAACTAAGTACAGTTCTTAAGTACAACCTGGAGGTACTTTTAGTTTAATTTCCATTTTGTGCAACAGGCCAAATAATTTCAGAGGGAAATGTTGCACTTCTCCACTACACGTATGTTAATAGTTAGGTCACAGATTCAGATTGTCAGGACAATCAGTGACTCAGCCTGGATGACACAATGGGGGAATTCATAAAACACAGTGCCAGATTTAAAGTGTTGATAAGGGCAAATATCATCATGCAACCATGTTCTCTCATTCATAAATGCCTGTTACCAGCATTTTTTTTTTTTTTTAAGTGTTTGAAGAGATATTACTATGATATTTACTTACTTACATGTCAGGGAAGTGATTCATAAAACACACCATCACATAAAAATTAAGGCTTATTTCAGTCTGGTGATAAATTCCAACAGTATGAAATCTGGGAAATCTGGAATTTTGAATGTATTTGCCTCATGTGTGTTAGTGATCAATAAATTTGATAGATAAGTCCACTCAGTTGATCAGTCAGTTTATTTAAATGGTGAGTTTTGACCCGATCTTGCACAGTCTTTTGGCACTGTTTCTCTTCCTCAAGCCTCTGCGTCTCACTCTCACATATACCCCCTACCCTTAATGAACACACACACACACACACACACACACACACACACCTAACTCCGTACACTGAACTCCAGGTGTGGGGATATGATATTAGTATTATAGTGTCAATCTCTTAAAACATGGAGCTCAAAAGTAAAGAATTTGGGTTTTCTTTGCCAAATTAACACATCAATCTCGCTTTGGCGGCAGAAGAAGAAACAGTATAAAGTGCAGCTCTTCAATATGAAGCAGCTCATTAACATGCCGATTTTCATTGGCTTTTACCTGTGACTCACCTTACCACAACCTATCAGTAATGGGACATCGATGCTGATTGATTTAAAGGAAGCTATAAGAATGAACTAAAACGATCATGGTGCTTATTTAGTGTGATGCCATATGGTTTGCATTGTTTTTTTTTTTTTTTTNTTTTTTTTTTTTTTTTTGTTTTTTTATGAATTCCACCAGTACATTTTAGACATATGTTCTTAAACCACAGATGCTATGTTGACAGAGGACAGCCATGATGAGTAAATGATTAGGTTTCTGTTTGCTCATTATAGCGTGACAAAGCCGTGTGTGAACAGGTGAGGGATCACTGCAAGCCGACACGCAGACGGCCAGTCAGTTGTCGTGTATTTTTGCTGCCTGTTTGTGTCTACCATTTTAGAATGATGTTATTCTTACCAGCTGACCTCTGACCCCGCTGCTTGCAGAGTGAGACATTCCCGCACTGGAAGCTCTGATGGATACAACTGTGGATGTGTAAATGGGTCACACGTGTGTTATGATGTGTGTCAAGCATGCCCATGTTTGTGTTATGTTTCTCCCTTTCTGTCCACACAGAAGAAGTTTAATATTTAAAGGAAATGTTATAATTTCTTTATAAATCATATTCATACAATGTAGAATTGTTAAAGCTGACTTTTGTCAATGTTTATACAAGAAGAAACCAGTTTTCATACGATTTTCTTTGTGCAACGAGTGAGTGATGGTAGCAAAATGAAAGCAAACAAAACTCTGCAGTTCTTTGTCAGTTCCTCCCCCGCCCAACTAAGAACAAGGCTATCGAGATATGCAGAAAGCAGGAGGAAACATGGACACTAATGCCACATTTTTCACCCGTCAGACCCGTGAAGTCTCAGCATCCCAGCATGCAGCAGTGCAGAAGGCACAACCAAACAAATGCAGGAAGGGGGAAATCTACAAGACTCCTCAGCCAAGACAACTACCTCAGACATGAGGACAGACGTGCACCGTGTGTGTGTGTGAACAGATTGGCTTTGCCCAGCCTATATGCTTTATGTATGTTTGATGATTGAGGACAGACAAGGGGTGTGTGCTTATGTGCCCACCACACATCCCTAAAAACAAACTACGAATGAAAGCACGGCATTGTTCTTCAGGTCCAGCAGACCAGAAACATGTGACATTGAGTCAGAGGACGAGGAGGACGAGGAAAAGGCCATTCAGGCTTTAAAGAAACCACTTCCTGTCTGTTTCTCTNAGAGGACGAGGAGGACGAGGAAAAGGCCATTCAGGCTTTAAAGAAACCACTTCCTGTCTGTTTCTCTTCTGGCCTGGATTATCTTAAATCAAATAAATAAAAGCTACAGGTTAACAGCTGATTTGACATTAAGAAATCAAAAGTCGAGTGGTGCTTTTGTATATTTTGGGGCATGTTTTCCGTCCTATACGCTTTACCATACCAATGCTTTATTACTTCCTGTTTGTCCTGGTCATTGTTTAAGTGACACAGCGATATTTCAGGAAACAACATAATAAACTATAAATCATTTCTATTACCCCACCGTGAGCGTGTGAGAAATTCTAGCGGTGGATGGTTGAACGTGTGTGTCTGCACTCCTATCCGTAGATAACATTGTGTTAGGCGGCTGTCTGGCTGCAGCGACCTGGAGGCATGAAGTCATTCAGTGGTGGGCCATGTGTTCCTCTGATACAGATAGACAGGGTGTTACCCTCCTCTGAAATCTACCTTCAGACCTTCGGGCAGCACTTCCTGCCGTGAGCGATAAGCCACTTCCAGTCTACCCCTGATGCTGCGTTTCTCAGCAACCTTAGTCACCCTTAATATGCCTTTATCAAAAACCAGACATTATTTTCATCCTCCTTTGTTTTGCCAGTACATTAATAACAGCTGCCATCTTGCTCTCAAACTACCAAGGTTTAAAAAATACTTAATCACTTTAAGGTGGAACCAAAAAAAAAAAAAAAGNAAAAAAAAAAAAAAAGTCGTCTTGCATATCTGCGCTCAGTTTGTTGGTGTTTGTCACACTCCTCTATGTCAAATCAAGTTCATTTGTACAGCCTAATACAGGGATTTTATTTTATTTATTTAACCATTATTTAACCAAACTGAGGGGATGGGCAACTGGTGGCCCGTGGACCTGATACGGCCCGCATCTTTAGTCTATCAGGCCCTCAGTTGACTTCAGTTAATAAAAATGAAAATTATAAAAGTGTTTTCCTTTGTTATTACCACTATCCATCAGCAGAGGGCGTGCTCGGTCATTACTGATGCTGTATTTATTATCATCCATTTCATTCTAGCAATGAAAGAATAAGATCGGTTCGGGTCAGGTTGGGATGGGTCCAGGAGGGGGGAGCAGTGCTGTAGCTTAACATCCAGCAGAAGCAGTTATTTTCCTGCTGCATAGCTCCTAGAGCAAACGTCTCATCTCTTACGAGAGAGAGAGAGAGAGAGAGAGAGAGAGAGAGAGAGAGAGAGAGAGAGAGAGAGNGCTCTGTGATCGTGGACAGTGAAATTTTATTGGCCCCTGTCCTCATCAAAGTTGCCCATCACTGGCCTAATATGACATATGGGGGAATTCATAAAACACAGCATCAGACTGAACGAGTCAATAAGGCAAATGTCGTCACGCAATCATGTTCCCTCATTCACAAACGCCTGTTATCCTTTAGATTTAGCCTTGAAAGAGACGTTACCACAATATTTCATTATTTACATGTATGGAAAGCTATTCATAAAACACACCGTCACACAAAAATTAAAATTTCAGCTGTAAGAAATCTGGGCTACATTTTTAAACAGCATTTGTGCATGTGTTAGTGATCAATACATTTGGTATTTAAGCCCACTCAGCTGATCAGTCAGTGGATTTAAGTGGCAAGTTTTGGTGTTGCACCCATTCATGGGCATTGTCTCTTCCTCAAACCTCATGTGCCATGTTCTGCCTCTCTCTCTCTCTCTCTCTCTCTCTCACGACACACAACACACCCCTCTCCTGTGTGCCAGACTGTTGGTGTAGATCTCTTATCTTATCTTATCTTATCTTATCTATTAGTGAAATTCTCTTAAAATGTAAAACTGAGAATTTAGGTTTGCTTTGCTGATTTAATGTTAATTTTGCTTTGACACCAGAGGAAGCAGAATGAAGCATGGACTTAAATGTGAAGCAGTTCATTAACATGCCGATCTTCACTGGTTTTTACCTGTGACACCCCTTACAACAGTGTGTCAGAAATGGAACAATGCAGTGCTGATTAATGTAAGAAAAGTTTTATAATGAGCTTAATTTCTCACGCTGCTTATTTAGTGTGATGCTGTGTAGTTACTGTGATTTTTTCTTTAATTAATTACCCCTATGTCTCAAGTTTCAAAGGATTTTACAGACTCACATCTGCTCCCAACCCGGCCCAAACCTTTCTGAGAACCCGATATAAAACTCCCTTAAAAACTTTGGCATGTAAGGAAATAAAATGGAAAGTCAGATTTAATTTGAGATCTCCTCCTCTCAGCCAGGTGAAACAGGCACTATTTCCCTACCAAAAAAGAAAGAGACACAGTAGAAAACATTCAAATCCAACAAAGGAACTATAGGAACATGATCTCAATATATCTACTTACTATATAGTTTATCCAAAATAAGAACCATAGTAAGAGTTCAGAAGAAGATCCAGTGAAATGTGACCAGGGAAATAACCTGTGAAATATATATTTAACTCATCAAATTTAGCTGACTTTAATTTTTCAACCATCCAGCAGAAAATGTCTTTTGGTGTCAATTACACTGCATCAAAAATTGGGCTTTTTTTTCTGAGCTCAACATTTTTAAATTGTCAGTCTTTTTATGTGATCTACGTGGTTTTAATGCCTACTCACACTAAATTTTCTTTGGGATAATAATGAAGATGAAGAAGTCTATTTTGCTTTGATGTTATACAGGAGCTGTTTCCGTGCCTAACTTCTCCAGGATGCAACGCTGCCACAAGTCATGTATTTAAAACTTCTTCTTCTTCTTCTTCTTCTTCTTTTTTTTTTTTTTTTTTTTNTTTTTTTTTTTTTTTTTTTAATTAAAAAAGCCACTGAAAGTCACTAAAATTAGCTATGTTTCAATATGGCTGCCTCTTATTTTAGACTTGGATTGTTTTAATTTTTAATCTAAAACCACATCGTAATTTTTTTTTTTTTTTTTTTNTTTTTTTTTTTTTTTTTTGGAATGTGGTCTAAAAGTAATGACACGTAAAATTGCATGGCTATTGTATTGGACTGCGTTAAAGTTTACACATCTAATTTTCAAACTGGCAACTCAGTGTTTAACATAAAGCAAGAGGGCGGTGTTTCTCTTGATTTCATGCTCCTCTCTTATCCTTGTGATGCTGTTCCAGCTCATCCTAAACCTCAATCTCTCTCATCAAGCCACTCATGTCCGATCACTCAAATCACTTACAGCCTCCCTCCATTAACACCCTCCACCCTACCGCAACACCCACCCCTTCTCCATTGTGTGCAGTTGATTCTCTTCTCCCTCCTGTGGTGCCCTGCTCTACACAGAGAGGAAGCTGCCCTTCCACTTCCTCCTTAACTGGTGAGAATGGCCCATGCCTCTTCTCTCACCCTCACTCCCCACCCCCTCTCTCGGGTCCAGACATTAAAACAATTTGAGATCTGAAAACCAGACCCTCACACACTCATTCACCCAAATGCACACAAAAGACAATAGTGGCCCTTTTAACATGTGTGTCCCCTAAACAGACACACACAGGTGTGAGTGCTAGTTGTTACAGGACATGGAAAGGGAAACCTTAAGCATAAATGTAGGCAGAGAGGCTCAACAGTCCAATCTTCTCACCTTTTAAACAGTGCAGTCTTTTGTAATCTAACCAACAATCAAGCCGACTTTAACTCTCCAACAAGCTGTCAAACAATGGCTGGCAAGGAAGGAGCAAACCAAGGCACAAACTTAAATTTTTATAGAATACTTATTTTTCTTAACAACTCCTTTTACTCAGTTTTTTTCTCAGCTGTCAGAATTTTATGTATTTGTGTCTGTTTCCTGGAATGAAGTGTGTTTAGTGGTCCTGCTCATAGCGTTCCAAGCTTTAAATGAGCAGGTTATCATCTGGATATAGCTGAGTTGAGGAGGGATGGTGGTCCGGTCCAAATTCAACAAAGCTGACCTCTCAAACACAATGGTAGAACCCAAATCCAAATGGGTGACAAGAGGCCAGATCTCAAAAAACATGATATGGCCCGGGACCAGATGGATTACATGTACAGCCTGTCAAAAACTGTGTGTTTGTATTCATATAGACTGTGTGCATGTATGTATTTGAACTAATGCTGATTAATTCGTATATATTTTTGCCTTAAACAAATCAAAAACACTTGGATCAAGCTCCCAGACTTGAACTTTTATCACTCTCCTCAGCAGTTTCCCTTGGCGATACCAAAGCGAGTGGTCACGGTGTCACTGTTGTTTTCTCTTTGGATGCCTTTGTGAATGACTTTCAACTTCCTCACAATCACTGGAAAGAAAATGACTGCTTGGTTCTCAGAGGAAATGCGAAAGTGCTTAAGAAGAATGTTCACACTCCAACGTGAGAGAGTTTTCTCATACAAAGGAAAGCTGCTAGTAAATTGCTGCTGTCTTGATGCCTACCTACCTCCATTCAAAACAAAAGAAGCGGCCCTAAAAAAAGATGACTCATGAAAAATAACTTTGGAAGAGAAAAACTAAGGCTTTGTCCCCGAGGCTCGCTGTAGCAGCAGGTCCCAAAAACACAAAGACACATGATAGGACACAGAAATATGCGTGGACTTGTATGCAGTCTAAACAAACAAATGCTATATGTCTTTAACCGTAAGCCTGGTGCCATTGAGGTCTTAGTGTTGTGCTATGTCATGGGACTCAGCAGTGCCCTCAGGTCACATTCTATCTGTGAAGGGCATCGCTGATACCATCTCTTTAAATGCACTGTGAATGCTCCCTTTCTGTGCACGAGAAAGGCAATTCAGGTATGAACATGTGATTAAAATGTGCATGTGAAAGCATCCTAAACACAGAGTTAAAAGTATTTGAATGTTTTCCAGGATGTCATAAATCACCGGTAGGTACAAAACTGCATTTCTTTTTTTCTTTTTTTTCAGTTACAATTTAATGATCACACAGCCTGGAAATTAGCTTTGGTACCGTTTCATAGCTTTAAAGGGCCATTACATATGTAATTTTGCATGTTTGAGTCCAATAAATGCACAACCCCCCCACACATTACATTACTACTGTCATGGAGAAAATTCCATTTTTTATTTTTTATTATTGCAAATGCATTGCCATACAGTATATCTAGTTCAGACTAGTCATAGCATGTGATCAGTTGCTGAAACATTCACTTCCTCTTTTCCACCTGTAGACAGTTTGTGACATTTTGACACCCACCCACACAACTTCCAATTTCAACTACAAGAATTACACACCAACATACAGCGACTTAAGCGCACACACAATTGACAGGCAATTTCTCTATGGAACTTGCCATTCACATGCACGCACATGCACACGCACCACACCACAGGACTTCTACAAAAAACTGTCAGAGCTGTAACTTCCTTGTTCTTCTACTGAGCTGTCCTACAGTTCACTGTGTAGCTTGAACCCTTGCTGGCAAGAATAAAGCCTCATTATACAGACTCTTGTCGTCTTCTTAATTTTCTTTACCAAATTTCCACCACACTACCAACCATTTTCAAAATATAAAACTCTCTTTTAGTTTTCATGGTTTTTTTTCAGCAAAGCTCTGTGTTGGATTGGTTAAATTAATTAACTTTTTTTTTAAATTAATATTTTTATTGAACGTTTTCAGCAGAGCATGGAAAATACAGAATAATAAAAATGTTAATAATGATAATAATTAAAAAAAATAATAATAATAATAATAATTAATGGAAACAAAACAGTGATAACAGAACAGTATACACATTCCCCCCCACACACACATACACCACCACCACCAAAAAAAACAAAAAAAAGGGGGGGGGGNAGGGGGGGGGGAGTTGAGAGCTTCTATGGTTCCGGTGCATTTCTCTCCAGGCCAGGTCCAACATCCCTGCCATTATCCTTTGGGCATTTTCATTTCCCAGATATTCCAAGTAAGGGTCTCAGATCCCATAAAATAAGAAGGGTTTGTCCTTCAAAGCTGTGGAGAAGGCTTCAAATAAATTGATTAAATCTGACAAAAAAATTTATAAAATAAAGCACACAAGCAATTAATCTCAGACTTTAAAGGAGCATACTGGTGATTTTGCATGTTTGAGTCCAATAAATTCAACCCACATACATGTTACATTACTGCCAACCATTTTCCAAACCATGCTACTGAACAGTAAATTTTAGATTTGTTTTTCCTACCTTCCAGACTGCCATTGGTTTCAGTTCATTCCAGTATACTGTTAAAATCAACACGTGAAAACTTAAAACATGATGGAGATTAGTAACCCATCACAGCAAACATGACGTCTATTAAATTTCTTGTTGAAGTAAGTTAATTGAACCTGTCCAAAATGGAGCTGCAGAAGAAAATGTACGTGTTTGCCAGGGAGGATAGTCCCAAAAGGAGAAAACTTTTACATCGGAATAAAATATATATATATATGTTATGTAGCTACATGGTATTTTTCCACTGCTGTGCCCACACTAATCCAGTTGTTCGCTCTATAGGCTTCTTCTGTCAGAAGATGAAGAGGGAATGTGAGCTGAAGGGTGAGGAATCACTCTGACTCCAGTACTCACACTCTTTTCATGTGAAGCTTAAACCAGAACAATCAGAGCTTTCATACTGAGGAGGCAAATGATTTAGCCAGTTCCTTTGCATTAGTGTACAGGCAGAAATCTGACAGTTTTTAAGTGTTTATTTGAAGCTTGTTTATTCAAGTCAAGCTTACAATTTGGAATTGCTGCATCTTATGTAGAAGCATTTTTGCTGACCTAAAAGTTCTATCCTGTATAAAACCCGAAGAGTGATTTTCCTCACGGAGTGGTCGGCGATGTTTAGTCATTTATGCCAGATTAAACCAAATCCTGTCAACATGCAGAAGAATAACATCATACACTCATGTTTACGCTTTATCACATATTGATAATGTCATTACAGAAGTAAGATTTAAGTTACTTCCTGTCTTTCAAAGGCACTGTGGACAGGAAGCGTGTGGTACTATCACACTATAGGCAGATCGCCGTATGATATGTTTGTTAGCGTGTTAGCATTTTGATTAATGGCCAGTTGGTGCCTTGCTGCGGCATTCTAATCTGGCTTCATGCCTCACTGCACATGCTCAATAGAGTCCACACCCTACATCATGACATCATATCTTTGTGTAAAATCCCAGTGCCATTCATAACCCAGCATAGGGCTTAGCATGCAAGCGTCCACTATATCAACACACAGCTCTTTAAAGGGAGACCATCAGTCCCCAAATGCAGTGGATACACGCTAATGCTTCCATAGAACCTTTAAACATGGCCTCCATCCTTGGATGCAACAGACCAAGCCCATGTGGTGTCCGGGGCCCAGGGAACAGCGAGTATTTGGGCTTTTTATTGGGCAATTCTTTTTAGAATATGCTAATGAGACAACATCATTGGTCTTGGACATATGGAGACTGGCTATAGCTAACCGATCAGCTAACAGACATAAAGACATAAAACACAATGCATAATCTCTTTGTTGAAACCTGTGGCCAGTTTGGATGCCAAACCTGCCACAGTCCAACAGATCAGAGAGTCTCCATCAAGAGGCGGGANCAGTTTGGATGCCAAACCTGCCACAGTCCAACAGATCAGAGAGTCTCCATCAAGAGGCGGGATCATCGTTCTCCAGCTAGTGATGTCACTTAGGACCTTGAATTCTATTGGTTGAGAGAAAGTGAGGGTGGTCTTAATGAGATGAGTAGAGTGGAGATATATCCATAAAAAGAGTTATGACATATTGATTAGTTGGTTATTTTGAAGATTATTGACTCCTATCAATTAGTTTGATGTTCTTATTTGGTCTAGCAGACATAAGAGGCTGATATCAGTCTTTGTCTCCATAAAAATGGATGTTTCTCATTAACTCAGCTAAATGAAGGTAATTCAGAAAGTCACACTTTAAAGATCTTTATTAAGTGTCAATGGAGACTTTTTTTTTTTTTTTTTTTTGTCCCATGATAGTCTAAATGTGGTCTCATGTTTTTCCATTCTGGCTAAATTAAAATTCTAGAAGAAAAACACAATACTTATACTTTTTATACAAAGCAGATGCATTTAAACACATTGAAGACCGGCATAAGATATCAATTATAACCGTTTCAACCAAGAAATATCACTATTGGTCTATCAGCCTTCCAAATCCAAACTTTTTTAAACATGAAGAAAAATCTCACACCTTAAGGAGACTTTTTAGCAGCTTTTCATGATATAAATATTTTAAGGTTTGGTCTGTGTGAACATTTATTCAGATTTCTGTTGTATTCCTTAGCATGTAGTGTTTATATATGATGTTATACTTTGAACAATTGCATGAAGTCTCTGTTTGGTCCAAGAAACATGGAACAATTTGGAACTTGACAATCAGATTATACACAGGGAAATGAATTGTGTAAGTATAAATAAACTTTCTGTGTGCCTTCTGACTATAATTGTTTTGTTCCTTCCTTTAAATTGGTGCATCAATGGTTTATCATGCACCACAAGTTTTCAACAGTTTAGATAAAAGGCAAACAAAGCCTTTCTCCAAATAAACTTTTCCAAAGTCTCACTGCAAAGTGCTAAATGTTGGCACTGAGACATTACATGGTTGATATAAACCAGGTTTAATTATTTTTTCAACCCAAGTTTACCAGTATACTGTACAAAATGTTTTCAATTTCCAAATACAGAGAGTTATCATTTAGATTAATAGAATAATACTTATTAGACTAATCTCCATAAACAGGACAAAATAAAAGAAGGGGCCTTTTCATTTTTAGCTATGGGTTCCAGTTTCACAACTAACAACCAAGATAGTATGGACCTATGACGTTCACTTCTCAGAAACCTCATCAAACTATTTTCTGCTATGACAGCAACAATTTGTTTCAAGGGCGTCACTTTGTGTTGAAAAGTGGAGGGGACATAAGGGCTCAGATTAAAAACCATTTTTTAAACGGTCTTCAACATATGTGATTTTAGGCAATGTAATGGGGGGATTAGTATGAGGTCAGAGTAGATACCAGTAATTACGGCAGGGAAAAAAAAAATTGCATAACAGTGCATCAAAAGGGCATAGCCTACGCTACTAGAGTCGACAATATGAAAAAATCCAGCATAAAATGCACAACAATATCGACCGCACAAGTAACAGTCATCCACATGCATCACATCAAATCCATTTTTTTATTTTTTTATTTTTTTTTCTTATCTTATGTTACTTTTTTTTTGGACAAAGCATATTGTTTCTTCTATATTTACAGTACATGGCATTGTATCTTATTGTGCAAATAAACCTTTCTCAAAATGTTGTAATTTGTTAACATTTCTTGGTGCAAGCTATTTTTCAGAACATTTTTATCAAATTATGCTTTTAAAAAGTGATGAGGACAAAATTGGCCATTTCAAAAAGTGGTGGGGACACGTCCCCAGCATCCCCAGTGTAAATTACACCTATGATTTGTTTGTATTTATACTGGAAGACAGTGTGTGAGCCTGCAGAGCAAGCTTGATAATATATAATTATTCTGTTTTGGTGTAAGGAAACACTTTTCCCAGTAGATCCTAAGCACAATGTCCAAATCATATTCCTATGTTTCTGATTTCTTTCCTCTTAGAAGTTCACATGCCAGATGTATACATTTCTCTCAAGTTAATATCTTTGATCAGGTTGAGATGTTAAGTTTAATTTTTTAAAATAAATAGATGGAATCAAACCTACAGTGCCAGAGCAGCACAAACAGAGTACAAAAAATCATCAGCCTGGTTTGTAATTAATATAATATTCTATTATTTGTGCTTGTATGGTGGTGTATTAAGTCACTGCATGTATTGGTGCATGATACAAACCTGTAGGCCATTTCATGCAATTTGAAGCTATTTTGCCACAGTCCAGTAGTAGCTTTCTCTCTGTTCAGATGTGTGTGGAATGATTTAGACCTCAAAAGCTTTCTGGCCAATGTTTTTCTTTCATGTACCGGGAAAGTTTGATTAGCCTCCTAATCAAGCCATTTTAGTGTGTCCTTTCTCTCAATTGCTCACATTCTTCACATTCCAGCTAGCGACACACGATACACACACACACACACACACACACACACACTGTTAGTATGGAGAATGGACTATGTTAAATCATTTATATGTAAGTTTTATTAGATCATATTTCAGGGAATCTAAATATAAAGTCATTTGCATCCAGGATCACACATAACTACTGGGTTTTTATGATGGGGCAAAATCATGATTAATAAGCACTCCAACTTATTTTAAATTGCTGTATTGTTCTTAGCAAATAAATTAAATAATTAGTGTAGAAAATGCCTGTGCTCCATCTCGGTCATTATGCTCTGCTAGTAGATGAAGCCTTATGCTGCAGCGTGGCTCTGAGGTATTTTCTTCTGTGGTACCTTGGTGGTGAAATAAGTTACTCAACTCCATTCAGTCTTAATATTTCAACAATATTTGATATATTTAGATTCCTTCACACATGAAGCACCTTCACACACACGAAGGCCTTCAATAAACAAAAAATAGCTTGACTTCATGCACCTGCTACAGCCATATGGACAGTGCTTGAAATGGACAAAAAAGGGTGGCAGTACTCCCCTTATCCATGTGCCGGTCACCATTGGCTGGCTGTGGGTNCTGACAGGTACAGTATGTACTGAGTTCACAGTGATATTTGTTGTATTTAATGTGTGGCCCTTTGACCCTGACAATGAAATTTTATTGACCATCCTCATCAAAGTTGCCCATCCCTGGTATATACCATAGCAACCACCAAGGTAGTTATGTTATTACCTGTTTGTTTGTTGGCAGCATTATCCAAAAGTTAGGATATAAGGTTCGCGCGAACTAAGACACAAGATTTATGAGAGGTTTTGGTACTCCCAAAACTGTCCCAGTACTCTGAAATGAAAATCACAGAGGTCTTGGTACTGTGTACTGGTGAGAACCAGCCCACTTCAAGCACTACGTATGGATGTGCAGAATATCAGAATAAGAATAATGAAGAAGAAGAAGAATGCAAATGTTTTCTCTTTAACTGGTTCCTTGCTTGTGTTGTACCACAACCAAACAAATAGATGTAACTGTAGCATCTGTAAATGGCTTCTGTTGTCTGGTCTGGTTTGGTCTGGTTTGGTCTGGTTTGGTTTGACCAAGGTTTGGTCACTAGGTGGGAGAAGAATACAGAAAGAAAGCTGACGCACAGTCCTGACGCATGATCGCTCAATAACGTTGGTAAGGTTGCATGTTAACACGTAAGTAACATGTTAGCACACAGCTGGGTATATCACACATTCTGCAGACACAGAGCAACATTAACAATCCATTATAGTTTGTTTCAGTCCACCTGATAAATGTAAGTCAGATATTCACTTTAACTCTTTTTAACTCTGTTTTGGTCTCCACCAACTTCTAAGAAAAATATCTGGGTCTTCACATTTCTTCACCAACTATTTATTGGCTGTGTCGATCTGACATTTGTTGCTGGACATGTAGCATACATTTGTTTTATTACACTTTTTAATGCAAACAGCTGTTATTTTGCTGAAGGTCACCACGTTGATGAGAGCGTCTAAGACTCAACCACAGAGTAAATGTGCAGCTATAAAACCAAAAAATGAGCTAAAAGAGGCTAAAGAGAGCTACAGAGGTGAGTGATTACCCTCTGGGCTGTAACTGTGAGTGATTATTTTACACACTCATTCAATGTTAATATAAGAATACTGATTAATGCAGATTCATTTTCGTTGTTGTAATTAGCTGACTGTAGTTGCATATAACAATGCCTGATGTTGGTGCTCCAGGATGTAAAAGCTCCTTCTTCCCTGCCCTCTGCATGGCAGTACAGCTGTGGGCAGATCAGCTGCTGATGTTGTTTTGCCTTCTGTATCTTTCCTTTTACATGCTGCATATGTGTGTCTGTGCGTGTGTGTGTGTAAATTGCATGCAATGAACTGAAGTGCAGTGGTGTGGACCCGGTGCCCTGGCTATACAGCATCCATGTTGGTGTGGGAGCTCAGGCCTGCTCCCATACATCCCCACTCTGGCTCTGTTGATCCTATTGTCTCCTGCATCACCACACGTCGCCCGGAAAATAAAGGCCGTCTGGCTGCAAGTTTAAATATTGCAGCAAACTAAAAACCAACCATCAGAGCCGATTCATTCACATCTGCTCAGTGGGGCGACAAGGACAGGGCTTTAGGTGGGAAAGGGGGCAGAAAAAAGTTCACTTTTCCCTGCTGGGTGCCAAGAGAATGGGACAGGACTCAACCTCACCAGAGCCGCAGCTGTGGCAAGTTGCCCATTTGATTACATTTAACTTATATCATTCCTTGGAGAACAGGGGACTACAAATTACTTTACTACATAATTGGTTTTTATTTGTGAATTATGGTGTAGTGTTTGGTAGGTCTAAAGGGCTAGATCATAGGTTTTTATACACCTCAGTTAGTGTTCAACAAGCTTTATTGTATACAACATATACAGCAACGGCAACATTAGGGTTTTACTAGAAGGAGTTTTTCATTCTTGTTTTTTGTTTCCCTGATTATGCTCTTACTTACTTGTAAGAAACAGAGTGGACTTAAGCTAGCTTTTAAGTTTTTGGAAGTTTCCAATTCCTAAGGTTTTCTTTAGGAATAAGTGTGGTAGCATGAAATAATGGATTAGGTCAGAATTTTAACAAGCTCTTTCTGTCTTCTTTTACATTTCAAAAAAACTTTTGGCCCGCTCTATTCCCCTCCACCTTTCTGTCCTGTTTACCCCACCCTCCCTCTCCCTCTACACCCTTGCTGTCCCTCCCTACCCCACCCTTAATTCTGCAGTGCTACGGACCGATCATGGGTAACTGGAGCTTTCTAGGAAATATTTTAGAGGAAGTGAACGAGCACTCTACGGTGATCGGCCGGGTGTGGCTCACGGTACTCTTCATCTTTCGTATCCTCATCCTGGGCACGGCAGCTGAGTTTGTGTGGGGCAATGAGCAGTCTGACTATGTCTGCAACACACAACAGCCTGGATGTGAGAATGTGTGTTATGACGAGGCCTTTTCCATCTCCCATATCCGCCTTTGGGTGCTACAGATCATCTTTGTGTCCACACCATCGCTGGTATATGTCGGCCATGCTGTGCACCATGTCCACATGGAGGAGAAACGCAAGGAGCGTGAGGAAGCAGAGCTCAGCCGTCAGCAGGAGCTGAGTGAGGAGCGTCTTCCTCTGGCCCCTGATCAGGGAAGTGTCCGAACCACCAAGGAGACCAGCACGAAGGGAAGCAAGAAGTTCCGGCTGGAGGGCACCCTGCTGAGGACCTACATCTGCCACATCATCTTCAAGATGTTGTTTGAGGTGGGCTTCGTGGTGGGCCAGTACTTCCTGTATGGCTTCCGCATCCTGCCACTCTACAAGTGCAGCCACTGGCCCTGCCCCAACACAGTGGACTGCTTTGTGTCCCGGCCCACAGAGAAGACCGTCTTCATCATCTTCATGTTAGCCATGGCCTGCGTCTCACTCTTTCTCAACTTTGTGGAGATCAGTCATCTGGGACTGAAGAAGATCCGCTTTGTCTTTCGCAAACCAGCCCCGGCTCCAGCTCAAGGTGAGGGGTCAGCCCCCCTGCCACCCCAAGGGAAGAGCTTGCCTCCGCTGGCCATGCCCTCCCTACAGAAAGCTAAAGGTTACAAGCTGCTGGAGGAAGAGAAAGTTCCTCCTGTATCTCACCTCTACCCACTTGCTGAGGTGGGTATGGAGGCTGGCAGAATGGCCTCGACGTTCCAGGCAGAGGAGGTGATGCCTTTGGAGGAGATATCTAAGGTGTATGATGAGACTCTGCCCTCCTACGCCCAGACCACTGAGACAGGGGGTATAATATTACATGAGGAGAAGGCTAAGGAAGTACAGCGAGAAGAGGTGCAAGCAAAGAGGGTGGAGGAGGTAGCGAATGAGGATGCAGAGGTAGAAGAGGTAGTAAACAGGGAGGTAATTCCCGCGGAGGCAGGGATGGAGGCTAGGGATACAATAGAAGACACCAGACCACTAAGCCGACTGAGCAAAGCCAGTAGTAAGGCGAGATCAGATGATCTCACTGTATGAACCTGTGTGAGAGAAAGAGGAAAGCACACACATGCAGAAAAGTTTTTAAAAAGCAGATAAAAATACCAAAATCAGCAGGGATAGGTTAAAATAGTTTAACACACACTGTTGGGCATGCAGTAACAATTCTACCAAACAACTCAAGTTCTATGAGTGTTTGTGACCATCAGAAAAAGTACAGATTAAAAGTAGGAGGAGGAGGGTTTTTTTTTTTTTTACTAGACGTGTTCTCATATTTCAAAATGTGGAAAGGATACACATTACTTGATGAAAACCCATGTTCAGTTTTTAGAAACTTTTTCTATTGAAAGAGACTTAATTACATACAATGGAGGATTAGTAATTTTTACATGGGATTTGAGTAATTGAGAAAGCGAGCTATAATATGCTTGTGTGTCTGCAAATCAGTTATTTTGCTGCAGTTAGACAGTGACTTTCAGTTCCATTTACACAGCAATTTACTGCTACATGCAGCATGTGGCTGCAAACACACGGTCAGAGGGGTCTCACGGAGACAAATCATATGATTAAGTGCCATATATGTACAGGTATGCAGCTTTTTTCAGGTTGAGACGAGCACACCTTTTGCACATGCAGAGGTTTAAACTCTGTGCAAGGCCGTTAACCCTCACATCACCTCATCTATGTATCCATTTCCACAGGATTCTTTCAAATGAAGAGATTTGCATTAATTTCAGGGCATTTCTCTCCTTTTTGTGTTTATATACTGGGTAGCACAGCCAGAGCTGAGTAGTGAGGAAAAACAAAAAAAGACCACACAATGAATGTCTTTTTTTTTTTTTTAAATGTTCTTCTGCATCTTTTAAGTTTAGATTTGCTTCTGTTTTGTAGCCTTTAAGTAGAACTCTGTACTGTGATATCAGCTGTCCACTAAAGAGAGCAGGACTCATTTTGCCCTGTCAGAGAATGAACTACAGCAGCGACCTCAGGCCAAATCCTCTCTTTTCGTGCTGTACAAACAGGCATCCGGGCGATAAAGATCGTGCACCATCAGCACAAAGTATTGTTGAAGCCGAGACAATAAAAGAAACGGTACTCATCAATGAAAACAAGCATCCTTGACCTAGCTGTGAAAAAATCTTTTTACTTGATTTTATGGTCACTCTCCCACTACAACAGACTTACTTACAAATTCACAGAGAAACAAAAAACTGAAATCCCGTTGCACATTCTGAATCGCATGGCTTGTAATGTGCAAAATATGCAGAACACTTGATTTTAATTTCACAGTTTAGAGAAATCACTATAATTGTGATTACAAGCTATTCAATCAGTTTAATGAGAACACAATCAAATTCCATAAATGACATCAAATAACCACCATGCAGCTATTTGAGTAAAGCATATCATTTCTCTGCTAATATTTGCAGCTACTTTAACACAAACAAATTTTTATCATATTTTATTTGCCACTGATTGATTTTAAATAAAGAGAATTCAAAAATGGTGTTGCGAGCTCTTTCAGATATACCACAAGCAGAAAAACATCCATTATGCCTTAATATTTTTAAAACTTATAAAGCCCTTAAATATGCCTTAAGTTTATAATAATTCTTTCTCTGACACTCTCTGGCTTTGTTTGTTTAAAGAGATTTCCTGTGCCTTATCTGTAAATGTAAATTCTCAGATGTTGTACCATAGTAAGAAGTGCTTATTTTGATCTGGGACGTATGTGAATTTAGTTTTTTTTTTAGCTTTTTTAATCTATCTTAATCCATTTATTTTTAATGCAATCCTCCCAATACACACACCACACCACACACACACACGCACAAAGTGTAGGTTTGTGGAGTATGATCAAATGGCTCCAGAGAAACTTTGAGAAGACAGCTTTGACCCCTTCGTGACCCCCGCCACCCCTTCGCCTCCCATGATCCAGTGCTGTGAAATCCTCACAGCACTACATCAATCAATCACCCAATTTCCCAAATGAATCATGATTTCGGTCTTTGTGTATGGTAAATAGACGTGACTGGTACTGTATGAGTGTATGTATTTTAAGACTGTTGCATTGGCTGTATGTTTGTAAGAAGACATGATTAATCTTTGAAAAGAAAAAACTCCTTTTTACTAACTTGTAGTCTTCTTTGCTCATAGATGTGTGGCATCAGTATCTTCTTTTGGAATGTGAATAAATGCAATAAAAAGTCACACGTGGTCAAGACGTGTTGTGTCAGTGTTTCTCTGCAAAGTGCACACATGTACACACACACATACACACTCACACAGTACAAATGACCAGAAGTAGAACTGTATAAGTGGACTTTTAAAGAACTATTCTGAGTAAATTGCCTAACAGAACAATCATATTCATTATGGCACATTAAAGATTACACATTCCATAAAAACAGTCCAACAACTTAGAACAGGGACAAAAGTTGGCAGAGTGGACTGGCTGTGTTACAGACAGGAAGTGTGGGTTGGACAGATGGGAGTGTCTGTGCCTGTCAGTCTGGACTGAGGGGACTAGTCCTCCCCAAACTATACAATAGAAATTTAGGGTCTTTTTCTTATAAATTTATCATTTACTCTAGACAATTATGATGCATAAATGTGTAAAGTTGTAATCCACTGACCTCTGCTTCAAAGGCATTGGTGTAATTCTGCATGCAACACACTGCTATGATAATATTCATTTCATCTTAGATTTAGCTGAAAGTATGAATCAAATCTAATGCAAGGAGTGCACGGATATCTGCTACCTGCAGCCTTTTGCAACCAGCACTTTATATGCACATATCATATGCCAGTAGAACTGAGAGCTCTAAAACATATTCAAGTAGGTCAGTTAAGTCTTATTTGATTTAATGAATACTTATATGGCTATATGGATATACATATGATTCATTATTTTTTGTAAATAATTGTAATGAATGAGCCTGATGAATAGGCAGTATTAGTGCTTTCTACCAGTTCAAACAAGTCAAACAGGAAGGAGTTATAAATTCATATTGTAGATGAGGAATGGCTTAGCTTTCACCACTAAGGGACAGTATTGTTAGTTGTAGTTTTATGCGTGTTCTGTTTTATTGCNTTTTTTTTTTTTGTTTTGTTTTTTAAATGATTGAATCCATTTTCTTTTTTTTCTTTTCTTTCTCGCTTGTGTACATTTTGTGGAGGTTCTTCTGGTGTCAAAACACAGATCTACCTTAGATTGGTGAGAATAGATTGGTGTGTGCCTTCCCCGCTTCTCCTCCTATAAATAGGACATACTTATAGGACAAGTTTACCTTTATTGTATCAAATTTCTTAGTTTTACTGCTAGATTTACCACTATGGTTGATTTTAAGTTGTATTTATCCCATAGTTTTAAATATCGCCAATTTTTCCTGCCTGTCAGTGCATTTTAGCTTCTTAGCTTTTAGTTTTGGCTGTGTGTTACTGTGTTGTTTTATGGCAGAAAAGTGCCACATCTCTCCTGACATCTTTAATACTCAGACACTTTCAGGTTCAGGACATGCTATTTAATTTGAGGAAAATGTAGAACATATAACTAACACGACACTATCACACATACTGTACAATGTAATTTTAAAGCCTCTCAGGCTTGGTGTAAGTTAATTCTGAGTAAAACATTCATAAGACAATCAGTGAATTAAGGCAACATAAAATCTTCAGCTTGTCACAGTTTGCTTAGTTGTTGCACAGCAGATCAAAAGCTCATAACAAGCCTTTCTACATCCAAAAAACCAACAAAGCATCCCACCTACATGACCACACGAGTCATTTCAACGTCTACTTCCTGTGTAGAAAGTTTCTGATGTTAGTGGGCAGTCTGCCTTTACAAAGCTAACGCTGAAGACCTGATTCATGTTACCTGCAGCATCATTCATATGTATAAGTTTTATTACAAGTCCATAAAAATATTTAATTTCTTCAGTAACATTGATCTAAGTCATTAGTTTCAAGTTTACTACCTGAGAGAACAGCAAGAAGCAGAAACTACCTACCGGTAAGTACCTGTACCATGTGTTATACTGTATATACATACTGCATTTATGAATTTTGACAAATGTCAATCACACATTCGAAAATCTGTATTGATTAAGGTGACAACATCATAAACATGCATAAACAAAACAAAAAATCTAGTTTTTGTTTAAAGGTGGAATGATGGGCTTTTCTCAAAACTCAGACTTTAACAGGATCACATCTCTGATATGCTACATTAGCTGGATTTTCTCAGCAGCAGGTAATTTATTTCTTTTCTTTCTATTAATCATAACATTACTGTGACTAGTCACGTGGCTCATTATACCTCAAGTATATTCTTACGAAAGTAGATACGTAATGTCTGTTTGCCTGTCAGATGGAAAGACCATCTCAAAGGTGGAAGGCAGCACAGTGACTCTGCCATGCAGCAACCAATCCCTTCATATGCTCAAGCAGCTGACATGGAAGATAAATGGAGTTAACCTGTTCTCCTTTAGCCCCAGTACACCCATATACATCTCTCCTCAAGCTACCAGCCTTAAGTTAAACATGTCCATGACAGACAGCCAACTCTATGCACTGGTCATCAGGAGAGCGAGGAGGTCTGATGCAGGAAACTACACCTGTGTGACCATCACCGGCACAGGAGTCTGGCAAGAGAAGTGGGAGCTTCTCATTACAGGTGGGATTATCTGTCTTTCATCTGTGGTTCTCAATCCTGGTCCTTGAGTACCACAGCACTGCATATTTCCCATCTCTCTCTGCTCTAACCTCACCTGATTAGCCAAATATCAGACATAGATTGCTTCCTGATGTTGTCTTCTCTTTAAAAAAAAAAAAAAGGGGGGGGAATCTCCAAAATGCCAGGATGTAAAACGGCAGCCAAACCAAATAAAATCTGGTTCTAAATTAAGCAAAAGGGCACCAATATCTTCGTTCATAGGGGCAGATGAAGAAAAATCCACCTTAAGTTTGTAAACTAAAATAATAATTGTGGTGCCTGGCAAAATAAGCTCAGAACAAAACACAAATATATATAGGGGTTCTTTGTTCTATCTAGAAAATCTTTAAAACCAATGGATAAGAAAAGCACTTGTTGGATGGTGGTTAACCACAATACAATCACAAGCCTTCATCTTTTGGCTTTTTGGCTCAATTCATACACGGTTCTGGTTGAGTGCAATAATAACCACAGTGGCTTATCTTCCTGTTAACAACAACAATAAAAGACTCACATTAACAACAAGAGCATTCAGTAAAGATATATTAATTAGACAGTGAAACAAATACTCAATACTGACTTTTAGTGACTTTTAATACTGGCTTTTAATACTGACTCGCAAATGCACAACTCCAGTGGTTCGATCAGTTCTATTATAACAGACACAAAAATACAATCAAGTTCAATCAAAATCAATCATAACAATAAAACATACAATAACCAAATAAACTACCTTTCAAATAGCATGGATGGGCCAGGAAAACCAAAGGCCTTCATCCTTCAGGCCTTTAAAATTATTCACACCAACAGGCCTGTAGACATTATACAAAGGCTTTTAACCCTTTAGAAAACACAGCACTTGAAAATCAGTCACATACAATGTATAAAAATATATATTTTCCTATACATCACACACAACCACATTGCATGACATTTTATCTTAAAGCATTGTCTTACTCCTGAAGCCTCGGGTGTGGCCCACTGTTTGGCCTGACTGAGGAGAACAAAGGAATTTCCTGTTTCCTGCCCAGGTATTTGTAGTTTTTTTCCCTCCACCTACTGCCTACTAAAATCAGAGAAGATGCTCCAAATGCCATCGCCAACTAGTGGCAAGGAGGAACATTTTCTCCTCTACTTTCCCACCTGGCCACAGTAGCTTGAGAGAATATGAGTTGTGAGCTGCTATAGCAAAGCAGTAACTTCTGTCTGCTTCCTTATTGAAACAATGAAATTATATTTACAAAGAATCATCATCCATTTGCCTATACATGACCTTCACACTTTTAAATTCCACCTTTTACATATTAGGGCTTTGACAAGTTCATATCGAAATGTTTTTCAGAGCACGAGGGAAGCGAAAAACACGAGAACCTGTTGATGGTGATGGGAGCTGTGGTCCCAGTAGTGAGTTGTGTAGTCTTTGTGGCTTCCTGGGTTGTTCTAAGAGCCTGCAAAGCAACAGCGAGGTAAATATCATTTCTCTCTGGTTATTCTTTCACAAAGTTAGACTTAGCTAAACTATTAAAAAGTCATTACATAATACAAAAATGTATTATTTAAAAAAAACATAATTAAAAATTTGTATTATACAGCCTGGTCTCAATGTTGCTATCTGAAGGTTAATCCTGATACTATACATCTCTCTCTCTCTCTCTCTCTCTCTCTCTTTCACAGTAACACCACTCCATCTCCCACTGTAGAAAGGGTAATATTACAATTACTATAATAATATTGTAGAAAGTATACAGTATGTAGGGATGGAGTTGTTCACTTTGCATTCAAGTTATTACAAACTTGTCAACTGACCATATTTTCCTGTTCTATTCATTTTCTTTTCAAGGCACAGCCAGAACAAACTGAAGATTTTTATGAAAACTGCTTGACAAGAAATGAATGTCAACTACACTGCCATAACCAGACGTTTCATCATAACCACAGGCCTCAGCAATAACAGAAAAAAAAAAAATGCTAGAAAACATTTGGGAGTACTGAATGCCAGCAAAAGGGCAAGGCAGCCATTGTATTCCTTCCATAGCTAAACCACAAACCTTTTCTGGAATACGAACAAAGGAATCTGCCTTTTCACAACCTTTATCAAACAGTTTTGTTTACTCTATTACTGCATGCTTTTGACCTTACATGCTATTTTATACTGTCTTAAATACTGTAATGAAATGCGCAATCTCTTTGTAGATTTCTGAAGAAATGTTTGAACAGTCTTCTAACAGACACGTCAGCTTCATCGTGTTTCACGCTGTAAACGGTTATAAGCAAAAAATAATAATAATAAAAACCAAGAATAAAAATAGACGCTGTGATGGATTATGTACCTCAAACGTATCCCAAGTTCCTACAAGCCAATTCCCACAGCGTACTAGAATGAACTGAGGGGAATCCCAAATCCTGGCTATGTTTGTACGGATATTATACGAGCCTATAATTGTAGACTTAAAAATCTGTGCAGTAAATGTGAATTGTGGGAAAATAGATTACAGACCCAGAAGATGCACAAAGAAAAGCTAAACATTTAGAGACTTAGTGACAGATTTTGAATTAGTGATAGATTAACACCACCTGAATCAATCATATAAAGTTGTTTTATCACCAGACAGGGCTAATGTTTATTAAGGAGTTAATTTCAAAATGAGTTTTGGGTTTTTGTGGAGATGCTTCAGAAGCCGTATGTTCCATTTAACCTGATGTTTTATGATCAAATATGTACCATTAATAAGTAACAGGACTCAGAATGACTTGCTTATTGACTTGCTGTAGGCAAGGCAAGGCAAATTTATTTATATAGCATCATTCAAACACAAAGGCAATTGAAAGTGTTTTATACAAACAAAATGCATTAAAACATTTAAAAGTAATAATAAGATAATGTAGTGCAATAATAAGAATAAAATAAAGCAACAGTTAAAAACCAAGAGTAAAATAGGGTCAAGTAAAAACCAAAATAAGGTAAAATTAAATAATCCATAGTACAGTTGCATAATGAAAATAATTGCCCCCAGATTGAGTTGGAGTGCAAAGCTTAATTAAAAGCTTAATTAAAAGCAGTGCTAAAAAAAAAAAAAAAAAAAAGTTTCAACCCTGGTTTCGAAAGAGTTTACAGTTGGAGCAGACCTGAGATCTTCTGGAAGATCAGGAGAGTTGTGGAGCAGGCAAACTAAATGTTGCCTCACTGTGCTTTGTTCTGAGTCGGAACAGAAAGTAGACCAGAACCAGATGACCTGAGAGGTGCAGGCTTCATACGACAGAATCATGTCAGAAATATATTTTGGTCCTGAACCATGCAGAGTTTTATACACCAATAAGAGTATTTTAAAATTGATCCTTGGACACACAGGCAGCCAGTGCAGGGATCTGAGGACTGGAGTGATCTGCTTTCCTAGTTTTAGTCAGTGATTCAGAATAAAATCTGCCAGTTTAAGGATCAGTCAGAATCAATACTGACTGATGAATTTTCAGCAGCAATATTTTGATTTGATTTTATTAATCTGTATTTAGAATGAACTCCATTAACTTACAAAAGGTCAAACAGCAGTAATTGTGTTGCTGCTAGGTAACTCAGAATTATCTGAGTTACCTAGCAGCAACACAATTACTGCTAGGTAACTCAGAATTATCTGGGTAGTGAATGCAAACACAAAGCCATTACCCAAGTTAATGATTCAGAGTGGTGAGTCAGAATGAGCAGTGGTGCTTAGTTTAACCCTGCTGTCTGTAGAACTCAGATTCATAGTGAGTTTTTGTAAATCTGCATTTGATGTATGACACACAGTACGATGATTAAGCCAAAATGTGTCTCTTTTATTTAAATCTTACGTTTTTCAAAACCAAACTGCTTCTAAAGGAGTATTTTCTTGATCATATCTAGCTGAAATCAAGAAATGGCACAAAGTCCCCTTTTCTCTCTTTATGAACAATAAGCCTGACATGATTATGCGCCTGACAGCAAAGAACAACAAAAAAAGAAGAGAAGACAGCACACCTTCCACTCCCAAACTACACTTCCCAGGGGAATGTTTCTTTTCCATGACAGCTGCTTCCCACCCACTTTCTGTTGAAAGTCATAATTAGTTATGCACTCATAAACTAACTGCTTTAGTATGACTGCGTACTTGATGAGTTAATCCAAGTGGGTGAGGTCACAATCAATCCCACAATGAATCTCTTAAGCCTTCACTGTAAGGTTATTGCTAAGTCCAATGGAAAAGTAGGCTATAGTTTAGTAAGGTCATGTACTGCAGGCATAGTCACAATGTAATGTACCAGTTTTAAAAGTCAGTATGTTCATGATAATTTGATAATTTTGCGCTAAAAGGATAAGTATTTCCTTATTGCTAACTCCGATGGAAAAGGCATAGTCACAACATAAGGCAGAAACGGAGGTGAAAAGTGGCAAATTTGCCAATTTTTAAACTCAGAAAAATAATAAGGGGGAATCGTAGCCGCCTCACGCTGTGACTATGCCTGGACATGACCTTATTAAATTATACTTTTCCATTGGATTTATCAATAAAGAAATTTTGCTTTTAGTGCAAAATCATCGAATTATCATATGCATATTGACTTTTAAAACGTAAGGCATACCAACAAGCATATAGACTTTTTTTTATTGAGTTTTAAAACTAGCAAATTTGCAAGTTTAAAAACTCGAAATGCCCCGTTTTTTGTTTTTTTTTCTGTCTTACATGGTCCTAATACACCATCGTAGACATTTTCTCAACTAAATAGCTGCTTTATTAAGCGTAAACAAGAACTTTTAACACAAAAATTTGCTAATGGGAATTTAGCACACTATTCAAACCCTAATAACTACAAATAAATATAAGAGCACATCTAGCTATAAAGAAAACATAAAATGTGAAAATTGTACCATATCGAGGTTTTTCACCTAATCAAGTCACGTATTTATACTGCCAGAGATTTTAGAATTTCCTGTTAGTCGATAGTAATACTTCAGCTATCACTTGTGTCCCTTATTTTATTCATTGTGATATTCATTGATTCTGGTTAAATAGATGAAACCAACCTCTGTTAGCAAAACAATGAAATTCTATTTGAAACTTCTATTAGTTACACACTTCAGTCTTTAAAAGCATCAAACCTTGGAGTACAGACATTTTTTCTCTCTCACTTCAGTTAACAGAGATATTAACATACTATTTGCATTCTAACTTTAGAGTTTGAAACAGAACATGTTTTTTGTACCTTTATCTATACACAGAAGGAAAATGTCAGTAGATACTGCTACAGGAGGGGAACTTTACAGAACTTAAGTGACATTAGCAGTTAAATCAGTTGGTGATAATGCAGCCACAAAAGCAGTTTATACCCTGATAAACCGTCTGCTTTAACTGACATCTGTCTTCATTTGAGATAGGAATTCCCCACTTTATCATGCTGGTCTTTGTGTCTACATAATGCTTCTGTGATGTATACTCACATTAATCTAATTCTAAACAAATGTAAAGCCAAAAGAAGAAAGCCAGGACACAAAATATAAGTGAGATTGATATTAGCTGAAATATACCACCTGTTGTTTTTGCATCTGTTGCTACACAGCTGAGTCAGGACTCAGGAATGAAAGGGCGAGTCTGTAAATTCTGTCTGTATTTTCCATCCTGTCACCCACGGACGCAGCAGTTCCTATGGAAGGAAATTCAAAACACTTTATTCATATTAAGTCTGATTTATATGAAGAAATATCTAAGACACTTCAAAATTATTTTATTTTAAAAAATGGGCAAAACATTATTTTCCAGTTGAACACAGCCAAACTGTTAAATGTGAAAATCAATTGTGACAAAATTGGGTAAAAATTTTTCTATATATAGTTTTTTTTTTTAATGTTTTCTGGTTCATTGTGACAGATAAGTAAATTTTTTTTAAGATACCTTAAGATTTTTAAAGAGTTTGTGAAAGCCCATAGAGTTAAATTTTTAGGGAGAGAAAGAGCAAAAAGTATTGCCACAAATCACATATTTTACATAATTGTTCCTCCATGTCTTCTTGTTCGATCTGATGCGCACCAGGACTCTGCTCTGTTGGGACCCTGTGATGTCTTGTGTCTTGTATGCCTTGTTCTTTTCTAGATTATGAACAACTAGTATTAAAACAGATTAAAATATACTTGATCTGAAATAAAAGTGTAGCATGCAGAGCTAATTCATGACATACCTTAGATATCTTGGGATTTTTTCACGGTGCCATATAGCAAAACCAGTACCGACAGCGATGAGGATAACAACAACATTAAAGATCCAACAGGAAGTGCATGTTCCTTCAGTGAGACACAAAAAAGAGGAAATGAATAAAAGGACTTCAGAGTGACTTGCTTATATATAATCTTTCAGTTTAAAGATAACAAAAAAAAAAAAAAAAAAAAANAAAAAAAAAAAAAAAAAAGAAAGAAAACAAAACTTTGCTTGTATTGCAACCAATTCCCCCCAAAATCAACTGCAAGATTGTGTCTCCAGGATCACTACGGGGTCCTTTATCCACTATTCACATCAGTCACGGTTTGAGCATACCAAATGCCTGTTCAACTTCTGTCAATAAAACAAAAGATTACAAATGGCAACATCTCTAAGTTTGTTTAAGAAACAGCTGAAGATTCATGTTTTCAAGGTTAATTTAATATTAATTAACTTTAAGCTTCTTTTGATTCCATAAAAAGCAATTTGAGCCACATGCATTAGTATTAGCATTCAAATGAGTATTAAGAGCAATGATAGATAGATAGATAGATAGATAGATAGATAGATAGATAGATAGATANAATGAGTATTAAGAGCAATGATAGATAGATAGATAGATAGATAGATAGATAGATAGATAGATAGATACTTTATTGACATTGTACAGTATATAAATACACAACGAAATTTCGTTTGGCAGCAGTCCTCTTAGCAGCAAGAAATAAAAAATAAATAAATAAATAGAGCTAAAAATCACGTCTGTATTAAAAATAAACTCTAAACACAAAACATTATTGCACTTTACAAAGTTATAGCAGCAATATTCACATCATGTTATAGCAGCATTCAGTTTATATTTGTTTCCTTGAGGAAGAGTGGGTGGCCGTCATAACTTCAGCAGCTTGTCCACAGCTCTGGGGAAGAAGCTGTTCCGATTCGTCCTTGCTTGTATAACCCTCAAGCCTGCCTGAGGGGAGTGTGGTGAAGAGGTGGTGACCAGGGTGTGAGGGGTCTCTTCTGATGTTGGCTGCCCGTTTGTGAAGACGGCTGGAGTGGATGTCCCTCAGGTTGGACAGTGGGGAACAGACGATCTACTGGGCCGTCTTCACGATGCGCTGCAGGTCCTTCCTCTCCTCAGCAGTGCAGGCTGAGTACCAGACTGTGCAGCAGTATGTCAGGATGCTGCTTTGTATGGTACAGTGGTAAAAACTGATGAGTAGTTTCTGGGGGAGTTTATTGCGTCTTAGTGTCCTCAGGAAGAAGAGGCGTTGCTGGGCCTTCACCAGGAATGCGGTGTTAATACTGCAGCTCAGATCTTCGGTTATGTGGAATTTGAAGCTTGCAACTCTCTCTAGCTCCTCCCTGTCGATGCACAGTGCAGTATGATGTGTTGGTTTTTTGGGGGGTTTTTTTGTCAATGAGGTCAATGGCATGATGATCATTTGCAACACACAAAGAGTTCAGTATGACTGGGTGGAGGCCCTGTGGGGACTGCTCCCATCACATGACCGAAAATCACCTTTCCATTTGTTCTACATACCAAAGTATTGCTCACTTGAGACAGACACGCTGTCCACCTCTTTCATCTGTCTTCACTTTAAAACGATATGCTTTTTTAATCCTAACATGAATTTAGTGTGTCCCATATCTTATGTATATTTTATGTTGCATGTGCGTTTAGTCACTGTATTTAAGCATGTCTTGGTGAATAATACAGCCTCTATGGGTAGCATGGAAATAAACCACTGCCAAAGCTACAGAGCCCTCCATTAATATGGACACCTTAGCAAATAAAATTAAAATGGGCTGTAGAAAAAAAAAAATCTTTATTGCTTAACCTCTTGATCTTTCATTCAAAATATTAACAAATATAATCTTTAATTAAAGTAAAATAATTTAAATGAGAAAGAAATTCTAATCATGAAACAAATATTTTTTCTCAATCGGTCTGGTGGCTTCTGATCGCAGTTTTGCAGACTTTCTGACCCCCAAATCCAACTAACATCTGCAATTCTTCAGCTGGGATCCTTGGAGATTCTTTGGCCACTGGAACCCTCATCCTCTAGTCATCATCATCATCATCATCATCATCATTGGCTCAATATAGACACATTCTCTTCCAGGCCCATTGAGAAAAATATTTGTTTCATGACAAGAATTTCTTTTTCTTTTTAATTATTTAACTATAATGGTTATGTTTTTGCTAGATCAATCTTAAAGATCAAGAGGATAAACAACAAAGACATTTCTTTCACAGACATTTTACTTTTATTTTCCAGGGTTGCCAATATTAGTGGAGGGAACTGTATGTTTATATGTAATCATAAAAACAGGGAAAATGACACACTTTGATTTTAGCGGAAAAGAGGGGTGTTAAAGGACCATACCTGCCATTTTGCATGTTTGAGCCTAATATATTCAATTTTCATACATGTTACGTTACTGACAATCATTTCGCCAAAGGATAAAACCGTATTTCATCTTTCCTGATATTTTGCAAAATCTATTAATCTTTTAAAATCAAATATTCAAGTGATACACCCACCTTAAAAATCGATGTTTTGCCTGCTAATAGTTATGCAGCCTTATGAAGTCATGGTCTTTTAAATTTTTCGATAAACGCAGGTCTTGTTTTGGGACTATATTCCCTGGTCCCTGGTGGAGACATACATTCACTCCGCACTTTTTATTGCGCTTAAATGATAAAATTACAAAACTACGAAAAAAAAAAAAAACCTGAA
>VXCM01000950.1:0-62852 GCA_014773175.1 Lucifuga dentata
AAAAAAAAAAAAAAAAAAAAAACTCACTCCGGAGTATTCCAAAAAAGTTGGCAGCACTGTCGATGTCTGTATTTACAAACCTCTGCTAATAGCAGCTAATACATTTTTTAATGGTCCATGTCCGTGTAATAAGAAAACCTGGGACGTATGTTGACAGAATGATCCATGTGTCATCATTTTGTCCATGTGGCCCTGTGCACCCTTGTTGACGTGTCCAACATAAAACAACCAGGCATGCCAGCAGGTAAATTTACCTGCTAGGTGTTGATATAAACATTACAGATGTAAAGCGCTAATTAAAAATCAAGCTTTCAGGGCAGTTCAGCATCTTTGGGTTTGTCTTGCTGAATTCATTTCTATAAGCATGAACCTCAATTTTTGCAAATGTGACAAAGTTCAACATATGCTCCTAACCATATTACACTATAAAAATGAAGAAAAAAAAAAAAAATCATTTTTAATCTCTGCAACCTGCATTAGAACCAGAACTGAAAAATAAGGAGTAAAACAGTAAAACTGCTCTAATCGTATTGTTTGGAACAGAGCAGGAACACGGCTAAAACAAATGACATCATCAATGACCAAACCACCAGCACTCAGCATGTCATAATAAGAGTTTTATTATGAGAAGTGTGACTTTACGTTGCACCCAGAGGGTGAGAATAAAACATAAATAAAACATTCTTACAAAATGTTGCAATAAATCACCAATGAAACAAATAATTACTTTTTTACACTTGATTTTTATACATAAATCGTATTTACATTTGTCTTTGCCCTTTTTTTTTTTTTTACATTGTTCAGAATGAAAACAATTCTGTACCATTTATTTTGCTAGCACACACATTTCCTTCGTTGGAAAGTTTTTCTCTCTCTCCTGAGAAGACGCTGGGTTCTATTCTAGTGCATTTTGTTGTCAGATTTAAGGCTATGCAAGGTTTACCTGATGGACACACTCGTCTCACGGACAGGCCTATCATCGCTGAGGAGGGAGTTCATTTTCTCAACTCGCATCTGCTGATTGTCCCTTTTACAGAAAGAGGTTTGTGGTTCCGCCCGGTGGCTCCCCTGATCTGTTAGGCCCTTTTTCATATTAAAGCTGCTGCTGACTGCTTTCTGAATAACCAGTTACAGCCTCTGACAATTTATTTGTTTTTGCAGTCAATTACAAATGCTGTGGGGAAAATGTCACTTCCTGGCAGAGCGTGAGAGCTCATCACATTATCTCTGAGCAGCAACGGCTGCTGAGAAATATGTTATAACGTCAATGCAGGAATTATACATATATTAAAAAAAAAAAATTATAAAAGTAAAAAAAAAAAAAGATAAATAGCTTTAGGTTGTTTGTGTGATGGAACTAAATAGTCATAGGTGCACTGCCCCCTAGTGGTCCAAACACGCCTCCAACAAACGGGAAAAGGTCCATTCCTCTGTGTCTTTGACAGGATTACACCAAAGCCATAAACAAAAGACATGAAGCAGCTAATTGGCTGCTGCTGTAAGCCTCTTAGAAACACTATAATAAACCAGCCCAGACACGAAGTCAAAGCCTCAGCAGAGACGGCGAGTGAACAAACAGCACTTCAAGGAGGCCAAACAGGACGAAAAGCGATGCTGCTGTCACTCGCTGTTGGTTTGACTGGAAAAAAAAAAAAAAAAAAAANAAAAAAAAAAAAAAAAAAGCCTTTTTAACATCCTATGGTTGTAATTTCTACCTGTCCAGCAGGCAGTCAAGCCATGCGGCTCCAAATCAAGGCTAAAACATGCCTAAAACCCAAGGCTGGTCACCTTGCAAACATTACATAAGAGCTACCAGACCTTTGTCATTTCTAAACACTAACAAAATGGAATCGCAACATCTTTTTTTTATGTAATTCAAAACATTCTGAAATAATCTTGCTTTGGATTGTTGCTTTTCACAAACATCAGTGCCCTCGAAAGTCAACATCTCCTCGATTGGTATTTTACACCTACGACCAAAATGTACCCACATATAATGACCAAAGTGCTTACCAACGTTGATTCATTTGAAACGATCAGGTTTTGTCATTAAATGTCCAAACAGAGACACATAACATCTTTTAGTTAATGTACTGTACGTTCTCATTTTCTCCAGCAAGCCGCTGCATCCCGACATTAACAGCCTCCATTTCCTAAAACCATCAGCAGTGTGTGTCTACTGAGTCCATTATCACAAATGAAAGAGGAAGGCTGAAAGAGAAAGTTGAACTCTTACAGACAGAAGCCATTAGTATGCTACCTGCAGAGTTACATGCAATTAAAATCGAAGGAAAGCCCTGTTCGGTGGCACTCAGATGAAAGATGAGGACCGCATAAAAGCCCACTGACAGGCAGGTAAAGCAGGGATCAAGCTAATAAGCATATAGCCTCTAAAACGCACCAAAGCATAGGAATAGAGCCATTAAACACGGGGAGATACGTCTCAATCCCTTCCTTACTGTCAACTCTGGAAAGCAGACATACACATCCGAAGAGTTTCATTCCAAAATGAGATCCATAATTCAAATAAATTAAAAGCTAACCAAGTAACGTCATTATAGGAGGTGAGTGAAGTTATCGTGGACTAACTTCATCTGGCTGACAGACTGAAGCTGTCATCACGTCTGCTTTTCAAGTCCTGAGTAATGAGCATCAGGAAGCCGTTTTCTATACATACAGGAGCATCTTGGAATGAAACACTGACAAACACTGTTTTTATAAGAAATGTTGGGAAGACAAATTTAGTCCAGCTACAAGTCAGACAGTCTTCTGCGTTTTCAGTCTTTTTTTACGTGTTGATGTAGAGTCAGGAGTTTCCACTGCCACGCAAGCATGTTGACATTCATATCTGTCTCTAAGTGGCATATGGAGGTGTGTGTATGTGTGTGAGAGAGAGAGANATGTTGACATTCATATCTGTCTCTAAGTGGCATATGGAGGTGTGTGTATGTGTGTGAGAGAGAGAGGGTGCCTACAGGGTTTATATCATGAAAATGATAATTAGATGGGGCCTTGCTTTCGTAATTGAACTTATTTCTGGCTAAAACAGGCTGCGGGCGGATTNATAATTAGATGGGGCCTTGCTTTCGTAATTGAACTTATTTCTGGCTAAAACAGGCTGCGGGCGGATTGTTCCACATAAACATGGACACAGGAAGGCAGTGAAACTACTACATATTCAGTTTGATACGATTCCAAAGTTCGTGAGGCATTCCACCATGAAATCCTTCCAATGTGACAGAGTCGCTAATTCCCGATTCTTCAAAATGAAGAAATTCTGCCCACTGCCATGTAACCAGGCTGTCTTTGGAAAAGGACATGTTTTTTGGTGATAAAAACACACCACAGTACCGCGCTCCCACTTTTTACATTTGCTTACTAGCATAACAGAACTGTTACGACTACGCTGTTTTTAGTCCTGTTCTTGCCTAAAACATAAGGGAGCAGTCTAAAGGTGGGAAATGCCTTTCCACTGTGACTTCAAGGAAAGCAGTGAGCTTGGTAGCACATTCCTCTGGTTGTCAGGATGGTGTTATGGGTTGATGGGATGGAGAAGAGCCTCCTCTCTCAGCAGAAGAAGATCTCTCCGTCTAAAGGGGGCTCTGGGAGGTGCTGGGGGTCTGGGAGGAGGAGAGAGCAGAAAAGGACTCAGTTAAAATCTGTTTATTTCCCATTAAGAAGTTGTAAAGCTGCCCCACAGTGAGCAGCTTGATATGCATGGCTAATATAATCAGCCTTTCATATCTCACGTTAATATGTGTCCTAAAAAATGCAAAGAGACTCACTAATATCTTTCATACTCACCATGAGCTAAACTAAATCCAGCGGTGTCCCCAGGCCTGTTTTTAGGGTTTAGTTCCCTTTAAAATCTAATCTAAAAATCAGCCTTTCCTGACTCAGTTATAATGCAGGAATACAGTACAGACTCCAGAATCGCAATACATGTGAAAGAAGCGGCACTAGGACCCAGCAGAGACTGCAGCACTATGACAGCAGAGTGGATTGTGGTATATCCAGGCACAGATGAAGCAGATTAAGAAAATGTATGATTGAAACTGACACAGCTAAAAAAAAATCTTTAAAGATACTGTATGTGCACTTCTTCTTTTGAAATAGTTGCAGATTTTTTTTTGGTTTTTTTTTTGGTTATAAGAAATGCGAAGGTACTCCGACAAAAAAATATGATCAGCAGCTGGTTTTTACCCCAGTGTTCCTGAAACAAAACAAGCCCTGATTAAATATACTGTTAAATGGTTGATTGGAGCAAAGATCAGCCTCTTTTCTTCAGTTGAACTGGAATAAAACAACGATTTATGCATTTCCGACTTACATTTAAGCTTTTACGCTAATTTCCAAACCAGAAAAACTCTTCCTGAGCTGCCATTGTCCGCTGCAGCTACTCATGCAGATTCCTCATGCCCTTGATTGGTAACTCAGACAAGCATTTTTGTTAGAGCTGTTTTGTTTTGTGGACAAAAATGATAGCAATCCTATTTAATGACAAATTAAAATGAGCTACTATTATCTGTCAGGGTCGTGTGTGGCTTTAGTACAATTTAAAGGACATTTAATGGGCATTTCAGACAGATTTGTTAAATCCACCTGTCTGTAAAATATTCTCAAACATGAAACTGTTTTCTGAGCTTCTCTGAGTAATTCATGTACCTGCTGTCTGTGAATTCCCTCCTTTGCCCTTTTTCTTCTTCTTCTCCTTCCCCTCTTTGCTCTTGTTCTTCGCCAGCTGCAGGAGACTTTTTGGGATCTGGTTGTGAGTTTCGCTGCCCTTGAGGTTTGGATTTGCAGAGGATGAGGTGAACGGATTCAGGCTTTTCCCTTTGGGCTTGGCCCGCTGGCTCTGGAACCTTGGCAGAGAGGAGGAGCGCTCCGGAGGGTCCAGCTCCAGAGACTGGGAGCTGCCGGGGAACGGAAACTCATCTGATGTAGTCGAGGGAGTCCTCTGGAAGGGAGGAGGTGGAGAGATAACGGAGGACGGTTAGACAAATATGATGGGACAGCTGCTATGTGTAAAACATTTTAGTGTTTCTATTTGTAAATTAAGGCTTAAATCAATAAAAATATTTTGAAAATTTTAAATCTGCATCAGGATCTTTATCAATATTAAAATACACATAGTTATAGACAGTCATGGTTGGCTGATGCATGTTTGCTGTTGCTATTAAATTTAGCCAGAATGCTCAGGGTTGAAACTGTGTGCACGTTGTCAAAATTTTGAGACACGTGGAAGTTTATGTAAAACAGGCAGCACCTAAACAAATTTTTAATTGAATTATAAGAAAAATACTTTTTCATGTTGATCAAATATGAAGGTTGACCATCTGTAAGAAGTTGCTGAAAATGTGTCGTCGCTTCTACGCCTTACGGTTCAGGATTTATGGCCACAGGGTGGTGCTATCCACACCAAAAAAATCTCATCTCTTCCTTGGCTCATGGTCTAATTTTCCCCTCAAATTTTAGATATCCTGCAAATAGATAAGTATTTTTCTTATTTCGTTAATACATAACAGAGACATTTATCTGATATTCTTTAAAGAGAATCCAGGTTAAATCTGTCATGTAAATATCCATAAACGTCAGCCCTCCTGTAGCTGTTTCCCTGCAGGGAGAAATCCATGATATCATCATTTTAATCACAGGTTACCGTGTTTCTACTTACCTCAGCCACACGCGCCTCTTCCACCCTGTCGAGCTGCCTTTGCATGGCCTCCCTGTCCCTCTCTAGCTTCCTCTGGGCATCTCTCAGCCTCTCCAGGTCTTTCTGATACTCCTCTTTCTTACTGTGCAGGTCCTGCTTCTCCTTCTCCAGCTCCTTGTTCAGCTTCCAGATCTCCTCCTTCTGTGATGAATAGTTGGCAGTCATTAATTGGTCTGACCATTTAAATATCCATCCATCCATCCATCCATTTTTTTGTTTCATCCTCTATTCTGTATTCTTTCTGTGTGATGCTACCTATATCAGCTTTCACAAACTTCATAAGCTGTGATTCCCTGGCTGAAAATCAAACCTATACATTGAATGCTGCGTTCAACAGACCTCGGAACTCAGATTTTTCCGACTTCCTAGTTGGAAAAATGCGTTGGAACGGCATTTGAACTCTGAACTCTGACTGGGAAACTCAGACCAAAATGATCTACCCCGACTTCATGAGTCTGACATCACTCAACATGGCAGCACCCGTGGAAGTGAGCTTTGTGAATGGAAATGATCAGCTAACAGGCAAAGAAAGTATTTTTTCTTACGTGACATTGAAATAAAAAGTTCAAAATATATCACCATGGTAACTATCTACAGTGTATAATAACTGTTTTCCATTGATATGTAAGTGTAAATAATTTCAGAATATTACTTTTCTGCATAAATGTTTAATACTGTGATTAATATCATTGTAAAACAACACAACTAACTTTACTTTAGTTAGCATTTATTACTAAGTTAATTTAATCTTGCAGAATTTATTGGAGTTCAGTCATGCTTTTTGGTTTACATTTGGCTGAAATGGTTTGAGGTCGGAAGTCGGAACTACAGACTGGGAAAAATCCGACTTCTGACATAACTCGAACACAGCATAACAACTCCGTTACCTGAAGCTAGCTTCAGGTAACCCTAAAACCTGCTACTTTTTTTATTTTATTTTTTTATTTAGCCTTTATTTAACCAGGTATATCCCATTGAGATCAAAGATCTCTTTTACAAGGGAGACCTGGCCAAGAGGAGCAGCAACACAAAGTTTCACATAAAAACACACAGATCAAAGACTAATAATGACACAAATCATTAAAAACATCTACACACTGACCACCTAACTTCCATCGATTTCACCAAAGACTTAAACTCATTTAGGGTCACCAAACTTTGAATTCCAAGATCAGCCTGCAAATTACTGAAGCTAGCATGGCTAACACCAGAGAAAACAGAATGCACAGTGAAGCTAGCGATGGAGAAACCGAAGCTTTCTGAAGCAATCTGCACTTTGAAGCAACTGCACTGAAAATGGGTCACTGCTTCTAAGTGTTTGATACGATCAAAAGAGCGACATCTGGTGGTCATGGGTTGCATTTCCATGTATTGCATTTGAGTGGAAGGCGAGACTTCATGACACAGTGACACAAAATATAANGTTGCATTTCCATGTATTGCATTTGAGTGGAAGGCGAGACTTCATGACACAGTGACACAAAATATAACGGGACTGGCCGTCATCTTTAGTGTTCAATAAAGGTTATGTTCTGAGACCTGTGTCAACGTGTTCATGTGTCAAAACATATATTAGGAATTCTTTAACTGATAACAATGTTGAAAGTAGCCTATTATTGCAATATAACAGTAGGTTTTTCATTATGTGACAGAAAGTATAAAGTGTTATAATGTTGGAAACCTAATATAGTGATGAGTTCATAACTGACTTTTAAGTAGCGATATAAAATATAAATGTCAGCATTTGTATTTGCATCTGTATTTCTTCAATAAAGCAGAGTATGCTACAAAAATACACCGTTATTCTGTTTTATCGTTTATCAAAAGAAACGCTTGTGCGGGTGGAGAAGTGGTTTTTACTGTAAATATGTTGAGGAACATGCTGGTGTAACTGGGTTAGTAATTTTGTTACCATAGTTACAACAGTACGTTTATTCGGCTGTTAGTCTGCAACTCAAGCCCCGCCCCTTTTCAAAATCCAGTTGGAGCGTCTCTGACATGTTTGACATAACGAAGCTTCGTTTGGAGTGGTCACGTGACTTTTGGCATGAAGCAGGTGTCTAAACAAATCTCCGCAGTACTTCAGCTTCAAACGGTCAAAAGCAGTCTGACTCGAGCTTAACGTCTCTAAGTGAAGCAAATGAAACCAACAAAACCACATTACATTTTCCATCTTCTCTTTCTGCACAGTCATTCTGTAGCTATGAGTAACAACCCTGCTACCTGAAGCTAGCTTGTTTACAGCCTTACTATGTGCCCTGAGGTTAGCATGACTAACAGTAAACAGAATGTGAAAGTGAAGCAAACAAGCCAACAAAGCCATATTTACCTTCTCTATCTACTCTTTATACACAACCAAGCTGTAGCCATGGGTAACAACCCTGCTATCTGAAGCTAAGTTGTTAACCTTTCTACCTGCTACCTGAAGCTAGCATAGCTAACAAACAGCAACAGTAAACAGAATGCACAAAATGAAACCAGTTATGTGCTGTGCTTTTCATCGTACAACTTGCAGCCAAATAGAAGTAAACTTAAGAAGAAGTTTTAGATTGTTTTGAGGTTTTAAAACAAAGTAAGTTTTTTTTGTTTTGTTTTGTATTTTTCATCTAAGATAGGTAAAAGATTACAAGAAAAAAAAAAAACAGAGGGTTTCTCAGAGTACTACAAGCAGAGAGTTTCAGCTGCACAGAAAGTCAGACATGGAACCAGAAGAAAGAGATGCACGGTCACCTGTAAGTGCACCAGCACCTCCCGTTCAGTCAGCTGATGCTCCTTCAGCTCCCACTCCTTCTCTCTTCTCTTCTTCTCCTCAGCATGAGCTGCCTGCTGTCTCTGCAGGGATGCCAGCTCCTGCCTCTGTTTCTCCAGGCTTCGCTGCTTCTCCTGTTCAATCAGTGAACTGGGCCGCGAGGACGGCCGTGACAAGGAAGAGCAGGACGAGGAGCGTTCGCTCATGGCCTGACGCTGGTCCTCTATGAAGCTGTCCTGCTGGACCACCACCGCCTTTGACAAACCAGAACCACAACCGCGGATCAGATAGTTTAGATTAGAGACAATGCTGCTGGTATTTTCTTCTCTACAGCTACATCCAAACAGCATCTGAATGTCTCTTGTTGAATTGGATCCAAGGCATGACACATGAAGCCACAGCAATGGAACGGAAGTAAAATAGTTTTGTTTGAAAAACAAAAAAATGGCTATGAGTTAAAACTCAAAGGTAAATTCTGTAACTGTAATTTGTTGATGGAGAACAAGCATACTGTAGATACAAAAACAGACGCTTTCTATTAAAGGACCATACCGGCAATCGTGCATGTTTGAGCCTAATATATTCAATTTTCATACTTGTAACGTTACTGACAATCATTTCCCAAAGCATACTACTGGAACAGTGAATTAAAAATGTTTTTCCTACCTTCCAGACCTCCATTGGTTTCAGTTCATTCTGCTATTAAAATCAACTTGTTGATACTTGAAACGTTCTTGGGATAGGTAATCCATCATCACCAACAAGACGTGTATTCAGGTTTTTTTAGAAGTTATGTAATTTTAGTGTTTAAGCTCAATAAAAAGCGTGGAGTGAATGTATGCCTCCACCGGGGAATATAGTCCCAAAAGAAGACCTGCGTTTATGGAAAAATTTAAAGGACCGTGACTTCATAAGGCTGTGTAACTATTAGCAGGAGAAACATGGATTTTTAAGGTGGGTGTATCACTTGAATATTTGATTTTGAAAGATTAAGAGATTTAGCAAAATATCAGGAAAGCTGAAATACGGTTTTATCCTTTGGGAAATGATTGTCAGTAACGTAACATGTATGAAAATTGAATATAGTAGGCTCAAACATGCATGATCGCCGATACAGTCCTTTAAATCTGGTCATTGTCCCTCTTTTCAATGCAGACTTCAGTTCCTGTAGGTATCTGATATGTGTCACATTCTAAAATATAACAGCTGTTCAAAACAAGATACCACAGCTCAGAGCCAGAACAAAGGCATGCTGTCAGAGGAGCCTGGTAGGATGTGGTGTGTGGAAGCTAGCTTACCTGCAGAGTGCTGAGCAGGAGATGGAGGTGAGAGACGCTGTGGAGGACCTGCTGTAGGACAAAAAAGGGACCAGTGAGCATCTTCCATAACATACATGCTCCATTTCTGCTTTTGTAAGACAGAAAATCACATCCATGTGTGATGCTCTCTTGGTTTTTGGCTCAGCTTTACGCCTGCTGTCAAATAAAACACAGCCTATGAGATATGGACAAGTTTTCAGCTGTCACCAAATGTTTACAAGGACAAAGAACGCCACTTTATGCAAGTGTGAATTGCACAGAATAGCATTTATAATATGACAGTGTTGTGTCAAGCAAAGATTATGGCAAAGAGTGTCAATTGCTGTCCATAAAACAGATAGGAGATAATAAATACTCAGATTATATCAGCCTCTTTCACAAGTGAGTTTTTCATGTCTGACCAATGACCTTTTCAACTACGCAGCGTATGTCGTAACTGAGCCTGAGCTGTTTAGCGTGACAGGAACCTGGAAATCACGTTAGGCAAGGGGACTGCTGGCAAAGATCGTTACATGTTCAAATTAGAATCCATTATTGAATTTTTCAGAATGTTTTTGTAAGCTAATCTGTATGTGAAAAGCTCTACCTTAAAAAAACTACAAACTACAAACTCAGCTTGTATGTGTGACGACATCAAAAGTGTAAATAATATTTGTAATTTATTACTCTGGTGCAAAGAGACCTTTGGCTTTGGAAAATATGTCTGATAGCCAAAAAGGCCTTTATACAGTTGTTTGAATACTGCTCCACATAAACAATAAATTGAATTTGATATACAGCATCTATATACATACATATATATATATATACATACATATATATATATATACATATATATATATATATATACATATATATATATATATATATATATATATATATACGTATATACATATGTATATACGTATATATACATATATATATATGTGTGTGTATATATATATATACATATACATATATATGTATATATATATATACATACATATACATATATACATATATATACATATATATATATATATATATATCCCTACATGCTTGTCACATAAGTTAAATTGTGTTTATATGACTATGTTACATGTTAATCAAGCTTTCTGTAAATGTCCCAGTTTTAGCCAGATTCAAGGTAATGTGAAATGTAGCAGTTTCACTTCATAATACTGCATCACATTCATTTTTAGACCAAGTATTTTCTGGTCAGTACTAACAAATATCATTGCTATTCAATACTGTAGAACAGTAACACTATTCAATTTTTTTTATGTTGCTGCTATTCCTTTTTCACTCCTTTTGGCTTTTAAAATGTTTGGAATATACTGAATAATGCAATGGAAAACATACTTTAACAGTACAGTTAATACTTTTACTAATGCTATTATTGCTACTACTAATGATGGTGAGAATAATAGTGCTAATGATGATCTTTACAAAGAGTTTTGACAGCATCCATGGCAACAGCACTCTGACTGGATTAGAGACAGGAAGTCTTACCTCACTGTTCCTCTTCAGCAGCAGCAGCAGGTTGGCGTTTCCTCCCTGCAGCAACACACACACACACACACAGGCTAAGCATTCAGAACAGGGTAATGTGCTGATAAGATGTTTAGTCAGGAAATATCTCATTCTAAGGTATGATTAAAACTATTTTCCATGGGTAGTGGTAATGGGTAGTATTTCCACCCCTGGAAATTTCCTTCTCTTGGAACAAATTTGAATTTGTCGTGTATAAGCCGACCCTCGAATTGCTTTGTGAAATTTGGTAATAAAATCTCAGCTTATACTTGAGTATATAAGGTAATTGTACTGTAAATTGTATAGTCATTATAATTGTAAAGTCATAATTATATGACTATGTGGACGTGCACACATAATGCACGTCTTATGGTGCAAAGATGCAAAATTTTCCATTTACAAGGAAACTATGTACTAATATGACTATAATAAACAAGGAGATTCTTGAATAAACTGTTGATTGTGTCTTTAATAATCATCTTGGCTTCTGCACAAAAAATAACTGCCTACATTCCTGCTGCTGGATGTAGTTAAGAATAAATTCATGAAGGAAAAATACAGAGGTTAGCATTCAATGCAGGACAACAATAATGGAACCAGAACCCGGCACATTCATTCTCATCCATTGTTGAATTCTTACACAACCTACGGTCGCCATTGGCAACAGCTTCTGGCAGGAAAAGCCAAGAGGCTAATTCACTAGAGGGAGAGAAGCAGCTAAATTCATCTTAATTGTACTGGTGACGTTGGAGGACAAGGGTCCCTCCCCACCGCCACACACACACAAACACACATGCACGGCCTCAGGTTCTCAAAGAAAAGCAGGGGTGTAGTGGCATCAGAGTTAAAGTAATAATGGGATAATGAGATTCAAACCTTCTTTAAAACGCTGTCAGACTCTGTCCTGCGCAGATCTCCTGCTGCATCATCGCTCTCATCTTTGTCTCCATCTGCACAGAAAGAGAAAGCAGGAGAGGAGATGAAGAGGGCAGCAGAGAACCAATGCTCAACAATGTAATGTGAGTGGCGTGTTGTAAGCTCATGTGGTCTTGGTGCCTTTTGCTTTATGACACTTATTATCCATTCAGTCAATAATAAGCTTATTTTTCATTTGTTTAACTTATTAATATTTCCAAGATTTTCTTCCTTTGTCTCCACTCACACAAATCACTTCAGCATGTAAAAAAACACAATCAATTAACCTGATCTGAACATAGCTAGTTCATTTTACACCTAATAATACCCATAAGCTGTGGTATCTTTGTGGGTAAAAGCAGTAATGACAGGATGACTACTGATCCAGAAGTCTGAACCTGTAAAAAGAGTGCCACGCTGCATTTGCAAACATCAGTTGAGAAGAGTTGCCCCGGGCCAAGTTTCCCCCCTGGAGGCATCGAATCTGCTCTCCAAGTCCCTGTCTCAACTGTTTTATCTAAATGCAGCAAACAGAGTCGTTATGGGATGCGTTGGATGTGGTGCCTGCTGTTGTGAGACGAGTGAAAATCTGTTTGAAGTGCTAAACTCTGTGCAAGGTGAAAAGGTGAAACATTTTTAGGTTTCATGTCAGGCTAAGCTTGCAGGGGTGTTCAGACCTCCAACAGCATATTTACAGTTCAGTCGTTGCACAAACGCTCTTATCCTGTTCAGTGTTTTGTTAAAGGACACTTCATCATGGAGGATATTCATGTAGATGTAAACATAGGCTATTACAGGCTACATTTGGCTTTTGCAAGGAGGGGGAACCTGCAACTTGGAGGGTGAAAACCTTTGGGGGGTGTGGTAGGGTGTGACATTATTGATTGTGCATGACATGTGACATGTCAGTGTTTCCATATGTAGGCTTTACTTGGGTGGCCTGCCCAGGTTAATGAAGACCTGCCCAGGTTTCGCGGGATAACCCAGCCTTAAAAACAATACAACACTGCTGTCACACACAGACACACGCACACAGTGACATGTGCAGTATATTTCATTTCAACACACATTAATCAACATCTAACTATAAAGACAGAAATCTCTGTCTGTGGCACCAACATCTCTAGAACCCGGCATGTATGACGTTGAAATTCAGCAGGTTTATTTCTCAGGACCAAAGGATGTGCAGCGTCACGTACGAAGTTGTTTGGATGAAAAATCTCTGTGCAGTGTTTCCCATATACTGGGCGGCCCGCCCAGGTACATCATAAGATAAAATCCGAAGGTAGACGGAAGACTTTAAAAAAAACAAATGCAGTGCCCGTTCAAAACATGGCTGTTCGGACCGGGCTGGACTTTGTGGTGAGCACTGCAGCCTGCCATAAATGCCCGTGGAGCGGAGCACATGCTGTCGTGCCCGGAGTGTATCCTGCCACAGTGCCTGGAGTGTGTTTGGACTGGGCCAGACTTTAAGGTGTATGCTACAGCCTGCTATAAATGGCAGTGGAGCGGAGCCACACCCAGAGCGTATCCTGCCGCGTGCAGACTACTTTTTACTACTACTTTTAACAGAGAACCACTCATCCAAACAACTTCACACATGATGCTGCACGTCCTTGGGTCCTGAGCAATATACCTGCTGCTTCAACTTCATAGAGTGCCAGGTTCTAGAGATGTTGGTGCCACAGACAGAAGACAGACGGACAGAGATTTTTGGATTTATAGTAAGATATAACTGCGACACTGCTGTCACACACACACACACACACACACACACAGCGAGAAGATGAACCACGACATGTATATTTCTATTAAGAGAATAGAATAGGATCAGCTTGGATACATGGTGTGCCTGCCCACCGCCACATGTAAATTTTCAACCTGTGGGAAACGCTGCATGTGAATCAAAGTTTTTACAGACATCTGCATGAGTACCATGTCATCTGAAGCAGCTCACAACCAGGAGTCATTCGGTCATAAGGAGGTAGAGCTCCTCTTTGACTCGCTCCAACTCAATTTAACCCCCAGGTCACAGGTTCCAAACATGCGGTCTAGCTAACCACTCAGCTGGACAGAACAATCTTCCCATAAAACATGGACCAATAAGCAGCCAGAGCAGCAGACTTACTCTTGTTGCTGTGCATCTGGTGGCTGTCAAAGCCCCCAAAGGTCTCAGCTCGACGGGGCAAACACACCGGCCCTGTGCCTCCTCCCTCCTGGACGCTCGCCATCGCCCCGCCCAGGCTGCCGTTCACCAACACCTGTAATGTCTCCACTGTCACACAGACACACACACAAACACACACACAATGTTCAGGTCAGTAAATGAATTAGCCAGGCTAACTGTGTTATAGTTCAGCACTGGGCTCATGAGTCTTACCAGGCACCTCTGTTTTCGACCTGGTCTTGGCTCCTGTTGCTAAGCAACTATTGACAACCTTTTCTAACCCAAGAGCTCTTTTAGTAAAAGTTTAAATACATGTAATGCCTAAAAACCTCATAAACTCGCTCACGCACATATCAAGAGCCACATGTACAGTCAGAACTGTGACCTTTCCGCTGAAAACAAGGAGAAACAAAAACACTGCCGGTGGATGTGAACTCTCAGTACAACGCAATCCCCTCAGCAGGAGAAATGACATTACTGCAGGCAAATCGCATATCAAAGACAGACGATTACCGCCCAAGGCTTTAGGAGGAAGAGGTAGAAAATACATGATGTAATATGGAAGCTAAACTTTTCTAGTTTCAAAGGAGATGACAGTAAAAGGTTACAGCGACTCTGTATTAGTGCTTAGGCAACACTTCCTTTAATATTACATGTCCACATTTATTGACTGAACACACCCAGTAGTTCCTCGATACATTCTCCACAACTTTTCTGGGCAACGATCATTGTGCATTTTTACACAACATAAAATGACCAAAAAAAAAAAAAAAAAAANAAAAAAAAAAAAAAAAAAGTCAAAGTGCTGACTGAAATCTTTTTTTTTTGTCTCCCACAGGGGTGATGTGATTTTGTTTCCAGCACACAATACTTTATTTTATTTCTGACATTTGTTCAAATCTGAGCTCTAGTTTTAAGGCAAAATAAAGCAGATCAATCCATTCATTTCACAATAAAAAGGTAAGAAAAAAATCTGAAAACATGAATTTCACAGACACAAGTAAAATTATTGTTAGGTTTTTAGGTTTAATAACTCCATATTTGCTTAAGAATACTTTTTGACACACACTTACTCCAAACCTGAATTACTTGTTGAATACACCTTTTTGTAGCACTTTTAATTTTCAGACTTCCCAAAATTTCCAGATCAAGATAGATTCAATATCAATTTAATTTTATTCTAAAGAACATTCGCTGGATGTTCCTGCCAAGCACCAAAACAGAGTTGGAGTAGATTTCTAAACTACACTATCTATTGTAATATCTCTCTGAATCACCCCTCCACACAAACACTCTCCCCCCCATCTGCTGCTCTCTTAACTTCCTCTTTTTCACACAGCAAATGGCATGTTTACTTGGAATGTCTCAATTGAAATGTAATTTAGGTGAGTTTTTCATCAGATGGGTTTTCTTGAATGCACAGGCTTCCAAACCATAAAAACGTCCCTAACAAAATGGACAGTATTTCAAAAAGCTGTTATCGCTCTTTATACCCTGTTCCAATGGGTCCTACGTGGTCCTGCTACTCAGCCGTATCCTTGTGTTGTTTATGCTTGTGCATAATGGAGGGTGTCTGATTTTTCATTTGGGATACAAACATATTGGTCATCCAAACACAGCAATTACGCATGCAGATTCAAAAGCAAGTGGTAGAGAAGTTGCTGAGGCTACGTCATGAAATGTAGCTAAAGAAAGCTGAAAATGGATGCTAGTGCTGAGGGAAAATCACAACCAATAAAAAAGATAAAAATGTAAAATCAACTAGGTACTTGTAGGCCATGATTCACGTGACACAGCCCGCCCGGATACCTCATCAGGAGGAGATTTGTTTATACCTTTTCAGAATGCCCACGCTGGGAGGTGGGGCGAAAAGCAGCCATCGTGGAGAGAGGAGGGGGTGGAGTGTGTATGTGTGAGTGTGCATGTTTTTGTATTATCAACGCAATTAATCATATAAACAAGAAAAACATTGATTCAGATTTTAGAGAGGGGGTATGGTTCATTAACAGGAAGTATGTGTCGTTTGTGAATTTTGTAATCTCTCGCTTATCAGTGGATATAAACGAACCTCTCCGTGGAGCACGGACACAGTAACGAGAGGAAAAAGGAAGCTTGACACCCCTCCAGACTGACGTTTCCACCACCTTCTGACAGGCATGTAAGTAATGTAGGTAATAGGATGAGGGGCCTTTGTGTCACCTCATGTGGGGCTCATTTCATTATTTTATTATTAGGAAATCTCAGTTTTCATTCAGGTCTAATTTCCAATAAAATACTCAGATTAAAACTGAGATCTGGTACATTTTCCTCCCGGAATGTCTTTGTTTCAATCAATTTGATTCAGTTCATTCCACTTTATTGTTATGAATATTCCATGAACATGAACGCATACACCACACACACTGAAAAATCTTTCTCTCTTACCTTCCTGCAGGGCATCCTTCATGATGGACGCTCCCCTGGGTGGCTCCAGGCTACAGGCCGACCTGAAGAAAGGCTCAACCTGCCGGCAGGCCTCCTCGCCTGGGTTCAAGCTCTCCCACATCCCCCTGAACAGCCGCACCTTCTCCTCCAGCAGGGACATGATCTCTGCATCCTTCTGCTTCAACAAATCTGGCCAGCAGAGAGGCAGGAAGACAGGGAAGAAGGAAGATGAGAAGAAAGGCAGACAGGAAGGAAAACAGAGAGAAAGGGGGAAAGGAATATCAAACAACACTATGTGAAATACTGAAGGCATCAACGGGAAATAACACCGGCATTTTCAGCAAACTTACTACTCTCTCTTGCAGATATAGACACACACACACACACACACACACACACACACAAACATGTTTTTCTCACCTCTCATTTCCTTGGCTTTAGTCTCCAGTTGTCTCTTATCTTCTTCTGTCTCACTGGGAATCCCTTCATCCTCGTCTTTCTCCCTGTCCAACCCAAACAAACAAATATGGTGTATTTCTTCTATGGTCTTGAACTGTACTGTATATGTGACCTACAATCCGCCGAGTTTGGCAACTAACTTTCATCTTCATCTAAGCGTTTGTTGAATACATACACATCCATAACCAACCATCTTTACATTAAGCATCTTCAATCATAATCTCCAACCAGACAAACCAGCATTCATCATCTACATCCACTATAGGTACACCTACAGTATGTTTGATATCTGCTTTTTCCAAACATTAGCCGACTGCTTCCACCACACAGGGAGTAAAATCTCTAACTCTGAGAGTGTTTGTGTCTTTGCTCTGCCCACAGAATACAGAGTAAGACACCTATAAATTTAATGTACAGAAGACAGGCAGAGCAGGAGGAGAAAAGCTGTTTTCTATCTCCTCCGCTCCTGCCAAAAAGCTTGGTCTCCATCTTGTATTTTGACAGAAGTCAGAGAGCGAGAGAGAGAGTGAAATCTTTCTCTCTCTCCTTCCCACTGGGCTGCTGTGAAATAATCCTCTGCTTATAGTGAGCTGCCCTTGAAGCCAATCCAGCATTAGACTGTCCCTGAGTACATCCCATCCCCAGGTAGAGAAGTGCTAATCCTCCTGACTGCACATTGCTCTGTCAACGCTTACCCTATACTGCGATCTAGAGAACCGGGCTGGGTCTAACTCCTGAGTTACAAGGGAAATATACATGAAATCTTAGATTCCAGCCCCCTGAAGGCAAAGCCCGTTTTGCAGCGGAATATATGGGTAGGAGTTAAGCAGCAGTTTAAGTCAAGAGGTGAGGTTTGTGGACAGACTTGAGGTGCATACAGAGGCAGAACATCCACCGAAAATATAGAGCAAAACTGCAATCCTGACTGTGCAAGATTTGTTATTAAAGAGGAAGATTTTTGACTCTTTCATAAATAAGATTTATTAGTGCTGTGGAGTGTTCTGACAAAAAAAGGCTTAAAGCTCATGTCAGAAAAATCTGAGTATTAGTATACTAACAACTGTTTTAAGTACAAACACACAAATAAGTACATAAAACACAAAACAGAATCATGACGAAATGAAATAAAATCAAAAAGAAAAAGTCAGTTCAGTTTAGCATACTTACATGGACTGCATAGCTGTCTGGATGAGCTGCATCCAAGTGTTGCGTTCCTCCTTCGAGCTGGCCAGGACCTCCACCATCTCCGGCTTCTCGATGCCCGCCGTGATGAGGAAGAGGCCGCGCTCTTCGTTTGCTACTTCCCGAACAATCAGCTTTTGGAGGGAGATGACTGTGGCGCGCTGGTCCTACAGGGAGATGAAGGAGGGATTGATGGAGGCAACAAGGGAGGAGAATGAAAGGAGAGGCAAAAAAAAAGAAAGAAGATAATTATGGGAGGGTCAAGGAGGAAAAGGGAGGAGGCAGGATGAATGGTAATGAAGAGGAAAGGATGGAAAAGGGTGGGATGAAGCAGATAGGAAGAGGATTGAAGGGAAGGAGAGGAAAAGAGAAGATGAGAAGGAATGGAGAGAAAATAAAATAAATGCAGGTCAGAAAGAAGGGTAGAGGAGGGAAAGGGAAGGAGGTGAGGTCAGTTTGAAGAAAGGATGATGCAGGGAGGGAAACAGCAGATTAAAAGATGTTGTGGAAGGGAGGTGAATGAGAAAGAGAAGAAGAGCAAGAGAAAGAAGACGATAAAAGCCGAGTGAGGAAAGGGAGGCAGACAGAAAGAGAAGATTGACAATTAGGTTTAATAATATTATCCGCATGGGATCAGCTGCTTGTTAACTGCAGCAAACGGCTCTGCAGACACTGTAAATCACATTTTAGTACAGTAAGATCATAAACCGCTGCTTCATTTCTGCTCTGTTACACACACTCACCACGTCAACGTAACCTCATCTTTCTCTTTCCTAAACACTTCTCTATCTCCCTCCATCATTCTGGCATCCCAGGCATAATTTTTCACCTACTATGGGTTGTGACCTCTGACCTCCTTGCTACTATCAGTGCGTAATGTCGGTGATCTCCTGAATAGAAGCGTATTCTGCCCGTAACTCAAAGCAGTTCGTATGGCTCTCATCCATTTAGAACAACATGTTATTCGTCTGCAGAATGTCAACAGCGTCAACTCGGGCATGCTGAGCCTTTTTTCATGATGGATGTGATCATTATGCCACATGCTTGCCTGTGTTTCCATTCCCCTCGCTCTGTGTTTGTGTGTGTACCATGCCATGAAACTACAATTCCTGTAAACATGGAAGAAAAAAAAAAAAAAAANAAAAAAAAAAAAAAAAACAACTCAAAGCCTTTTGATTTATGCTCACAGCTGGGTCAGATGCTCAGGGCCTACATCAGGTTTGGTCTGTGTGGCTACCAAATACATTGGAAAGCTACCATGCCAGCTAATGCTAACAGCAACAACAGTGGGATAGGAAAGTATGACGACAGCGTCTCGGGTTGTGCTCATAAGCTCTTTATTACTGGGGACAGAAAAATGGAGGAAGCAGGCAGGGAGGGAGCAGCAGGAGGAGCAGAAAGAGAGGGATAAATGAAAGCATCATCCTACCAGCATGGCGAAGACATACTTCTGATCCTTCTCTTGGAGGAAGACAAAGACGTCTGATAGGAGCAGAGCATGGACGTCTGGAGGACAAAAGGACAGGGGCGAAAAAGTTGCGGTTGGATTAATGAAAAGTTGAGTAAACAAAAAATATGCAACAAGGTGTCCTGATATATGAAAACAATGGATAAATTGGAAGTCCTCTAAATGTACCACAATATAAAGAGAGTGTTGTTACCATGGCAACATCCTAGGCAACGAGAGAAGCTGTGTTTAAACCACCATCCACTTTTTTTTTAAAGATCATGTATCATTTAACCCACAGTTAGCTCTGTTTCACCATGAGAGCTTACTGTTGGCATGAAGCCAAAGTATTTCAGGTAAAATATTATCATTTGCACTGGTTTAAAATGATGGATAACCCCATACTTTGAAGACTGATTTCTAAACAATGCTGTTCTTTGGTCCAGTTATAGAAAAGTAAATGCAGAGGAAAAAAAATAACTTATTCTCAATTTTCTAGTTAAACTTCCTTTTTTCTATTATAAAATTATTGCCCGTATTAATCCATCCCTCAAATTTCTCCTGCTGCGACACTCATCCATGCATTCATCACATCCAGGCTTGTTTACTGTGAAATCATCCTCTGTCACATCCTCCAAACTCCTCTACAAACTTCACTTTTTCTCGTCGGTTTCTCGTCTCCTCACCTGTAACCACATCACTCCCATCCTTCAAAATATCCACCGGCTCCCATCACCCAATGGATTCAATTCAAGCTCCTGCTCTTCAACTACAAAGCCTCCCTAATATATAACTAACATGTACTGTTGTTACTATCATTAGTTTGATAGGGATGGGAATAACTGCTGCCGGCTAATCAGAAACGAGAATTTTCCATGCCGCGATGGTAACACAGTCTATATCTCAGAAAGTTTACGTTTCTACAAAGACAGAGATGTATGTCAGCCATTAGTTAAACCCTCCAGTAAGTCAGTCATCAAACATCTCCTCACCCTTCAGTCTTCCCTGGCTGTTCTTGAGCTGCAGCGCTCCGTCGTGGATCAGCCGCCTCCTCAGCAGATCCTCCCTGGCGAACATCTGGCTGCTCTTCATCATCATGATGGACTTGCTGTCCATGCGGCTGTGAAATTCCTTCAGACGACGTTTCTTCTCGTGCTCGTTCACCCTGGTGTCAACCGCTGTGATCACCTCCTTGACAAGCCGCACCGCCTCCGCCAGGTCCTCGTAGTCGTCTTCAGCCTCTGTGTTTGTGACAAGAGGTTAGGAAGTCCAACTATGCCCAGTCTTTTTTGGATAGACTGATTTAAATTTCAGAAAGGGTTAACAGTGGAAGTGGTCTATGGGCCACACCGGCGCTAATGTATGGACTGTTTCTCCTGTGGTTGTTGTACTTCAGCGCTTCTAAGTACCAAAACACCATCGCTTACGGTGAATGTGCTGTTATTTCCACTGGGTTTATATCAGTTTGCAGGAGAGACTCTTCTTAAAGCACTTTGGGGATTAAGTCAGAGCTCCCCCATCCTGCATAGAACTATAAACAGGCTTTAGGAAAGGATTACACACAATATACACAGTGGGAGGCCATCTGACGAGAGCTGCTTTAAATCAGATATAAATATGATGTAAATTATTTCAGGTCTTCAAACTTTACCTAATCTATTACCCAAAAACCCGTCGTAACATGTCTTACTTTTCTAAAAACTTGTCAAACAATGTGTGAGGAATTACTATTTCTCAGGATATTTCCAAAAAAAACCAAAAAAAAAAAACAAGTGCAATAATCTGCATTACTTTTTTGCAGGAAAGTGAAGTTTTAGTTTGCTTGAAAAACAAAGTTTATGATAAAATGGCATCACTCTGCATTTCAGAAGACTCAGGAAGCTAATGAGACAAGTATTGATGGAGATCTAGACTACATGACATATCAATTAACTTACTGCCTCAGCACTGTTTGCGGAGACATTGGGGTAATTCATAAAATACAGCACCAGATTTAATGTGTCGAAAAGAGCAAATAGCATCATGCAAACACATTCCCTCATTTATAAATGGCTGGTACCAGCCTCCAGCCTCCTGCAGAGTTTAAAGTGAAAGAGGTGTTACTGTGGTGCTTTGTCATTTACATGTCAGGGAAACGATTCATAAAACACACAGACATGCAAAAATTAAGATCTTAATACAGGTATCTGTTTCAGTCTGACAGTAAATTTCATTGGTATGAAATCTGAGTTGATGTCTTAAACTCTATTCTCCTGACGTGTTAGAGATCAATAAATCTGCTAGATAAGCCCAATCACTCGATTATTCACGTCATTTAAATTGAAAGTTTTGATCTGATCTCAGACATTCTCGTGGCACTGCGCCTCTTCCTCATGTCAAACCCAGCATGCTGCCCGCCACAGTCTGTCCATCCACACACACTGCACCACACTGGTGCTAATTAAAGTAAAGGAAGTTTTATGAATAAGCTTCAGTAATAATGAAGCTTAGTTAGTGATTTTTTAATGAATTACCCCAAATGTATTTTACACTTTGATTTAGAACATTTTATAGATTTGACAAACCCATATTAGTGCGCTGCAGCAATATAGATCTCATCAGATCTTAAAAACGATCGGTACAATTACAGTGATTGGCCTCATCATCCTGATTAAATATATTATTAATTGTTTCTGGCAAAAAAAATCCTTCTGCATTGAAAGGAAGTAAAATTATTGCACCCTGCTGCCAGATATTTTTAACTTAAGGAAAACTGATCAGTAGAAATGAGGCTTCCCTTTCTCTCTCTTTGCCCTGCATCAAGGAGCAGAAATAAAGCGTTCTGTCATTGATAGTGAGAGTATGACATATGTTGTTATACGAGGTGATGACAGCTGGAAATTCAAGACTCCAAGGTCATCAGCCCGAAACTACAGAGCAGAATCCAGCAAAATTAAAGAAAAAAGCAGACAGATAGGCAATCTCTCCACATATACAGTAACCAGACATGAGCACTCAGTAGAGGGCAACATGAAGCAAACCTTTAGTGTGCTGCAGCATCCTCTGAATCAGCACCGGGTACTTTGTTATCCTCTGGGTCACCAGCAAGATGCATTCAGGGATACCGAGCCTCCGCACAATGCTGCTGCTCATCTTTTTCTGGAAGAATAAGCAAAACGCCACTTCAATAAAATACACACAGACAAAAGGTAAAACAAAACAAGACCTGTTTCCAATCATCAAACCTCAACTTTAAAAGTTATTGGCTACACAAAAATACAGTCAGAAGAGTGGAGACGGTGTTTACTGCAATGATGAATATGACAGTAGCAATAAAGCAATACTGGAGCTTTCATAATCAGAGGGAAGCATATTCACGAGGGAATTATGTCTTCCATGCAAAAGTTTCTAACGTACTGACTGAAGTCATGTGCATAGAAAATAATGAAAAAAAAAAAAAGACAAAAACAATCATCTGCACTTTACTTAATGTTGAGAATATCTATTCATGTGGGAAAATATTTTGAGCCATTAGAAGGTAGAAGAATTTTCTGTGAACTGGTTTGTTAAAGAAATGAAATATGTTTTCTGTTACGCTGTGCATTTCTTCTTAAAACAGTTTCAAGAAAAAATGTATTTTCAGCAGTAGCAGACTGCAAAAATGTAGCACCATGAATACCACTATTGCAGAGTAGAAACAGGATAAGAAGAAGACGTAGGACAGGGATGCAGGTCTCACCTTGATGAAAGCTTTGAAGCGTTTGTCTTTGGTCAGAAGCTCCTTGTAGAAGTTGACGGCTTCGTTGTGGCGGCTGCAGAACCTGCCGTAAACCCTCTTCATGGTTTCAGCATTCAACCCTGAGAACTGGACCAGGTATGACAGATTTAGCAGGTATAAACACAGCAGCCACCAGTAGAGCTTATTTCTAAAAGCATTCAGAATCAGAATTCTTTTATTCGCCAAGTACAAGTGCACAAGGAATTTCTATTGGTGCGTGGTGTCAGAAAAAAATATTAATAAAAGTATAAACAATATGTACCAGTAAAAAAAAACTGCAATATGTACAGATCAAAATACAAAGGCATAATCCTAATATTTTGCATACACTGTAAGCTTTCTGCTTGGGTGTTATTTCATAAATCTGTAAAGTAAAGCTGTAAATTGTTGAGCTGCTATTCCACTGAGAGACAGACAATTTAAGCAGGTGGAAACTTCTGGAGATGATTCTAGAAGATGTCTAAAGTTTTTCACATGTAATCAGATCGTTCTTCCAGTATGGATGACCTCAGCGAGAAAGATGCATCAGTTCTATCTTTAAAGGTACCAGGTGTATACCCTTATTTGGCTGCACTACTGGGCCATCCATCGTATGTGTGTGTGTGTGTGTTTCCAGAAATTTCCAGTTTTCTGTTGTACCACCAGGGGAAGCTTTATATACCACCAGTGATACACACACACACCAGAATCTGAGAACCGCTGTTTTAGACAATTGGCGTTTTATTAAATACTAGCAGCCTCCAGACTTCCTGTGATGATGAATCAATTAAAATCGCCTGCAAAACTCAATTCGTCATCTGGTGCGACACTCTGAGGAGCATCAAACCAGCCACTCCCTCCTCTCACCTGGCTGACCAGGATGTCTCCTATTCTGTTGATGATGAAGCCGCCCTCTAAACATCCTCCCTCCTGCTGGCTCTCCCTTTTCCTCTCCAGGAGGCGGAGGAGGTGCTGGGTGTGGAGCTCCAGAAGCTCGTCCAGAGCAGGGAACAACTTCTCCACTGTCTGCAGCTCCAGCTGCACCTCCTTCTGCAGGCCTTTGCTATAAACTTCAGACATGATGCGTAGCGTCCGGATGTGATGCATTTCTGTTTGCATCAACTCTGCAGGACAGAACAGGAAGTGAAAGAATGAGCTCATATACAGCTGGTGTTACAGCACTGGCCAAAAGTATTGCACCCCCTTTATTTTTGTGTCAAACAGACTCTGCTCCCTTTGTGATTTACATGAAGTTGAAAATGAAATTCATTTTGCTCTTTATTGTCNGACTCTGCTCCCTTTGTGATTTACATGAAGTTGAAAATGAAATTCATTTTGCTCTTTATTGTCCTAAGAATTAGCCTATTTAATAATGAGAACCATGATGGATGTAATTATTTTTTGATGATGACTATAATATTCTAAAAAGTATGTGTGAAAGAAATATTTTTTTCATTTGCTGATTATGTGGAGAAAGCATGAAACTTGAGCAAACATGCACTGCATGTTTTTAAACATGCAATATCAATGAAGACTTTGCAATAAGTTTGTTTGCGGAACTGGAAATGTTATGTTATATGATTATGTGTTGTAACCCCATGTGGGGTGGGCCATATAGGTAAGACACAAAAATAAAGATTCATTCATTCATTCATTCATTCACATTTCTTTCTGAGTTAAAATACCGCTCCAAACACAGCAAAATGTATTTTTTTAGTGTGTTAGAATAAGTACAACCGAAAAAAAGCCAATAGTTGTTATTAGTGTTAAGTAGGAAGACACTAGACGTGTTGTTAAGATTTGAAGAACACCACCAATATTATCAGTAGAGATCAAACAGGAAGTTACAACATGTTCTTTGAGGTAGGGTCAGAGGTCAAATGCTTTTCACTGACATGTAGAAATATTGTAGTCATTACTACTCTGAAATCCACATTTAAGTCTAAAGAACAGTTGAATATTGTGAACGAATACTCAAATACTTGTAAAACACCAATAAATGAATTTTGTTGTGTTTGGAGTGGTACTTTGGTAAAGTTTACACACAAATACAGGGGAGTGCAATACTTTTGGCCAGCGCTGTACAAGCTGTTCATATTCATTGATCTTTCACATTTTTTATTTCAGACTTAAAACTGATTTCAGTTGATTTCATTTACTTTTATATCAGATAAAGAAAAGGAGAAAACATATCAGTTGTCACAAATGTAATTAAAACTAACAAACAAGGAAATATAAATCAATACAATAAATTCTTCCTTATGGTTTCATACTATTTTAGGTGCCATTTCACAAACTCCAGGCAAGCGACCATTTGCCATTTATTCAGAACTGGCTTCCATCTAGCCAGTCAACTATTAAAGCCTAAATGATGGCATGCTGCAGAGATGGCTGTCACTCCGCATCTTTAAAGGCACCTTCTGCAGGTCTGTTTGATGGACCACTGGGTTTTTGGTCACCTGTCTCTGAGCAAAATCAGTCTTGCCTGGGTTTGAGTTTGAGCTCAAACTCAAACCAAGGAAATCAAACTCATATAATAATCTTAGCAGGCCTTAACTTGATTTATTTCACAATAATGGTGTTCATTAATAAGATCAGTTTTCGTTTCAACCAGATCAGTGCAGTGAGTGTATGTGAGGTGATGAGATGTACCGTATATGACATCCTGCCTCTTCACCAGCTCTTTATCCAGCTGCTGCAGGTGCTGCTGCTCCACGCTGAAGCTCCAGGAGTCGGCTTCCAGCTCCTTCGCCTCCGCCTCAAACTCCCCCATCAGCTGGCCGTCCATCATCTCTGTCCCTGTGCCAACACCAACAACGCAAACTCTGAAGCACACGCACATTTGGAGGTCTGCAATTTGTGCGAGATTTACTTGCGTGAGTGCTGACCTTCATCAGTGAGCGACTCCATGGACTCGGTGACCTGGTTTGTTCTATTGAGTGAGTCAGTGGACTGGGAGAGATACCGCAGGCCTTTAATGGGCATGTCGTCAAACACCGGACTGGATGGACACGTGACAAGATTAATATGATTATTGTTTGCATAACCTGTCATACTCATAACCAGTCTATCAAAAAAGGTTTAAAAGGAACTTCTTTTTTCACTGTAACATGTCTATAAATCAGTCCCTCAACAACAAAATGAGTTACTGCAGCTATAATTATCTTTATACAATGATGGAAAAGCCTTGTTTCTGCTGACTCTTCTTTCAGCATGTATTATTTCCCTTTCATAATGATTTCTTTATGGTTCATTTTAAGGTCACATTAAAGGAACAAACTGGTGATTTTGAATGTTTGAGCCCAACAAATATAACTCGCAAACATGTTACGTTACCTTCAAAAAAATAATACTGGAGCGGGAAATTTTAGAACATTTTTCTTGCCTTTCAGACAGCCATTGGTTTCAGTTCCTTCCAATATGCTGTAAAAATGAACTTGTAGAGACGTGCACCAGGGGCATGAGATAGCAAATTCATAACAGCAAACCACGTGCTGTTTTTATTTTTGTCGAAGTTCCTTAATTTCACCAATCCAACAAGGAGCTGCATGGAAGAAAATGTATTTCTCCATCAGGGAATATAGTCCCAAGAGAAGAATGCTTTTACTGAGAAATTTAAATATCCATGCCTTCTACACTTGTGTGTAGGTGTTAGCAGGCAAAAACATTGAATTTTAAGGTTGTATCACCTCAACATTTGATATTGGCAAAATAACACAAACAGCTTTATGTTTTGGAAAATGGTTGGCAGAACGTAGTGTGTATGCAAGTGGTAATTATTGGGCTCAAACATGTAAAACCACGGGTATAATTCTTTAAGTGTTTTGCTCTCAAGTAAGGTGATAATTTGATTTAAAATAGCCATAATGATAAAAGGAAATAGCCACACAAACATAAAACGTCCTACATTTCATGAGAGTGCAGATACCACAACACATACACCTGTGCAATCAAGCTCACCCAGCGATGTTGCTTATGGACAGACTTTTGGACAGGTTGTTGCCGTGGAAAGGCATGATGCTGGTGTGTCTCCGTGACGATGATGGCATCGCAAAGGAAGAGTGTTCGTCAGGGGTCAAGATGGCCGACCAGGGGCGCTCCCTCGTCACACCAGCTGGACCACGACACAGCAAAATCTCCAGTGTTAATTTCACTTTTCTTTCGTCATATTACTTACAATTTGTATATTTTTTTAACACTAAATTCTGTATAACATAACTACTCCCCACTGATTCCATCTCAGTGTCTTATTTTCATATCTAGTTAATACTGGACTCCATACTTACTCTGCTGTATTCAGTGATTTAGTGATTTATGCTGTAATATGTTGTAACGTTGTTTAAGCATGTTTGTATAACAGCCATTAGCTCTTATTCATTTCTATTCTGTTCATATCTTCTGATTACTTACTATTTTATTTGGAAGCACTTTTGGAACAGTGATCAATACATTTTCATCTAACAACGCATTTCAGGGTTATTGAACCCTGATAGTTCCTCCAATAGTCTGTAATTTATCACCATTATAACCCACGCATCTCCAATATGTCAAGTTTTTAGGAACTAAGAAAAACAAATTAGCATTTAAGTTCATGACAATACACTTTTTTTTTTGGACTTAAAAAGCCCCAAAGGAATGCTTTGTTTTTTGAGTGTGAGAGGAGAAACTATACTTGGCTGGTCTACCTCAACCAATCAAAACAACTTGTACTGTAAGTCCATCTGCATTCGGTATGAAGTTTAGTTTGACACTCACATTTGTTTCTCATCGTGACTGCAGGAACGGAACTCAAGTCTGGTACTACAAACTGCTGTTTCGGCAACTAGCAAGAGAAACACAGACATAAAGCATAAAGGAACAGTTCAAATCAATATTGGCTTCAGGGCTGCATAATCAGTGATGAAATAACTCTCAGGGAACTTTTACCTTCATCTTCACCTTGGCACAAACGGGCAGCATGTCCCTGCAGCCCTTGTGGACGGAAGCATTACAGTCTGGGGAAAAAAAAAAAAAAAAAAAAAAAAAAAAAAAAANGAATACGATGAGGGTGGGGGCGGGGGATGGGGGGACAGAAACTCTGACTGGTTTTCATAGCTGGCCAGGAAACTCCACCAGCCCACTAATGAAAGCCAGACTGGAGCAGAGCATGTGATGCAATCGAGGGGTAATACTGAGATCAGAAAAAAAAACAGACGAATGACACACGCACATGCATACAAACACTAATAGTGAATGTGCATGGGAAAAATTCAAATATGTAAAAATTCCCAAAACACCATTTTGGAATGGAGATTCCAAGATTGCTAAAACAAGATCTGCTCTGTAACCTGATGTCTATCATAAAGTCCAGCAAGGACTTTAGCTCCCCTGCCTTCCATACTTTTAGTATTATATAGTCTTTCATTTTATAAGAGTAATGTCCCATTTTGGTGGCTGTATATATACTATAGCATCAGAAGTGTCAGTAAGAGGAACAACCGTCTGTAGTCAAGTTTACATTACAGCAATGATCGTATTCATGTTCATATTTCATAGCTACCACTACGTTTCAGACATGTATGTTTCCAGTTAGAAGAAGTGCATCGAGCAGACGTGATTCGTAATTAAACCCGCAGTCATCCACGCTAACACACATTCAACATTTCCACTCTTAGCTGATGCTCTCATTTAGGGTGATACAAAAATCTTGGATAGATCAGTGGGGAGATTGAGACATCAACACTGTTTGGGTTTCCACTGAGGCTGCAGAACTTCCAAAAAGTAGAAAAGTATCCACCCAGTTGTCTTATAATGATCTGCAAAGTAAAACCAGCTTAAATTCCTACCATGATTTTCTGCTCTTAAAAGGTTTTATTAGATATTTTACGGTTTTCCATGGAATTAGTATTCCAGCTAATCTCAGACAAAGGATCACTGTATTTGTCTGCTCAATGGAAGCCAGCCAGACATCTGCGAGCACAAGCCTTCTGAATACACCCTCAGCACTGTCTGTGGCTCCAACAGTCCGAAACAGACGGACTGAACACAACGAGATCTGAAGCAGACTGTGATCGGAGAGGATCGCAACGATCCACTGCAGAGCTGGTTTCTCCTTTTTCAGCTTTTTTTGGGGTTGCACCAAGGCTTGTGCAATAAACTACATCCTCTTTAGGGTTGCTGCTGGTTCAGTGGAAAACAACACAGGCCAGTTTTTTTTTGTCTGTACTGAAAGCTTGACTGAGTTGCATTATTAGCAGCCAGTCTCACTGCTTAATACAGGTCATGAAGCTGGTTCAGCACAGTGTGAGTGACTGTGCAGGCATTTACTGCTAACTGCAAATACAAAGTACACGAAGGACACCAAGTATGTTTAAACGACCATACCGGTGATTTTGCAAGTTTAAGCCCAATAAATACTACCCTACATACACATTATCTTACTGACAAACATTTTCCAACACATCCATCCATCCATCCAACTAGAAGAAAGACAGGACAAAAGAAAGATGATGCAAACAAAAATGAACAAACAAAGGTACGTACAGGTGCAGTGGAAAACCTCCTTATTGTTGAAAGCCTTGCTGCACTGGGAGCACTGGACTGTCTGGACTGAGGCAATGGTCGTGAATAGATGACCGTTCACTGTCCTCTTGTCCTTGTCCTTGCTCTCTCTGTCTTTGTCCTTTTTCTCCCGCTCCTTTTCCTGCACAGGTGAAAGCGACAGCATTGAAAACATGACCCAAACAATGCCAGGACAAGGAGGCTACATCGTCTACCAAAAATTGAAACCTGAATAAACCAGTATTTTTGACATGACTGAAATTGGCTTCTCATAATAACAAATTGACAGAGAACTAGAAAGGCACTTCCACCAAGCCTAGACAAAAATTTTCTTGTTCTAATAATATACTGACCCAAAGAGAAAGGAACAACTATACTATACATTACAAATATTGAATCAATCTCGAGCCAAAGAGCCAAAGAGTGCCATTAAAGATACATGAAAAAATATTTACATGCTACTGAATCAGCACCATCTAATGCTGCGTTCGAGTTACCTCGGAAGTCAGATTTTTCCTAGTCAGACGTTCCAACTTCCGACCTCAAAGCATTCCAGCCAAATGTAAATAAACACATAGCTGAACACCAATAAATACTGTAAGATTAAATTAACTTAGTAATAAATGCTAACTAAAGTAAAGTTAGTTGTGTTGTTTTACAATGATATTAATCACAGTATTAAACATTTGTGCAAAGAAGTAATATTCTGAAATAATTTATACTTACATATCAATGGAAAACAGTTATTATACACTGTAGATAGTTAACTTGGAGATACATTTTGACCTTTTTATTTCAATGTCACTTAAGAAAAAATACTTTATCCGCCTGTTAGCTGATCATTTCCATTCATAAAGCTCGCTTCCACATTGAGTGACGTCATACTCGTGAAGTCGGGGTAGATAATTTTGGTCTGAGTTTCCCAGTCGAAGCTCCGATTTCAAATGCCGTTCCAACACATTTTTCCAAGTAGGAAGTTGGAAAAATCTGACTTCTGAGGGAGCTTGAACGCAGCATAAATTACACATTGGTCATTGTGGCATATTTCTCCCTGTTTGTTACTGTGCTGCAATTTCATTAACGTGCTCCCTGTCCAAGCATGTATTTTAGTCCGCCAGACATGAATCCAAACCAGAATGCACATATTGATAGCCTGTCATTGGATAAATATGAATATTCACTGAAACTGATGTATTACTTTCAAATAAATTAACAAAAATATCAAAATGCGGTATATTTAAAAAAAATAATTTTTAAAAATTCCTGGATTGGGATTAGCCTCCTTCATAACCTCCATCTCTTTATGCCTTTTGGAGCTTTTAGACTCCAACGTATGGCTGTACGACTGTACGCTACTCTACTTGCCTTTGTGTCAGCAAGTTTCCTAATGCAGCTTCACTAATTAATGACTATTTTACCAGTCAACTAGATGTTTAACATAGAATAATCAAATCATGGTTATTCTATGTTATCTGTAGAGTTGACTTACTTGTCAGACACAGATGACAAGTGTTCTGATAGACGTTTGTCAGGTGCTTGAGTTAACTTTCATCCTGAATCCAACAGACCAACAATATGACAACATGATGACAACGAACTGTCTCTGTATGAGTCAAGCTTTCAGACAGTCTTTGGTAGTTTGACTGAGCTAAGAAAGTCTATTTTTCTCCTAAAAAAATCTGCTGAATGACTACTGACAGTCATACTGGCTGGGAATCAAATCTTTGACCTTTTCATAACAGTGCAGCGTTTCTGCTGCCTTTGTGCAGGGAGAGGAAGCTCATCTTCTGCTGCTGGTCATCTCTCTACACTGAACTAAATCACAATCCAACAAAGTGATGCTGAGAAGAACACAGCTCTTATTCTCCTGGATTTACATCACAGAGTCTCCACCCAAACCCAGAGGAAATGGGAAAATGGAGTTTCCAGCTTGTTTTAATGGCCGGCCCTGGGCCTCTTGGTTTGAGGGGACCACAAAGCTCCAAAATACTAAAGCTCATTTTATTCAGTTGCTTCAGGATAGCATGAGGCTGACTGGACCACAGCAAGCCTGCATATTTTACAGCCATTACAACACTTAGCATTCATTTCCACTTCCTGCAACAACAGCTGCATAACCAATGGTAAAACACAATTATCAAACTACTGCAACTGCAAGCCGAATAAAGAATCCCACACTGCAGCTCAGTAACACTTCTAAGAATCATGTTTGTTAATATTTTGAAGAAAAACAATTTAATTTAGTGGGAGAAACAAGAGAAGTCACGATAATTCTCAGCAAATTTCTTTTTCACAGGCTTTCACAAGTCACAGAGTACAAGAAGCATAGCAGAAGTAATCACTTTGACATTCTAAACCAGACATTTAAACTAAACGGCAACACAATGAGATGTAAAAAGCAATGACTTCATCAACAAGAAGAGAACTGCACTAAAGGGAACAATGGTCGCTTCTTAAATGATATTTGTGGAAATGTCTCTCACTATTTGAAGCAGAGACCAAACACTTTGTTAGCCTACCTCCAGCCAGCCTTTCCACCTCACTGAGAGGCCATGGCTCCCTATGAATCTCCTGTATAACATCCCTGGCAGTGGCTGAGCGGCTGAAGCTACCAGCACCGAGGCTCCATCAGAAAAACTGAAATGAGGAAGTGACTGGCTCGCTACGGAAGGTGCTATTTCTGCAATGACCCTCAAGTCTAGGTGCATTCAGTATGAGAAAATGACACAAGCTAGACTTTCTTCCCCTTGTGCAGAAACAGTATGTCTATAATCCAAAAACAGATCAGCTGATAGAGCTCATTCATCACTTCTCTGACAGGATGGATTCTACAGTAATTTTGGTAATACTGGTATGTGGTTTGTCTGTGGTCCCTGAGGTATCCATTTAAGAGGTTACTGAATGTATCTGTCAACTGTGAATACAACCCAATAACCCTGATGAGTGCCACTGTAGCAGAAATATGTCCTATATTACTATCCATGCTTTGTCAAATGCTTTGTCAAAAAAATCATGCATTCGCCAGTGCAAGATCTTTCTGTTTGACAGCACGGGTGTCGAGAATTCTGTCTCTTTAAAAGCAAACCTCTGACTGAGGTTACAGAGGAAATAAATAAACTACAGTCAACACTGACTTCCTGTTTTACTTCCTGTTCACCTCTCAGTCTCTTTCTCTGACGGATTAGCACAGTTACAGTAAACAAACAGGAGTTTAAATAGCAACATATTATTAATAATAATAATATTTATGGACGCCTTTCAGGACACTCAAGGTCACCTTACATCACAAATTTAAAAGGTTAAATATATTAGCATTGATTGCAATTTTCCAAAATGCAAATCCAAGTATTGACAGCTTTATGAACTGTATATAATGATTTCTAAATTAACTTCTAAACACTGACTACTGCGGTTCCCAAATTACAACAGGCCTGAACTTGTTTCAACTGAAATAATGCCAATTTAACTTAATAAATGGTAATATGATGACCATGAATCTCACAGAACTGCCATTGCTCACTTACTATGCAACCATACTATGCTTACCAGAGTGTTGCTGGTTCAAAATCAAACCCTTTTGGTAAATCTGGAAGGGGAAAGTCGTGAGAAACCCTGACCTGCCCTAAAGAAGACATGAAACCCCAAAACTCAACTGCAGCTATTCAGCACCAACAGCAGAAGCTGGACCAGGCAGTTTATAGTATGCATATGTGTAAGTGGGTGACTGTGAAGCAGAGTGGGGCTTAAAATCCTGTGAGGTGTGGTTTCTGCAGATAATTGGTAATTAGTGTTCCTGTCTGTTCATCTCCTCTGCAGTCAAGCTGGAGATATCCAGCTGTTGACAATGGCAGTGTCTGCTAAACCTGAGCAGTTTCATTGTAGTGTAGAAAATGATTTGGTTTTGTTTAATAGAACCGCTTAAATGATTATGAAATAATAAAAAAACACAAACAATCATTCCACCAGGACTGAAGACACATTTTTCATACACACTAGATCCTGTTTGCACTGAGAAAAAAAAAATGTAAAAAAATTACAAGAATTAAAAATAAGAATTTCTGAATTTGTAGATTTCGTATGTTTCTGCCACTGTTTCATTAAAGAAAGATAGAAACTGTACGTTCTCTCACCCGCTTCTTGTACATCTTGTTCTTGAGGTAGCTGAAGGTCCGGCTGACCTTTGTCACGCTCTTTCCCTCAGCGTCACTTCGCAGAGGGCCAGGCTCCTCCTCTGATATGCTGGAACACAACCCTCTACATGTTTAATGTAGAACCATTTAATCGCTACAGAGAACATTTCCAGAATGTTTTGATCAGGACTGCAAAGTCTGAAGAACAAAATAATTATTTGGATAATAATCCCTTATTTTTAGAGTGTAGAGCGGCAGGTCCAGTATGACTGACCTGTATGCCAGGGATCCAGAGGCACTGGAAAATGACCTCATACCTGTAATAAAACAAAGGAGGAAATAAGCAGGACAAAGATTCAGGATAATTTTTATTCTATGTTTATCACTCCTGGGAGAAATTTTCTTTCCTCCCTATATTTAGGGTGCTGAGAACGTCGGCGTGGGTGATGAGCTCACTAACCATTTGGCTAATGACCTCACTGACCTAATGGCAAACAAATCAAGCCTGAGAGCAGCTCCATTCTTCACTGCTAGAATCCCAGCAGAGAAACAGAATAAGGCATGCTCTTTTCTCCTTCAAAAATGATCTTTAATGCCCATGAGAAAGGCATTTAACCTTCAGCCTCCAGTGGAGCTGTACAGTGTACATTGTAAGGCTAGTGTGAATACATGGAATTGTGTTAGTGAAGAAGTGGGGGGCTAAGTAACCCTTCCATACAGAAATGTTTAACAAAATGACAAGCTTTGATTAGGCTTTGATCAGGTAGCCACCATAGCGGCTAAATGTGTCATTAGATGCAGTACAACTAATGGCCACTAGATTCATACTGGGAACCTCCCACATGTGATCAAGGTGGCTGAGGTAAGCAATGCTTTTTACTGTGCCGCTGTTGAGGTAAGCAAACATACTTGAGTCATACGTACAGCATGGGTTCTGATCACTCTTATTGACATTTAGGGCATTTATGGTTATGTATCTGGAAAATATGGAAAAGTGCCATCATTTCTTCCTGGCACAGTTGTGCTTTTAGTTTGAAAATGTAGCATATAAAAAAAAAAAACTAAACTATAGTTATGCATGAAAACATTCACTGTCAATATCATACATATTTTATTGATTTCCAAATAATGACCACCAAGTTCAAGCATGCAAAAATTCCAAGAAACAACCTGCTTCTTTCTAAAGAATCATTAATTACTAGTAAATACTCTTAAGTATGCAAAGCATGGCTTGCCTGCTCTGCATCACCAAATCAAACCCAAAACAGGATAATGAGGGCAAAGTTTTGGTCTGTCTGTGTGGATAGAAACACAGTCACAGAGACATTTATGGAAATATCTCACCAGACAAAAATAAAAAAAAAATTAAAAAAAATGTGCCTTTGATTAAAGATGATGGGCTCATGTTTATATTTGGGGAAAGGAGGGCTTCTTCAGCTCACCTCTACAGCGTCTATGTTCTATTTGTCGGCAAACAAAAGGCTGCTATCTATGGCACTTTTCTATAAGCTTATTCTAATGGCACATTCACATTGTGAAGGTTGGCTGCAGTTGAACCTTCGGGCACCATTATCCAACAGGATCCAGTTGTTTTAGCCATAGGTACATATACTTATATATACAAGGCATCAGCATTACAAGCAGCAGTCACACACTATAAAAATGCAACAGTTTTCTTTTAATCTATCTCATTTACTTCTATCTCAGTTATTTCTACATTTCTCAGAATGCTTTTGTCAGCTCAAGGGGCATGAGTACAAACAGTTAGCCAACTAGTTCATGAAAGTTTGGCTGTGTCTATGATTGTGACTGTTCCCTTTCATCAAAAAGTACCTTTGTTCGGCTGCAATACATTAGTTGGCACATCATCAGGTGAACTGGATCCTTTTCAGGTGGACAACCCATTGTGTAGTACTTTCATATTCACATACTGAATGGTGAACGGTGCCTTTGACTCTGGTTTACAGTCCCATGCAGAGGAAAACCAGATCCTGGACTCTAATAACAGAGGTCTCTACAGAGGAAAAGCTACTGCTTGGATTCTCACATCGCTGCTATTGTCTACAGTACTTACTGAAGTTATCTTCATCATCACTTGATGAAGAGCCCCCATAAATGAACTGAAACTTAGATTTGGTGAGGATGGGGGAAAGGCTGAAAGAGAAGGATATTCGCCTCTTTTGTCGCAGGTGTCCCACCACTGGGGGGCAGGGAAGAAAGAACCACAGCAGGCACTGATCACATGTTCAACCAAAGTGACTCAACAAAGCAGGAGTAAGAGTGAAGATGGGGGATGAGTGAGGTCAGACTAAGTAGCTGCATTAACACTCAAAAAACAAACAAATATTGCAATTCCAATATTTCTGAAGTGGCATTAAAGCATGATAAAAGAAAGTACATTTTTTGATAGACACTACACCAATATACAGATTAAAAAAAGTTTAATAATACACAAGTAAAGACTGTCAAACGTCAGGTTTTGTCACCCACCATCGATGTCTCTCTGACTGATGGTAAGCATGGATACAGACTTGGTGAGGGGTAGGGTCATGGGAGGACAGCTGTGTCGCAGAGGTCGATACCGCCTCGATTTCTGGAGCAGCAGACAAATACATGAGTCCAACAATGAGCCAGTAGAGATAACGCAGAACAAAATGATAAAAACGGAAATTATACAAATGATCCTGCAGTTTGTTTTCACAATTTGTTTCAAATTCAATGAGAATTGAGTGAAGCTGCCTGAAGCAGGCAATGTTTATTAACTAATCCCTGAAAACTGGCAAGTCTCAGATTTCCCCTGAACGTTTTGAGTCTTATTTATCCACGACCTTTACAAATCCGTTTAGGCTCTCGCGTGCATGAGGATACGCATACACAGGCTGGAGGACAGTGTAAAGATATGAAACCATATGGGTAAACTTGATACGTGTCATAGCCGACCTGGTCATCGAGTCCACCATGCTCCCCCATCTCCTCCTGCTCCTCTGTAAGGGACACCAGGGAGCCCCTTTCCTCGCTTTCCTGCCGGGGGAGCCTGGGAGCCTCCAGGATGTGGGATCCCCCCTGGGTGGTGGGACACTTTAGCCCCTCCTGGACTCCACTGAGACCCTCCAGGCTGTAGCTGTATGCACACACACAGAAGGCAGTGGTCACACGGGAGGGAAGTCAGACAGTAATGTACAAACACACGCATAAAGACACACTCCTCTTATCTCGCTGTAGTATTCATCATGTTGCTTTGGATACACACAGATGCTGCTGCTACAAGAGCAAACACACGCACACAAACACACTCCGACATGCACACATGCACCTGCTGACAGACACACACAGCTGCTCCTCCACAGTGTTTAGCCATCTGAGTTATCACTGGGTCCTGAAACAGATTTACAACCAAAGCAGCAGCAAATGACTTCCAACATCAGCATCAGCATCAGCATAGAGAGCTGTGCTGCTGTGATTTACAAACCCAATTACATCAATCTATGACTGAAAATAAGAGGCCTTGAAAAGTCCAATACAATGATTATGGAGAGGAAAACTACAGCTACATTTCAGAATGAGCTATGCTCTGTGGCTGCAGCTGTATGGCTTTAGGACAGACTCGCTGATAGTTAAAGTTCCTGCAGTAAATCTCTCTTATCTCCTGCCTTTGGCTTTTCATGGCATTCCATTATCCACCAAATAATGAGTCCAACACTTTCAAAGATCACTAACCTAAACTGAACCAAAACAATAACGACTCAGCAGTCACTGGTGACCAACATAAAGCAGCACTCACCTATCCTCAAGCCTGTGGATGCAGATGACTCTATCTGTCATATTAAAACCTGGGAAAAACTGCCTGCCAGTTTACTACAAATTATTCTATGCAGCTAGCAAATCCTCAATAACAGGCATAGCTGCTGCAGCTCTGTGCTGTGAGCAGAGAAGGGCATCCACACATACAGGCATATACACTCACAAAAGAAAAAAAATGCAAATCATGGAGCATGTAAATGATTATGCCTTATTCAAAATGGATGCCCTGCCTGTGACATCAGCAAGGAGAACAAAATCACACAACCTCTGCACCTGAGAGACCAGCCACTTCCATGCCACGGTGATGAGCGAGGTAAAGGGGAGTGACAGAGGAGGAGTGATGAAAAGGATATAAAAAAGGATGGAGTTTCAACCATGTTTCTACAAGTTTTCTAACAAATCCCTGCAGCAGCTGATTTCAGGAAATGGCGAAGAATTTCCATACAACAAACAATAACATGTCAAATTGTTATAACAGATGCAGGCAAATGCCTCATAAAAAAAAATCACAGTGTGGCATGTGTGTCGCCTCAATGCCCATCAAAAACCACTGAGTGACTCTGGAGGGAACCAGTGAGAGGGACTATATCACAGCGGCAAGTGTAGCCCATTGGGACAAACTGGACGACTGCAATTAGACAATCAACATCTGTACTTTCATGTCTTGCTCACTTGTCTCTCTGGCCTCTATCTAGGATCCTCCAACCCCTCCAAATGACTTGTCATGGCCGAGGTCCTTTCATCCCACAGAATTCCAAAGTCATTAAATACATTACCGCTGCACCTGGGACTACTATCATCCTTATCTCAAGATGCCCACCTTGTATGTGGGAAGTTCTGACCAATTACAGCTGCAAACTGCCTCACATTCATCTGGACTTTTGGATCGAAGTGCAGTTTTTCACACATCAGTAAAAACCATTTTTCACTAGTGGCTCCACACCAGCAGTAATTTCTGCAGCTCTATTCTTAACTGATTTTACACCTTACTTTCAAAACGAAATCACTAATAAGCTTCACTTAATCAGTAAACCATACTGTTACCGCAAGATGGTATCAGTCAGAGGTGGAGCTCAATGCAGCAAAAAAATATATATCTCACACAGACTGAAGATGTGATTTATTAATGTAGCCCTGCTGAAAGGGCAACTTCCTCTCACCAGAACTGAGGAGGTAACTTAAGGTCTAAAGGTGTAAAACAGGAAGCAGCACAGATCACTGGGATATAAGGAATAGTAGGCCAATAAGAACACTATAATGGTAGCACAATCTGGCCTATATAATGGTAGTATGTTATCTGGTAGCTTGGATGTCTGTGCATAAACATCTAGGCACAAATCATTTTTATACTGCTTAAGAATTCACAGGAAGGAGGTCAGGGCAGATGGGTTCGTGCAGAAAGCACAAGTTTGACTATATAGATTATTCAGAAAGTCAAAGTCCATTTCATTTAACCATAACCGTGATCTTTCCCTGACCTTAATGAAGCCATTTTAGTTGCATAACCTTATAAGCATAAGTCATGTTTTAGTTTATGTCAGCAGACATCCTAACAAAACAAAACTGAAAACATTGATAGTGAACATTTTGCAAGTATACCATAAAACAATTTATTAAAGGACTTGACAAGTGCAACAATAATAAGATTTAATAGCTTTATTCATATGGCTGATTTTTTTTTGTCATTGAGATTGGGTTATTACTTTTGAAGAAGTTGACAAAAATATCGAAATAAGCTCTACCTCCCAATGTTAAGGAATTATTTGAAAAATTCCTACATCTGCCTCTGTATCTAGATCAGCACCAACATTTACTGGGTTCTAAGGAGGTTATGAAGGTTGCATTCTCATTACATTCATCACTTTCCTCTTAAATGATGCTTCTCAGGTCACAGAAGGACACCACCGCCTTTATCTTTGACATTGCTTGCCCAACATGCATATTTAGCAGCATGAGGTACTATTTTATAATTGCTTTGTATGAATCATTTCCCATGCTCTCTTTGTGCTCCAGGTGCCTGGTGTTTATCTGTTTAAGACATCTCATCAAAACAAATGGCCCTACATTTTACCCTGAGGTCCTCTGTAAACAAAGACAATGAATGAGAAATTGGTAGTAATAGTTCATCCTGGCCACCTTGAATTTTACATTTTCATGAACAGATAATATCAGGAAAATATCATAAAAACAGCAGCTGATAAAATGCCCAAAGCAACTGTTTTTTTCTTTTCTTTTTTTTTGTTTTCACTCTGGCACCTAGCCACGTTGCTTGTTCTACTTGGCTACTATTCCCCAGAGTCACTGAACATGTACGTGTGTTACGTTCAATGTGTGTGTATTTGCGTGTATGCATCTGTGTCTGTGAGTCTGTGTCAATGCTGACAACCTCCTACTCGCATTAGACAAATGTCAACGCAGCTGCTCGCAGCAGGAGGAGGAAACACTCAACATTGCGCAGAGGGAGCGTACATCAACAAGCTCTAATCGACTGGCATCTGCAGACATCAGGTCTGCTGACACTCGCTGACTAACACCAGCAGCTAATGTTACGGCCCAGAAGTGCGGGATCCGATCTCACACTCATCAGTCCGATGGAAAAAAAGAAATGAAATCGAATGAAAGTGTTGCTGCAGAGATGATGAGATGTGTATCCATGACTTAATGTGATGCAGGAAGTTGCAGAATGTTTCACTGGAAAAGCTCTGCATTTCATTGGGATTTGACTTGCATCTCGCTGTGAGATAGCAGGTATGTGATTTTACCAGTACGATCAATGCAGCAAACCAAATTCCCTATCATGATCGATAATACTGAATCCTTAAGAATGTTTCTCTTTAGCATTCCTTTGTCGTCTCACCTCCTTTGGTTCATCTCTGCATTTCCTCCGTTGTTCTTGCCTGGACCCCAGCTGTGACGGCGGAGAGGCGACACTGAGCGAACGCTGTGCCGGAGACAGGAGCGCTGTGGCACCTCCGTCACTCTGTCTTTGGCCTCTTCTTCGGCTTCTCCTGCCACTACTCCTCCTCCACCACCACTGACCAACTCCGCAGTGATTGTAGCCCCAGTCTGAATGCCCTCCTCTGGGCTCCAGCTGCAGTGGGCGCCCTGGCTGCCCTCAGGGCTGGAGCTGGAGGGGCCAACGCTGGTGGTGTCGTCTGTGGAGGAACAGGAGACAGAAACTTCGCTGGCACTGTCTCCTCCTGTTACCGGTTCATCACTCTGCAGACATATTTAAAAAAAAAAAAAAAAAAAAAAGCCTTTTTAAACAAAAGCCAGGCCGCTTCATTGTGTTCTGACCAAATAAAAGAAACATCAACATGAACAGAGCTGAAAATATTGATCCAGGTTTGTGCCTTTATAATAATTGTAAGAATAACTGAACTTAGTACCACTCTGAGGATGATGGAATGCTAACAGATTAATTATTTCAGACAAGATGTGTGTGTGTGAAATACCCACTTTTACTAAAATATTTATTTTCACGACTCATTTATTCAAGGAGTGCCAATGCTATGCCCGATAGTCACAGGAAACTGGCATTTGTCATTCCAGCTACAGTGACAGGTGAATTATAAAAATCCATATGCAGAAGAGAAGAGAAGAGAAGAGTCATCCAAATTAAGGTTAATTACCAAGACATTCGCCAACGTATGGCTGGTGATAACTTCTCATTGTGACAAAGTTGTGTATCCATTCAGCATTTTTTCAATGAAGAATGAGATGAATTAAGAGAAATGCTGAAAGAGCTCCTTAACCCACAGGAATGGGATAATGAAGACCAAATGGCATGGCTTAGGGATAATGAGCTAGAGCCACACAGTGACACTGACATTAAAACAAACAGCAATAAATGATGGCAACTTCATGAAAAAAAAAAAAAAAAANAAAAAAAAAAAAAAAAATCCAAAGAATTTTTTTCTTTTTTTAGTTATTTAGCATTTCAAAGTTTTCGTCAGTACAATTTGACTGTCTCTTATCGTTGTCCATAAACAGTGTGTGTATGTGCCACAATCTGTAAACTAAGTAAGACACGTCCCTGTACACTGATTATACTTGGCAAATAATATAAGACTCTTATTCTCAAGAACTGCATATTAACAAAGTGTACAAGAGGTCACAGATGGCTCAAGGCCGTCAATACGAAAACTTAAGTTTTACAGTCATTCTATGCAATCAAGAAAAAGTCAAATTTATAGCAAATTTATAGGCCAAAAATGAGAAGTTATATAATATAAGCCAGCAGTAATAGAGAAATATACCAAATTAATTTTCAAATATATTCCCATGTTTGTCCAAAAGTGCTGGAACTCCTGTTGCATGGTCCTATGAGATCAGTGAGATAACACTAAACACAATAAACAGTTTTTTTCAAATCTGGCGGTGGGAAAAGAGCTCTGTCGTGCGCGCGCACACACACACACACACACACACACACAGGTCTCGGCTGGTGGGTTTAGAGCTAATTTGTAGGTGTGAGGTTTAACTGAGCCTATTGTGCTGCCAGCTGCAGTGTGAGAGCCCAGCATAGAGCCGCTTCTGTTGGAGAGCTGGGAATGAAAGATCTGCTTTATACCATGGACAGGACTTCCTCTGGGAGGGAGAGTGCACGTATTTATGTGTGTGTATGCATTCAGTGGAGACAGGTCATGTGATTGCAGTGTATGTATGTGTATGTGTCCCGTGACTTCAGCATTCGACCCAGAAGAAGGAAACAGCTGGGATGTAAACTTCTTTTGACGTTTTAGGCATTTAGATGGTGTTTATCTTGAGCCACTTTAATAAGTCAGCATTTAAAGTCACTTTCTTAATATTGTATTATTTCACAGGGATGTAAAGACATGTGTCACGGAGGCCCAAAGATTGCAGGCTTTCATTCTAAAGGCTGCTTTATGCTTAACATCCAAAACGCCCAACTGCGGAGGCCGCTGTGAGGGTCACTCGCGAGGTTGTGCAACACTCGATGTAGACGCCATCCGCTTAATTTAAATGCAACTTCGCTGACGATTGGCCAAGCGAGGAGGTGCAATGGAAGAAGGGGAGAGAGAGGGACAGAAAAACAAATGGCGAAAAACTCTGACAAGCGACTGGCAGGGGAGGTGAGGAAGTACCAGCAGCTCCATGATTCTTCCATGAGGGATTATAAAAATTACTAAATGGCTGCCAATTCCTGCTAAAAGGTAGCATGCATGAAGAATAAAATCTATGCAACATATGTGAAGATATGTGAAGGCTAGAAAGAAGCCCAAACACAGAATTGGGGATCCTGGAGGAGCCACAAGAGTCCTGGCGTTGAAGTGTGTGGCCTTCATATGCAGTCCTCATGTGCAGTTGTCACAAAAACGCTAGATCCATGAATGCCAGGTCCGCATCAGCATTGTGTCCATGCTTAGCATGCACCATGCATAACCCAGCAGCTCATTTCATTTTTTTTTTTTTTTTTNTTTTTTTTTTTTTTTTAGTTTAAAGATTTTTATTGATTGAAGATCAGTCCCTCTTAGCAGCAGCCTTCCTCATGGCAGCCAGCACGTTGCTCCTCTCTCTTTCTCTTGGCCCGAATTTGAGTACCAATCCTTCTCTTTATGAACTTGAGGGCTCTTATCCTTGGACACCTTCAGCAGCTCCATGGCTCATCTCTCATAAGTAGCAAAACCACAAACTTCACGGATCATGTCCTGGACAAACTTGCTATGTTTGGTCAGACTTGCTCTGTTTGGGTGCCGTTACGTATTTGGTGACCGGATGGCCGTTGTTCAGGCCGACAGGGTAGCGGATAGCTATGTCTGCTGTATTTAATGGCAGTCAAACTGGCCAGCAGCTCACTTCACTGATAAGTCCATCCTTTCTGTTTGAAGTTGCTAATCAATGAAATCAGTTGCTGTAGTTGCTGGTTGGAATAAAGGCCGGCAGACTCTGGCACATTTATCTGTCCCTGTCTGTACTGTAGTGCTATGGATGTAACCCTTACCACTATGTGCTCCCAGGGAATTGATATTCTCTCCACTGTACTTTTTCTCATTGTTTACAACAAAAAGGACAGAGGGTTCACATTACCATGAGGATGTTTCAAGTGCTCAACACAGCAGAAACTGAGAAATACAAGTATTTCAACTTTAACCAAAGGTTGCCTTGCCTCAAACAGACTTTCAACAGCAGCAGCAGAGTGACAGCAGAGGCCACGGCTTCTGCTTCTCAGAGCAGCAGTGCAGAGCTGCTGGCTTAAAAAGATGCTTACTGGATGCTTGGTTCTGTATCTCAGCCTCGAGGTGCTGATAAGTAACACGCCAAGCAATGACTGAAAAAAACCCAGCCAGTTCATGTGTAATATTTCAAAAGAAGCTGCAGGGACAAACAAAAGAAATTCTTGCCTTTCATTTTTCTAAAATATAACTAATGAACAAAGGTTTCACCGCTAAAATCAAAGAAAATGCATCTCCCACTTTTTACATTTATTGATTGATTATTTTGCAGGCTGGTTCTAGAGCACAACTGACACTGAATTTTTTCGGTTAATATCGGTGTTGATATGTAAAAAAAAATTCTGAAAACGATTCCAAATGTTGTTTTGATGTTTTGATATTTTGATTGTTTTGTTTCCAAACATTTGTGAAAAACATGTACTATGGTACTGTGACTGGATTATAAATAAAAACATACACATAAAACTTAAGCATTAAGAAAACATACTTAACACACTCAATCTGCTGCATATTTGTTGTGTATATTTGCCAATATATATACCATTACTAATACAGTATGTCTGTGATAAGCTAATATTGTCCGATAATATCAGAAAGCTGATCCATTAGCTGTAGTTGCTTCTCCATGGTTCACATTCATGCAGGAACACACAGTTCCAACTAAGAGCTAACAAGTACAACCACAGACACTTTTGGTGTCGCTGCGTGTTAAAAAGCACCTCAACATTGCAATGTATGCATTCCTGAAGGCATTTTTGTATGTATGGTTATTTTAATGTCAAACAAACTTGTTTTCTCAGAAGAGTTGTTAATGTGCTGCTGAAGAGAAACAGAAATGAGCGAGTTTGCTTTTGCCACACAGAGACGGAGGCATTTGAACTAACACCCCCCCCCCCCCCCNCCCCCCCCCCCCCCGCCTTGACACGGAACTATTTATCAGTCAAGTGCCTTCAAGTGCACCTCAGAATTTATTTATTGATTTTAGGAAAGAAGTCTGTGATTCTCATTTACTTTATGCATTTCTTATTCACTCAGTTTCCCCAGAATCTAAACAGCGAGGGTCTACTTTGCCTGAATTGGAGGTGACACTTTCCCTNCCCCCCTCCCCGCTGAAAAAAGAGGAAATCCACCGGCAACAGATCATACCTTTCTGAAGATGCTGTCATATCCCGGCTCAGCGCTGAGGAAGCTTTCTGTGTCGCTGCCAGAGTCTCTGTGAGCTGTAGAGTGATGACTGGTGCCACTAGTTCTGCTACTAGACAACGCGGGAGACTTTGAGGATCCTGAAACACATACAAAAAATAATTATAGCAGCTTTACAACCCAGTGTGAACTAGAAAACACAAACTATTAAAAGGCAAAAACATATATCTACGCACTGAGAAATGCTACTAAAAGCTATGCTATGATTAATGTTGTATTCCTGATAACAGGAATTGCTGGTATGCTGAACAACACCGTGTTTCCAAGATAACACATTTCTGTTCTCTCCTGTACAACACAAGCAGAGCTATTAGACATTGTTGAAAAACTTTCTGGGAATTTGAAGAGGTGTGAAAAGTGGTTAAAGACCTGGTGGATCAATGGCCGACTGTCTTGACTAAATGAGTCTGAGCTGAACTGCAAAGGCAAACGGCAGGAGCAACTTTGTTTAAAAGGTCTGAGGGCAGAGCTAAAGTTAAGAGCTCACATAAACAAAAATTGCAACTGTAAATACGATTAAATGTTACATGGTGCCGCAATACTGTTTTCATGACAGAACAGTATCTCACGCCGTTATTCGGCCTGGGGAGAGTAGCATTTACACAGACTTTCTGCAGTACTTTGTATTAGCTAATAAGTCACAAGAAACCTTTGCTGCAGCTATCAGCAGGCTGATCAGTTGAAATTATAGATGCCATCCTTCAACCAAACAGTGTTAAGCTTGCCAAACGTTAGCCATGATGAGATGTTCTTGACCAAGGCACAACATCCCTACCTGATCATAGCCTCCAATATGATATTTAATATTATCGTGACATAAAAGCCACTTTAAATCAGGTTTCCTGCAGGAAACCGCAAACTGCAACCCCAAATTCCTACTTCTCATCAATGCCCCATTGCTCTTTAACCATACGAGGAATTTAAGGACAACTAGCAACAACCCACCAGTTTGGAGTGTACACCCATAATTTAAGAAGTGCTTTTTTTTGTAAGCCTCCTCATTACAGTAGAAATAATCCACCACCAAGTCTCACTGCAACACTGCACAGTGCAAAGCTGCAGCCTATTGTACATGTAAGGACATGTACAGATAAAATTCCAGGCCAAAATAAAAGAGGAAGATTGTACCCAACCAGCTACATTAAGCAGGGATTATTTTAGCCAGCCGCCAAGAACAACTGGATGAGCTCATCCACCACGTTTGCCATTTTGCATCATTTCTGATGTCTATTTCTGCTGGAAAAACGGAAGTTAAGCTTTATCCTTTGGGAACATTTTTCATTCCCTGCGCTCATGTGACAAAGAGGAAGTTTTCTTTGTGTGTATGTGTGTGTGCGGGGAGGATGGGGGACACACATACATGCATGTGTTGATCCCCACAGAAGTTGAATTCTGTGAACTATTTGATTCCAGCTGAGATTTCCTATAATAAAAAAAAAACAAAACAAAACAAAAAAAAAAAAAANAAAAAAAAAAAAACACGAAGCTGCAAAATGAAAGTAGCACATGCAGCTGATCTGTGGCTATAGACTATAGATACAGATTCTTGTTGAAACACGTAGCTGCAGGGGCTGCACATGCAGCAACGTCAGCTGTTGCTGTGAGGTAGAGACCGTGGGAGTGGTCGGTGACAGAGCCAGTCATTACAGCATGCCTTTACACTACAGTAACAAGCTAGCAAAAGGGGGCAAAATCACAGGTTTCCTGGAACTACTGACCACTCACTCACACACACACACACACACACACACAAACATACACAGTTGTAAAAATGTGTAGGCTGTCAAGTTGGTCTTCCTCAAGATCATTTTGACCTCAAAATCAGCTTGACCTAAAGAACCCAGAAGGGATCAAGAATCTATTATTGCAGCTCCAGTGTGGTCAGCATCACAAAAGCTGTCTTGTTAGTGCAGAACTGAATATAATTCATTAACCCTCAACCGTTTCTCATCTTGTCATCATGATTCTGAACATTTCCATTCCAAACAAATGTTGAGCATCTGATTTCATTAATTAGAACATCCTTACCCTGAGAGGATGATCTAATCGGTAAAAATCAGCTGTTGGAATATTTGCCTGGAATGAACATCTGTAGAATCTAGAATCCCTTTTACACGGATTTAAGAACTGGGACACGATTTTCTACGTGTAGAACTTGAAACAGCTTGATTAATTTTGTAGTCATATCTGTTGTATCCTGAAGCATTTGAGACCCTATTTGAGAAAGTAATGTTGATATGATTGCAATCAACAATATCTCTCTCTCTCTCTCTCTCTCTCTCTCTCTCTCTCTCTCATCCACTCTTATTTCATGACATGACAACATCAAAAGTTCCCATTCCATATTCACGATGGACAAAACTGCACTCCAAACAGACACCAACTTACACTGACCTTTGACCCCTAGCAGAGCTTGACCTTGACCAAGGTGGTTTGGTAGTTGACCCAAATATATTGACATTTAACCTTCTCGCTTTGATGGTTATGCCTCATATTTCCAGGGTCCCCAGCCCAAGAGAGTAACTGTAAGCTGCTCTAGAAGGAAACTGTCAGGCAAATATCTAACGGCAGGAGGTGAAAGAAGTGAATGCTGGGAGTTTGCTGAGACTCCTCCTCCTCCTCCTCACACCTGTCCACCAAAACTAGCAGGGGACTGTGAGCTTTGACAGCTGTCTTCCTCTCTCTTTGAAACCCACACACACACACACACACACACACACACAGAGTNCAGCTGTCTTCCTCTCTCTTTGAAACCCACACACACACACACACACACACACACACAGAGTCAGATGCTGAAAAAGCACAGAGAACAGGTGTAAAATCCTGATAAGTCAGTGGGTGGTTGAGGTTATTGGGTGGATGGGGATCAGCCCACACTTGTAGAATTCACTTTACATTTATTAAAAAGGTTTAATTCATTCATCTGACCTTCATCTAAAGAGAATCCTGATGGGATCAACTGCAGAATAAGCCTCAATTCTAGATTGCCAACATTGCAAGCAGGTCAAAGTCCACAGCACAGGGATGGAGTATACAGGAAATAAATCACCACTGTGATGTAAAAACTAGTTGGATAGTGGTATTCACATTCTGTTTTAAAATAAAAGATTAAGTGACCATACAGATGTTCAAGCTCAATAAATATTATCCACATACAGGTTACTGGCAGCCATTTTTCAAAACATAAAACCTTGTTTTAGTTTTCCTGTTATTTTGACAAATCCCCTAATCCTTCAAAATCAGCGTTTCAGGTGACACACCCAACTTAAACTTCAATGTTTCAACAGCTAACACGTATATCTGAATGTAGAAAAGACAGTTGTTTTTAATTTCTTGATAAAAGTTGTCTTCTCATGGGACTATATTCTCTAGTGGAGACATACATTTTCTTCTGTGCAGCTCCGTGTTGCATCGGTTACATAGAGCCACTTTGACAAAAACTTTATGTTCACACTGATGGATTATTTTTCTCATCTCTACAAGTTGATGTTTTATAGTGTACTGAAATGAAAGGAAACTAATGACAGTATGGAAGGTAACAGTTCTAATATTTACCACTCCAGTAGTATGTTTTGGGAAATAGTTGTCAGTAACGATATAGATAGTATTTATTGGGCTGCTCAAATATACAAAATCACCGGTGTGGTCCTTTAAATTACATTCAAAGTGTGTGAAAAACTGCGATTCCTCAATTAGGATATTTCAAATCCATAACATAAACTAGAGTTGGTATTAAAGCACTAACACAGGTTTTTTGAGGGGGATTTCTGTGACCAGATCTCCTGTAAATTTTTCTTACCTGAGAAATCACAAAAAATATTCTAAAAGTACATTAAATGAATTCTCACAGTAAGGTAAGAATATAACAATAACAGAGGAAAGCTGCCATGGCAGTGCTGCACCTATTCAGGTTAATCAAATTTTGAGTGCCATGTGAACAGCTACCATTGTGGTTGTTTGTGATAAGGTGGTTATTAAATATGTGCGGCAAAAATCAGAGAAGAAAAAAATATTCTGCTAGTTGAATCAAACCGAATAGAAAAAAAATGCAAGGTAAAATACGATCCAAATATATCATCCAGACTGAATAAAACTTATAAATAATGGACATATTGTGTTTTCCCTGTCTCTTTTTTTGGCACATTTTCTATTGTTAATGGAGATAAATCATCTTTAAACCTGAAATGTTTTATAGTTCCCTTACAAATAATTTTTTTTTTATTTCCTTTTATTTATAAGGCTATGTCTCAAATTAAATTAATTTGTTTCTTAAGATGATTTATGTAGCTAGGATGAAATTCAGCATTTTGCTGATTAAAAAATGACTTGACAGCAGCCAGTCAATCACTCTAAAAGCCTGGAACCCGCTGAGACTGACCACAGAAGATGCATGCTGAAAGCTGAACAAAACAAGGTGTGCAGCAGCTTTTTTAACACACTGCTACACACGCTGCTAACTCTGTTTTGCAAGGAAGTACAACTGTGCAATGTTCACGACAATCCCAGAAGAAAACCAACATTTCCATTGATCCAATTAGAAAGCAAAGAACAAAAACCTCTGACATATCGCCTCCAGTTTTTCACGAACACTCCCTGTGTGATCAGTTCCACACACACCTTTCAAAGAGGGTACACGGCACCAAACTGTAACTGAAGCCTTCACTTTGATTCATGTAAATACACCATTTTCTTTTGTTTTTTAGTTTTCTACAGTCTGTTATTTTGCTTTGAACCCAAGGCACACCCACTGTGTCTCCTCCTGTATAAATAAGGGTTAGTGAAATGAACTGAGCTGAACAAGGTGCAAACTTCGCTGGTCCATGATAAGTGTGTCATCACGCAACGTTGTAAACACTGCAAAGCAACAACATGAATCTAACAGTGACCAGCAGGCCCGGCTGTCTCTGAATCAGCACAGTGTCAACTGAGAAACCACAGCCAGCCGTACAAGTTACCAAACTGTGACTTCAAACAAAACAGAAATTAGGAATAATGCAGAATGCTGATCCAGAAAAGCAATACACACTACGCGTTCTACACATGCAAAGAAAGGTCCACGGCCTTTTACATACCAAACCAGAACCACAAGATGTTTCAGCCATTGCTCTGAGAGCTTGTCACCACACTGTGGTTTTGCACAAAATTTCGCCCCCTCGGTAAAAAGTTCCTTAGCTCATGTCTCTATTGCCTGCTGCTGCATATAGTACGTTTCACTTTTGACATCAGACAAAAAATATGCCAGAAAAACAAGCCAAAAAGGCATCAGCCACACAGACTGGGTTAAACATAGACTGATGAACGACAAGCGGAACAGGGCTCTCATCCACGTCTCAACCCTAATGTCAAAAACGCACTTTTGCATATTTCTACATGATAATCCTGCTCTCTTCTCTTCCAGTAAATGTCAAAATATTTCTGACGACTCATCTTTAACATGGGGCTTATTATAAATTTGATGATATAATGTGATTTGGGCTGACCAGCTAACCATCTTATGCAGCAAAACTGTGGAGTAGGCCGGAGCAGAGGAAGAGCGATGATCAGCAAAGATCAGAGGTGGGTGTTTAGATGTTTCCATGTCCCAAAGTGGCATGGTGCTTTATGAGAAAATTCTAGAAAGTGCAGACAGTTTTCTATGGGCTGTTTAATAAATGTCGTTTTGAAGCTTGCTATACATATTACGTTTGCCTGTCGGAGAAAGCAAAGAATCACTGTGCTACTAAGTCAAACCCACTTTTGAGTCAAATCAAATCCCTCTGAAATACACCTTACAGAGGCTTTTACCACTGACTTTGCCACTGACTTTTCCATCATATGAAGAGGGGGAGAGAGAGACAGAGTGAGTGAGTGAGTGAGAGAGAGAGAGACGGAGAGAGAGAGAGNGAGAGAGAGAGAGAGAGAGAGAGAGAGAGAGAGAGAGAGAGAGAGAGATCCTCCTCAAAGGAAGTGATGCTGACTTGCTCGAGCTGCTGCAGAGGAAATCCCGCCCTCCTACACCCTTCCACCCTTCTTTTTCCTTCTTTTAGTCTTTCCCCCTTATCCCTTAAATTTATTCCATCCTTCTATCACTATTCCTTCTTTCAACCCCTTTTCTTTCTGTATTACTTATCGTCATCCATTCCAGCTGTTTCCTCTCTTTCTCCCGTCTGACAGGCTGGTGTTTCATCTGTTTTCCACCACAGATAAAAGGCCGTTTGTTGCCAGCCTGATCCAGCTCATTGATCTGTTGATCTTTTTTATTGAGGCTGCTCTCTCTCTGCAGACAGACTCTTCTTATGGAGGTCAGATAATCATTCTGTCTCTTCTTGCTGTGGCTCTTGATCAGTGGCAGACAGATATCAGTGCCCTGCTTCACAAAATAGCTAGATTTTTCAAATGAATTGCTTATATTAGACAAATTTAAACAGCCATTTATTGATATCTGCCAGGGTAACAGTGCAGCAAATAAATACAATAAAATAATGTGCATGACAATTTATGCTTATGTAAAGAAAAAGGTTTACAGTGTGTCTGCACTTTAGCTTAATGTTTTAAAGGCCCTCTGACATGTTGCTGCAGTGCAGAAGATTTCTTCTGGGACAAAAATTTAAATTAAGGGTGAAATGCTGATTACTTGGAATTTCTTGGCATTAAAACTGCCTCATAGTCCAAGACACTTAATACAAGCTTCATTCCAAAAATAACAGTATCTGACTGTAAAATCTTCTCATTTAAAGTTTTGTCTTGATGCTTTCAGATCCTTTAAACAACATCTTGTGGTCCCAATTTCCTCTTTTGGATTAAAATATATAAATTGGCAGGCAGACGCGTCTAAGCTGCTTTTTCATTACCGAATTCAATAAGAGAAAACTGCTGTCCAAAGCTCACATGATTCAAGTGTCAGTAACACTTCAAAACACAATCCTTTCAACCAGACAGACTGGAAAGACAACCAACCCAACTGCCAAGTTCCCATCACTTCATCCAAATTGGCTCCGCAAGACAAAGGATTTAACATCTTCCAGATTTAAGAGCGATCCAGAAATGACAAACATTAATAGGTTTGTCCCGAAAGGGAAAATAACTTTATGATGCAGTATAGAACAAGAATATATAAATCATCATAAATAAGATAAAAAAGCTCAGAAACATTCACTTGTGACACAAAACAGACACAGAACGAAACTGATTTAACTTTTAAGTGTGACACTGTGGAAGAGAAACAAAATTAAAAAACAAGTACATGTTTCCATTTCCTGAATCATGTAAAAAAAATAACTGTTTGATCATATGCTGACCAGCCGCCCATCCTGGCTAGCCATTTAAGATCACGAGTGGCTGGAGAGGTGAGCCTTACCTGTGTGCTGAGTGTTGCTGGGCTGATGGTAAAACACGTCCTTGTCTCGGTGGATCTACAGAGAAACAGGAAGACACTGAATCAGCCTCAGCTACATATGATTTGTCACCCAGAGTGAATTCATGGTATATAGAGCAGCGTGGCGGATAGGAAGTGTTCCTCTGTGCACAGGATGGGAGGCAACAATCTGACCCTCTTTATAACTGCAGGCTCAGAGTGTGAATCCCACTTATTAGCTACGCTGAGCCTCCATCTCCAAAAGCAACTGTTTGGAAAGATCTGCTGTAGCTTTGGTCTGTTTTCAGCTTTCAGATCTCAGAGTCACACTGACACTCGCAAACTCACACACACGCACACACAGTCTGTCAGAGATCTGTGGTTGGCTGTAAACACACAATGCTGAGGCTCTGCTTCCTCTGTGGTCTGAATGTCTATACAACAGCTGTGTGTGTGTGTGTGTGTGTGTGTGTGTGTGTGTGTGTGTGTGTGTGTNGAGAAAGCGAGCAAGCGAGAGACAGAGAGCTGGTTATAGTGTCAAAAGCCCCCCCCCGCAGGCAACACAAAGGCTTCAACAGTTTGGCCGAAGCTGTGTGGAGCTGACTGACAGCTCTGAATGTGAGGCTAACAGAGACTCAGGGAAGTTTATTATGTTTTAATGAACTCCATCAAGATGTAGATAAAGATGATGAGCTCTGACTTTGAATGTGGCACTAAAACAGATTAACGGTGCGCTAACAAACAGACTGCAAAAGAAGGAAGCTGGAAAGGGTCTGCTGTTTGAGAACGTGGCTGCACCTCGAGTCAACTGAGCTAAAGCTGCCGTGGAACTAATGAGTGTCTTTTGCTCAGTTCAGGAACTCAGGACCCATTTTTGGTACAGGAACTATATTCTCTGAACCATTTTTAAGCTCCTACTCCAGCTACTCCTCAAGGCTTCAGGAACTGCTGGGTGAAACTTGTAAGAGTGTATATTGCTGATCGGAGAAACACAAGCTCCTTCCATCCTAAATAGGTGGACAACGGCCATTTAAATATGCATTTGGCTTCTTTTTGTACATAAGGAAACAGCAACAATGAGGTTTCAGGACTTCTAAGAAGATGTAAAGCAACACAAAACTGCAGACTGATGAGGAGGTGCCAGCTCTTCTATCTATTTATACAGATGAGGAGATCCAGAGAGACTTTACTCATTACACCAAGCATCCATCCATCCATCCATTTTCTACACACGTTTGTCCTGTTAAGGGTCACTGGTAGTTCTGCATCAGTTAGCCCCTAATTTACTTCCCAACTTTAGATCAAAAAGCACCTATGGAGTGAAGCTGCTACTTTCGCTCAAATGTTTTCTTCCTTCCTACCTTCTATTTTCATATCTTTCATGGTTCCTTTCATCCATAGTCCTTCCTATTCAGCTCCCTCTTCAAATTAAGCCTGGCTGTTGAGATCAGCAGGCTTTAGCATCACACTTAAAACTAAACAGTTTGAGACTTGTCCAAAGAAACTTCCAGACAGTACAGATCACTGATCTAAAGGCCACGACAGCCTTTCATCTGACAGCAGAATAAGAGGAACAGAACACTGAAGGCAAATAAAGGGCAATGGAAAAACAAACAAAACCATTAACATTTAAAGTCTAAATATGAGGTTCCTCCATCATACTGAGTTTCAATCAGACAGCAGCGTTTTGTTGAGTGGGTGTGGACGCTCTGCTTCTTTAACATAGTGAACCTTGTTTCCATGACACTTGTGTGTTCTCAAATCGAACACCAAAGCACAGATATTAGCAAGAGGTTTCACTGAGCCATAAGTGAATGTATATAAATGAGAAAAGGAAGCAAAGCAGTTCAAGACGGGAAACTGTGCAGTAAAACCGAGACTTCTCAAAATAAAAAACAGAAAAGCTAAACCCTGAGCACACTGCAGCCATTGCAAAAATGGAGAACAGAGACAAAAAGACAAGGAAAAAAAAAAACAATCAAAGATAGAAGCTAGAAAAAGATGAGTGGGTCCCAACCGGCAAGGTCAAACCTCCCAGAATGCTTTGTGGCTGGGTGGGTGAGAGGGCTGAGCACAGTTTTCAAGCAATTAACTCTCAACTGTCAGAGAGCAGTCTATTGACAAGCCTGCTGAGATCCAGACAGAAACACTGAGCTCTGTTGTCCAGGCCTGGGAGTACTGTGTGTGTGTGTGTGTGTGTGTGTGTGTGTGTGTGTGTGTGTGTGTGTGTGTGTGTGTGTGTNTGTGTGTGTGTGTGTCAAAGTAACCCATGTGACCATACACTTTCACATTACTAAAAAATCAGTGACACACATACACGCAAACTGTCACCATGAATACGCACTTACGTCAGTCAACGTTGTTGTATGCATGCAGACACATTGCAACTGCTTGCTTATTCTAATTTTTAAAAATATAAACACACACACACACACACACCAAGCTTCGCATGCACACACAAAAAACAACACACACACATGCATGCACAGACAGCACACACAGGCTTTTCTTTTCTCACAGCTGCGTTCAGATATCAAACAGAGCCCACTGAGAGAGAACAAACACGTTGACGAGGAAAGATTAGCTGGTCACAGAGGGCGCCAGTACACACACACACACACACACACACACACACACACGCGCGCGCGCGCAGGTTGTACACAGAAATGACTGGTAGATGGATGCCCATGATTCTAACAAATTACAACGGCTAGACACCTGACCTTGGCCAAGAGCGAGTGCTAACAGTAGAGCCTCAAATAGAATCAAACACAACTTCCTGCCAAAGCAATAGGAAACATCAGCATTAAGAGTTGTAAAAGACTTTTATCCGCCATGAGCCACCAGCTGTTTCAGCGTGTTTTGGTACTGACTATACAACTGAGTGGATTCTGCTGGAAGGACGCTGCGCCCTGAGAATAATGGATGTGAAGATGCTTAGGAAGCAGACATACATATGTGGCATACCTGGTTTTAATCAAATGTATATTTACTCATGTGTTTCCAGTTTTTGACAGCAATCTGCAATTCATATTATTTGATGAAAGGATGAATGGTGAGCATATGACTGATAGAGGAAAAATAAAAGTCTGGTTAAGACAGAGGTTTCTCCATGCTTACTAACAGAATCAATCTCTCTTCATGTCTCCTTTCACCTCCTCATGCAGTCCAGTGATGTGCCTTTAGTGCTCCTCTGATGTTACGCTTTTTGCAAATTGTCCCTTTTTTCTACCTTAGATGTTAATTTATAGTTTTGCTTAAGGATATTTGAACTTGTGTCTTTGCCTTGCAAGACACATGCATCTACAATTCCTTTACGTTGTAGCCATTTATCTCAGATACTTTCATCCAGAAAAAACAGCAGAATAATCTTCAAGGAACAAACAGCATGTATATTAAAAGGTCAGAGTTCACAGCACACTAAAAGTAGATGAAGAAATTACTGTGAAGAGAGGATGACCGTGGATGATACTGTGTGAATGAAGTGCTGTAATGACATGCTCTAGCAAAGAGAGACGTACAGCAGCAGCACAGAAAAGTAGTCCGATTTTTCAAAAGGAGCCAAATTTCACTGGGATTTAATTTCCCACGCACTAAAAAAGTTGTTGTGTTTACTGCCCTATGAGGATACCATTCACAGCACTTTACAATAAACAAGGTCAACTAGCAGCAAGGTCAGCTCACTAACAGCTTCTGGTAATAGAAAGTGAAGGGAAAAGTGGAGAGAAAATGCAAATTGCAAATTATGATAATGGGTTTTTGCTGGAAATGATTTTATTTCTATATATATATATCTAGTTTTACAAATTTTTACATTAAAAACACTGAAAAGGGTAGTAAGAATGTTTTGTCTGAGCACAGGGTGAAGTCAGCCAACAAGTCGGCCAGTTAGGCAGCCAATCATTTAAAGGACCATACCAGCGGTCATGCATGTTTGAGCCAGATATATACAGTACAACCCACGTAAATGTTACGTTACTGATAATTTCCAAAATATGAAAGCGTATTTGAGTTTTCATGTTATTTTTTTCAAATCTCCTACTTTTTCAAAATCAAATGTTCAAGTGATACACCTATCTTAAAATTCAATGTTTTGCCTTCTAATACTTATGCACAGTTGTAGAAGGCACGGTCGCTATTAATTTCTCTGTAAAAGCTGTCTTCTCCTGGGACTATATTTCCAGGCGGAGACATACATTGTCTTTCAAAGTTACTTCAACAAAAAACTTAATAGACATGCTGTTTGCTATGAATATGACATATCAACATGTCTCAAGCATGTTTCAAGTCTCTACAATTTGGTTTTAAAGGACCATACCAACCATTTTGCATGTTTGATGCTAATATATTCAATTTTCATGCATGTTACATTACTGGCAATCATTTCCTAAAGGATAAAACTGTATTTCAGCTTTCCTGATATTTTGAAAAAACCTCTTAATCTTTCAAAATCAAATATTCAAGCAATACACCCACCTTAAAATAAATAAATAAATAAAAAATAAAATTAAAAATATTGATGTTTTGCCTGTTAATAGAAAAAGAATTATGAGTTCACAGTCAAATATTTCCATAAATGGAGGTCTTCTTTTGGGACTATATTCCCCGGTGGAGACATACAGTACATTCACTCTGCACTTTTTATTGCGCTTAAATGCTACAATTGCATAACTTTGAAAAAAACCCTGAATACACGTCTTGTTGGTGATGATGGATTACCTATCCCAAGAACGTTTCAAGTATCAACAAGGTGATTTTAATAGTGTACCAGAATGAACTGAAACCAGTGGTGGTCTGGAAGGTAGGAAAAACAGTTTTAATTCACCGTTCCAGTAGTATGCTTTGGGAAATGATTGTCAGTAACATAACATGTATGTAAATTGTATATATTGGACTCAAACATGCACGATTGCTGGTATGTTCCTTTAACCAGTCAAAAAAGTGATCCAGTCAGTTAGCAGAGGTGAAAACCAGTCAGTCGGTGCTAGTAAGAAACTGATCCCCCTTCTAAAAGCTGGCAGTTCAGATCAGAGCAGTGCAGTGCATATTTGTAGCGTCGGGGGAATCTAAACTGTACCCAATAAAAACACATCTGGTATAAAAATAAAAAGGCAGGCTAGTGTGTGTGTGTGTGNTGTACCCAATAAAAACACATCTGGTATAAAAATAAAAAGGCAGGCTAGTGTGTGTGTGTGTGTGTGTGTGTGTGTATGCTGCGGGATGCAGGCCTTGGACCGCTGCCTTGTTTCTAAGCAGGCAGGCAGCCATAAAAAAATGCCACGGCTGACTGAATGACTGTTTCCAGCCAGGTAGCGTGCATGGGTTTGAGGGTTGCCAACAGCAGCTGGTGCGTCGACATACAGTAAACACAAAGCTATTCTCTGTTACACTGAATTCATCTTATCAACCACAGGAAAAGAAGCAGAAGAAGTAAGCATAGCACCTGGAAAACAGGATTTGTTCTGACACTAATTATGAAGTGCTTCTTCTCTCTAACGAAGTCATCTTTTCCCTGGTCTTCCTTCATAGAGAGGTCGGAGGTCAAGGTCAGGTACAGAACTCCATGACCCTGGAGCTGGTACTGCTAAGCAACATCTAAGCTGCTGTTTGAAGGAATTATTGATTCTCTTACACTGTTTGGATCAGCAGCAGAAGCAAGCTTGAGATCAACAACATTATAAGCAACTAACTGAAACAACGTCAAGGTCAGAGGTCATTACACCTTGACTACAGAGGGAACATTTAATACCCTAACCATAAAACAATCCAGGATAACGGGGAAGAGAGGAAACAAATGCCCAAGAAAAGTGAAGGAAATAATTTTCTGCAAGTCCTGAAAATGTGTTATTTCCTGTTAGAAGTGGACATATTTGAGGTGCTGTACATGTTAGAAAAAAGATGTAACATCATATTAGTATTAAGACTTAATTCATGCACAGTTACTGTACTTGGTAAGTGAAGCGATGATGTGTTTAGTAACTCCAGGCCAGGAGAGATGCTGGGATGTGAAAAGCTGGTTGGAATGAAGTCATTTGGCCAAATGCCTGTTTCCATCTGAGACCAGAGGAAACCGTTAGCTGTGCTGCTTTTTCCCACACAGTCTCTCTCTCTCTCTCTCTCTCTCTCTCTCTCTCTCTCTCTCTCTCTGAGACACACACACTCTCATCCTTGCTATTTCACCCCTTGGTGAAAAGAGGAGCTGACATCAGGAACAAGTTTAGAAAGTGACACTGGACACGAGGTGTTACAGACACCAGCCTGATACACTTCATAGATATTTTCTTCCCACGACCTCCCAGTCCACACGGCTGGACAAGCACACAGCATGACGGTCCACATGATGCAGGAAGTGTGTGAGATCTTACTGTAGTTCAGCTCATGGAAGTGCAGAGTTGAGTATTCGTTAATAGTCAATGGGGAAAACTAAACAGTTTAGTTGGGAGTTAAATGAATGTAGGCTGTTCGTTCTAATCGAGTTTCTTACTAATGGGCTCATATTTTACAATGGATTAGTTTAGTCTCCTTTGTAGTTGATTTTGTTCATTTTGGTACAACACACTTCTGTTTATTATACTTTAATGCAGTTCATTTCAGTTCTGCTAATGCAGATATGAAAGGAAAGGATGGAGTGCATACTGGCGACATACAACGGCATGCAAACCCTCAACATGTTAATCCAGACATGTTAGGTAAGCTTGATATGTTACAGCCTTTTCACATCTTTTGATCTGCTGTCTGTAATTAACTAAACATTAATTATGTGCAACTAGCCCTCTCTGGCTGTTGATCAGTCCACATATCACTAGATCACTTTGTAGTTGTTCAGAACTTGTTTGCATCATGTTCACAACACAAACAACTCAAATTCGATGTTTTGGCCCATACCTGAGTACAATTACTGTATTCAGACCTGCTCAAATGAATAGTATAGTATCATAATCAAACAAATCGGAAAGAATGTGTCCGAGTCCAAGTCAACCAGACTAAACCATACAGGAGAGAAAATACTTTAAAATCAGTTAACATACAGGTTTATTTGCAGAGATGTAGCTCCTACCTGAAATAACTTAACTATGAGTTATGATGTTTCACTGGTGTCTAACAAACTATCCCCAGTACTAATGAATACTGAGTACTAAGTGCCAATGTGGAAACCTGGCTTTGTGTTACTTTATACTGTCGTAACTATCAGCAGGGCTTAAACTGCAGTAAAACCAAATATAATAATAAAAATCACACTAGCCAAAAACAACATAAAAGTAGCAATATAGCAAAAATCGCTATTTATTTATAACTACAACATTTTAGGGTACTATAAAGCACCCATTTAGAAAGATTCCATATAGCACCCAATTTAAAGGACCATACCACTCATTGTGAATGTTTGAGCCTAATATATTCAATTTTCATCCACGTAACGTTACTGACAATCATTTCCCAAAGGATAAAACTGTATTTTTAGCTTTCCTGATACTTTGCAAAATCTCTTAATCTTGCAAAATCAAATATTCAAGCGATACACCCACCTTAAACATCAATGTTTCGCCTGCTAATAGTTACACAAAATTATGAAGTCACAGTCACTTAAATGTTTCAATAAATGCAGGTCTTTTTTTGGACTATATTCCCCGATAGAGACATACATTCACTCCATGCTTTTTATTACACTTAAATGCTAAAATTATGAAACTTCGAAAAATCCTGAATATATGTCTTGTTGGTGATGATGGATTACCTATCCCAAGAACATTTCAAGTATCAACAAGTTGATTTCAATAGCACACCAGAATGAACTGTGATGGTCTGGAAGGTAGGAAAAACAATTTTTAACTCACTGTTCCAGTAGTATGCTTTGGGAAATGGTCAGTAATATTACATGTATGAAAACTCAATATATTAGGCTCAAACATGCAAAATGGATGGTATGGTCCTTTAAGGTACACAAGCTAAGAATATGTGGTTTCACAACTCTGCAGTATGGCAAGAAAATGTAAGAACATGACTGGGATTTATGTTCTCATTTAGCTTTTCACTTTGTCAAACAGGGTTTTAAGGTGATATCCCCTATCCTGACCAAAGAACCCTACTAAATCCTTCCTTTCAAGTGCTGCCACATGACATTGTTTAATCACTCCTAATTGAACTGGCTTAGCTTCATTAATTTTCATACATAATCCTTCAATGGAGAAGATGGATTGAGAGCAGGGATTTGTCTTTGCGTCGTACACGGCATAGCACAGCATGCAGTGTACATCCCAAAACCACACTCCACCCCAAAATAATCATCACTCGCTGTCTAGAGGGCCACCATCAACAACCGTGCAATCATGTCCCAGGGTGCAACATAGTAAAAGTCGTCACAGCATCCCAGGCGGACGACTACAGGCTTGCCATACAAGGTTAAAGCAATTTGTGACACTTTAAATTAGGTTATGATTATGTTTTATTTGAGAAAATGATTGAGTCCAGACAGCTTTAAGAATCAATTTAACTACAAGCAAAACCACCTTCTCATCAGTCTGCAGGGCTCTTTAGAGTGGCCTGCAAGTGGAGCTTAAGCTGCTAAAATCACTTCATGAAACTTCAGATAATGGACTTCATTTTTATGCAATAATCTTTTATTAATTGTACTTGACCTCCATTTTATGGTTTACTTTTATGGCTTCTGCCGTGTATCCGTATCTGTTTTGAAGCACTTAAAAACTGTGATTTGAAAAAGTCTCTTCAAATTACTGTTATTAGCGAAACCAGTATTTTCCTACCGAAGAACTTTCTTTGAGAGTTCGGACGAGTAGCCTACCTTTATCAAAACCACGTCTACAGCTCTCTCTCCCTTGGCACAGAGACTGTACCTCCGCTTGTGTCGTTCATACATTTTCCCCAAAATATCCAGAGTAGATTTACTGAGCAGAAAGCTAAAATCCAGCAGAAACCACTTGTGAGGAGAGGTGAAGCTGCCTGTTAAGCTTCACATCTGGCCACAAGAGCAGCCTTCTACCAGACTCTTGACTCTACTCCCTCCCTCCTTCTTCTCCTCCCTCCCTCCTTTTCCTCTTCCCTCCCTCTTATTTTCCTCTGTCGCTTCTTAACTTCTGACTCTGTCTGACTCATACCTTTCCTCTCTGTCTCTCTCCAACTGCATTTTCTTTCTCAGGGAGGCTGTCAAAGTCTCTCATTCTGTCACTCTCAACCAGCCCAATTACTACACTGCTATTGTAGGAATGTAGGAAATTATTTCTTCAGTTCAATCATCAGTATTTATCCTGCAGAGATGCCACGCCCTCTAGTGGATAAGGACATGATTGTGGCCGCCAGTTCAAAAGGTGTCAAAAGCAACTGTAATGGTGTCTTCTTCACTGAATCCAATGGCCATGTTGGGAAAAACTTGAGGCAGCCATGTCACTTGAAATTTTTCTCCATATGCTTACATGGCTACAGTCTTACAGCATAGCATACTGCCACTTCAGAAGTAAAATATGCCTAAAGTAAAGGTAGAGAATTGAGAAAATAAGCCTAAGTAATGAGCCTAGTTGATCAACAGAAAATTAATCAACAATTTTAATAACTGAGTTAATGTTGTTACGTCATTCAACAAATAAAAAAACTGCTAAACCTTTGCTGGTTCCAGCTTCTTAAATGTGAGGGGTCATAACCATTGAAAATTGAATTCTTTGTTGGTCTTTTTTGGTAAGGTATAATAATTAATCTGTGGACTTTGTTACTATTTTTTAAAATATATTTTATGGCCTAAAACAATTAATTGATTTTGAAAGTAATATTTTGTTTCAGCCCTGCTCCCAAATCAAACTTCTGTTCACTCGGTGGCAGCCTGAACACTCTCATGGGGAACCACCTGGATGATGTTTACATGTATGCAAACTCATGGCAGTCCCTGTAATGTGATCCAGCTCTGACCTTCTGTCTCGCGTTTGTTGGCCATTGGTGCCATGGCGTGAATCCTGGTCACCATAAACAAATCAACTCCACTCCCTCCACCAAATTCTGCCAACCACCCCCCCCCC
>VXCM01000950.1:63199-144740 GCA_014773175.1 Lucifuga dentata
TTCTTGGGATAGGTAATCCATCATCACCAACAAGACGTGTATTCAGGGTTTTTTAGAAGTTATGTAAATTTAGAGATTAAGCTCAATAAAAAACGTGGAGTGAATGTATGCCTCCACTGGGGAATATAGTCCCAAAAGAAGACCTGCGTTTATGGAAAAATTTAAATGATCATGACTTCATAAGGCTGTGCAACTATTAGCAGGCAAAACATTGATTTTTAAGGTGGGCGTATCACTTGATTATTTGATTTTGAAAGATTGAGAGATTTTCAAAATATCATGAAAGATGAAATATGGTTTTATCCTTTGGGAAATGATTGTCAGTAACGTAACATGTATGAAAATTGAATATATTAGGCTCAAACATGCAAAATGGGTGGTATGGTCCTTTAACCCCTGCCAGGCCCTCTGAAACAGGTTTCCGCAGGTTTTGTGTGATTTAAATGACCAGATATGTAATGTGACACAATTGTGGCGCTTAGTTTCCTGCACAAAATCACTACAAGCTATTCTAACATATGAAATGTTGAGGATGTCATACATGAACATGCTCAATCGAGCTCAAGCAGAAATTATCTGCAACAGCTTACATCTTGTCAAAATATTAAAATGCTCTTTTGTATTTTAAATAAATCATTAACCTCACATGTTATGTCACACATCTTATTTTGCTACTGTGTCATTTCTATTAACCCGTAAGGATTTGTCTTAGATGCTTTCTGGAGTTTTTCTTAATTCTCTATATTTAGTTTTTAATGATGTTTTGTTTCTTACATGATGGTCTGTTATTTCATATAATACTTTTTTTTTTTTTTAANCTTTTTTTTTTTTTTAATTTTATCTCATCAATATATATTTTCTGTTCTTGTTTTTATGCCTACAGGTAATGTACTATGAACACTTGCTTTTAAATCTAATAAGTGCAACATTAAGACTATGATATCATATTTGCTGGTGGTGAAGATGTTAACTATGAAGATGATTGTTATATATTATTCTTAATATAATATAAAGCAACACACTAAAAAACTGTTTTAAAGATGCATCTCCTGTACATGAACAGGCCGTTCTTCACCTCCACTCCCAATGTAGTTTGTTTAACACCACGATGTGCCTGGTAATTATATAAATTATGGGACATTTCGCTGGGATCAAATGGCAGGTCATTAAATTCCAACTGTGGTCAAAGAGAAAACCACCAACAAAGGCATCAAGGCTGCATTGCCCTCTGCTGGTGACCCTACAGCGCTGCAGACTGTCTGTATCCTCCTGCTGTCTAACATCTGGCATTCCGAACAAGCCGCTGACTTAGACCACAACCCAGGAATAAGCAAAGCCACTCCAGTCTATGGCTGCTGAGGAATCTGTCAGTCAGCAACATTTCAGAATAAGGTCTCATCTACTTCATATCCACGTGCTCAGGGCTTACACTGAATGAACAGGGGAATCAACAGCCAGACTAACAGAATCACATGACAGAAGAGTCTCCCAGAGGATAAGGTGAGGGAGGTCTTGGATGCTGCATTGTATAAGGAAGATCTAAAGGATTCTCTAATACGACACATGTTTCAGGTTTCAGGGCTGCAATAATCAAAGATATAAAAGCAGTTACAGCTGCATATACCAAATCCAAGCACATGTTTTCTGAGAGTCAAAGATGCTCCACACAGCCTTCTTTGTAGCCTTGGTGACAATTTCCTAGGACGTATGCAGATTTGCATAATTGTATTTTCAATAACAGAAACATACCCTCAAACTTGACTATCCATAACATCACAAAATATTTTAGAAAGATTATAAAGGTGCTAAAATATTGCAAGACCTATGTTATTTAAGTAATGGCACATTCTGTATGCACGCTGCAGATTCATTTTACATTTACTTTATATGGCATTTAGCAAACAGTCAGCAAAGTGTCTTTAACAGTGGAAAGAATGTATTTCTTTGACACCAAAATTCAATAATTGTAAGGACACACTACCACATGGATGTCACACAGTCCTCTGTGGTAGCTGAAGCAAAACATGTCTTTTATTTGTCTTAATAAAATCAGTCAATATTTAATTTGTATAATAATCAGTAGCCAGCATTTTCATATAAACTCTATGTATGTCCTTGGGTTTTGCAAATTCAATTGTTGGTCCAATCACAGGTGACTAGTTGATTTACCCCAGTTAACAGAACTTTAGTAACCTGCATTATATTATTTGGAGATACAAACTTGAGCTTTTGCTAATCTTTATATACAATAAGCAGAGCTTTAGAGCTGTTAACCACAGTAGAAACCTTAAGCTTACCATGGTAAAGTCTTCTTCCTCTCCTGGACCATTTTCTTCCTCCCCTGCACTAATGACCATGTCTTCAGATATGATGGCATCCATCTCTGCAGAAACACATACAACGCATTCACTCCAGTGGCAAAGCCTCCAAGTATGAGTATGGATAACAAGTGTTCAGAGTGAAAGGAGCAGAGCCTTCTTCATCCTCAGCGCAGATACACAGAATAGAAATAAAGATAAGTTTGGATCCTGAAGGAGCATTAAAAACTGCTATCATGAAATAATATTTGTCTGTATGGAATTTAATGTGTTCATGGGATATGAGTTTTAATTTAAAACTTCGCTGAAAGACAAATTTCCCATAGGGACAATAACTTTCAAGTTGAAAAGAACCAATACAGTGATGATGTAATTATCTGAGAAGGAGTAAAGAAATAAAGCTAGGAACAAAAGTATAATTTATGAAAATGGCTAATTAGATTTTTTTTGATTTTTATGCATCCACTAAAATCTAGATTAGACATCATTTTACAGACCACTATTTCAAAATCATGAAAAAAAAAGCTTATCTTCAAGCGTCTCATGAGGTTACCTGTTGCTAAGCCACGGTCAGGCTGTAAAATATAGCCCCTCCTTCATAATGACACTCCACTCTCTATGTGACGTACAGCATCAACCTTCCACTTGACCTCTCTTTATTGGACTTGGGTCCAGTACAATTATTCCTGATGAGTGAAAATTGCCAATAGAGGAGAGCTGGAAGTTCACTTTAAGAGCAGAGACATTAGATAGGCAGCTCGAAACTCTGCAAGTCTCACTTCCTGCTCCATTCTCAGACTAACTGGCTTGTGTGTACTGTGTATGGTGTTTGTTTTAGAAAACCCAGCCTTCCAGCACTGTGTCTGAGACTCGATCACATGCACTAGCAATGTGACTAGGCCTGCTGTTATATAGCAAGTGTAGAGATATAGTGAATGCTTGTGTGCATCAGCTTTTTTGTGTGTGTGTGTGTGTGTGTGTGTGTGTGCATGTGTGTGAGACAGAGAGAACATCTGAATATAAAGGAAAGTGCAAGATTATACACACAGTACAGAAAGTGACTCAGTATTTGCTAATACATGATGTTACAGTGTATTCCACTATCCCAGCATAAACTGCTGTGGTACAATTATTTAACTTATCTCACACGTTAAGAAAAGCACTCTGAAATAACATGTCCTTTCAGAAAAAATGTCCTCCAAAATCACAATATACTAAATCCCCATTAGAAGGCCATTTGACATCTCATCTATCAAACAAGGCTAAGTAAAAGACATCTTTATATTGACATTGTCTTGTTAAGAACAGGAATATATCACAATAAGATGTCACGCAAAACTTGTCTAGATGCCAAACATCTCTCTGTTCACAATTACGGGGAGCTACGGTGCCTTTAGCTGTAGAGAGCTATTGCCATTAATCACCACAGAAAGACTGACTTTAGCAAACTGTAGCATATCAGCTTAGGAATAAGGCTCTGACATGCATATACACATAATGTATGAGAGTGTGTGGGGAATGGAATAAATCTGAACTGAGACTGGAATATGTTTATGCTTTCTCACCTTGGATTACGCTGGCGTGGCTTTCTGAGGATCCATCCACTGTGTCAAGAATCTTTGGATTTTCCATCATCTCCTCCGGAGAAAATAACTCCTCAGCAGGAGGTTCACTGGACTCTCCACTTTTAAAGAGAGGTGATTCTGCTCCTGCTACAGTGACATCCACGGTAGCTGAAACCGGAGTAGTGTGCACTGAAGAAGCCAGAGTGGTCTGAATCTCTGAATTCCTTAATCCCTCCTCAGTACTGGCTTCAAGTGACACCTCTACTGTCATCTTTGCATGGTCTTGTCTGTGTTCCTGTTGCGCCAAACGCACGTCCATCCCTCCACACCCCTCTGCTGGAGCCACCATAGATTCATTACTGGTCTCTGTGGGCTGAGCATCTTCTTCAGCTTTGTTCTCTTCTGTAACAGATGGATTCGGTTCAAATGAGACCCTTTTGGTCACCTCTGACACAGAAAGCTCCATATTCAGGTCAGATCCACTGGCCTGTCCACTTTTGTTGACCTTCACTGCTGGAGTGTCCCTGCACAGTGGGCCTAATGACAGATCCTCTTTGGAAAGTTCTAGGTCGAGTTTCCGTACTGTCCCCTCAGGACTCAATAGATCTATTGTATGGAGGCTGGGTGACAGTTGTGATTCAGGCTCAGTGCCAGTCTGCCCGCAGTCTGTCACTATCAGAGCACTGGCAGCACCTTGCTCCAAGGGGACTCCTGAATCCACTCTTTCAGAACGTTCACTGCTTCCACCAGAATGTATATGATTTTGTTCACCTGCCCTGAATTCCACTGAGCCCAGTTCCATTGTTTTGGTTGGAATCAAGTCCTGCTCCTCCATCATGGGTTTATCATTGTCCTTGGTTGAGTGGAATATTTCTGTTGGGGAGCTTCCAACAGACCGGAAACTGTCATCTTCATCGCTGGAGAGGTCACGAGCTTCTCCTGGATCCAGATTAGCATGCATATTACCTGAACTGTGTATCATTTCAGATGAAGAATCACAGTTCGCTGGATCTGCCCATGTATTTTCCATGGAGCCAGTCTGAAAATCTTTAATTGATACAGAAATTTCTTCAAGGATGTCAGGTTCATTCACAGGCAAACTGCTGGTTTCTGTACCTGTTGACACTAAGTTATCTAGTACTTTAGCATTAGCTGTTCCACTATAATCCCCAGAATGGCATCCAGTTTCTGAAGCCAAATGACTTTTACCATCAGCCAAGCCCCACTGCTGCTCTGTGGAATAATCCCTACCAGCTGTTTCCTGGTTTTGTTCCAGGCTGTTTATGTCTGGTGGAGGTTCCCCCTCATGGAGGCCCTCTATCAAGAGACATGGAACAGCAGATTCGTGCACTACCTCCTGCATTACATCACCGCAGTCTGTCAGCAATGGGTTGGGGAGGTCCACTGGGGTTAATGTAAGCTCCATTAACCCTTCATACCCTGTTTTCTCCTCATTTAAAGATAATCTTTTGCATAGCTCCTGGTTGTTTTCTATTTCTTCCTTCTGAATAGTTTCCTCTTTCTGGGTGTGCTCCTTTATTTCTGAGTCCGTGTCTGACACCTCCAAGACCCCTGATGGCTGAATCTGGCCCATGTCAGAAACTGTGTCTCCGCTGAGCGTTGTTGTATCTCTGGACGCTGAGTTGGTCTCCTTCTCTTCCTCCCACCCCCTGCCTGTGCTGTCCCCTGCTTCCTGCTTGGATGTGTCCTTTCCCTTTGTGGCCTCTTGTCCTTCCCGGATTACAGCCTCCTCTCCTCTATCAGTTTCCTCTGTCTGTTTACCACAGGCTGCTGAAGGTGGGATCCCTTCTCCTGCCTGATTCTGTGCTCCTTCACTCCTGTCACACACACTCAAATTCTGGGAGGCAACAACAGGCTGCTCCTTCCCCTCCTCTTCCGTTTGGCAGTAATTTCTCCCAGTGTTTGGACTAAGACACACCCTATCCTCTGGGGAGCCGAGGCCATGCTCATGGGGGCACAGTTTTGACGTCTGGGTACTTAGAGACAAACTCCAGTCTCTCTCTGCCTTCCCAGCCTCAGCATATCCACCATCAACAAAACTGCTGCTGCTGTTGCTGTTGCCCCCTGGGTAGTTTTCTATCAAGCTCCCTTGGGTAGTTTTATCCAGAAACTCTGATACTACAGCAGGCTGCTGCAGTTGCTCCAGACAGGTTGTCTCTGTTTCTACACCTTCACAACACTCAGCAGCTGTGTGCAGAGAATCAAACTGCAGCTGCAGTACAGAAACTCCCTACAGAATACAGAGAGAGAGAGAGAGAGAGAGAGAGAGAGAGAGAGAGAGAGAGAGAGAGAGAACAGGATAAATGTTACTATTTCGCTTAGAGGAACCAACTGAGTTGCTCTCTAGTTCTTATCAACCGCCAACTGTGTGATTGCATAAGGTGTTCCACCGGTTATACAAACTAAGCTTGAAGGTTAGAAAAATGATGGCAGTTAAAGACAAACAATCCAACAATGTTCAGCTTCCAGTGCTCCTGGATGTAGTCCACATGAGCAGAGATAGCATGCTAAAAGGGTAGGGTGGCATGACTCACCTTGGCATGGAGATGAAATATTAAGTGTTTCAACTGCTCTACACTCCTCTGAAGGGTCGGAGGGTCATGGCCTGGGTAGATGCTGAGAGTCAGAGTATGCGTGTTCAGCCTGGGGAGGTGGCAAACTACCCTGGTGTCTGTAGAGATGCACTGGACAGTCTCTGTCCCTCTGTCTGTCTCTGTATCCATCTCAGCCCTGTCGCAAAATAAACACTTAGATCATTCCAAAGGCTCTGCACTGTGATTGGTTAAAACAGTATGAAACTGCTTTTGAGAGATGGTTCTAACAGTGATGTAAGTGTACTCCCCTTTTCCTTCCATTTACAAGGCTGTTATTTTTTATAATCTCCATAGGGTAGGAAATCATCATTGGTTGAATGCTCTGGCTTTTAAATTAGTCTACTTGAGCAGTTTAGCAGACAAACAACCTTTTTTGTTTCTAATAATGCTGCTGAGTTGTGAAGTGACTAGTAAAAGTGACCCATCAAACACAAATGTAGTTTTCCTGCCCTGTGTTTACAGTGATAAAATATGTAAAAACTATTCCATGTCAATAACTTTCCGGAGAAACTTCTGCTGTAAGTGCTGAAGGTAAAAGTATGTGCTGTGTTTTGCTCATAAAGATAGTGGTGATAGTGGTGGGAAGGGGAGACACATCCCAGCCAGGCAGATCTGTTTGCGTAATCCTGGGTGGAGTGCTTTTGCTCTGAGGCCTGGCGGTTGAGGTCACCCGCTCGGCTGTGAGTGACTACACTTTCCGAGAGGGAAATGCAATTACCAACACATAAAAAGCTATTATAAAGCAAATTCAGCTCACAGCTCACCACTGAGAGAGCCGTCTAAAGAGTAGGTTGTCTTTCAGCTTGTAGCATCTTCATTACGAGTTAAGTAAAAACTATCTTGCAGAAGATACGTGATGCTCAAGACATAAAAGAGGTCCACTTCCGCTTAACACCATGTCTCAGTCCATTTAGTGCAGAGCAGTTTTTTTCCCCTCAGCTTAATGTTTAACTATAAAAGGATGACAAGAATTTTCCCTTACTACTCACATTAAAGAAGCCGCTTTTCAGATAATACCTGACAACCGCAAGCGCAATACGTACTTTCTTTGGCCTTAGACGTAAAGCAGAGTTACACAGCGAGATGTAGAGTTGTGAGAGAAACCACTACAGGTCAGTAAACACAGCAGTAATCAAGGCCTTTGTGTTGTGGAATAGTTTCCCTTCTGGATTTCCATGGAACAATACTGGCAGCCCACAACTTTTCAATTTGCCCTCAACTATCCGACAGCAGCTAAAAGTGCTAAGCTATGGCTTTGGTGGTGATGTTTTTTGGATACTTGTATTGTTCCATGAAGACAACAGACTGACAACTGTATTCTCAAGAGCCTGATGAAACCGCTTCATCTGCCCTCTGATATATCGACCTGAGGCTGTTTGTAAAGAGAAAAGGGCAATGTTCACCGAAACCCACAGCTAATCTCATTGTTAAACAGATTGGAAACAATTTGATCACACTGTCTGAAGCAGATATTGCGAAGTAAAATCCTTTTCAGCTAAAAATAAGAATGCAAATCCTGCTTTACCATGTTTTTATATTGGATTCTTTTTTCTGATGCTTGTTACACTTTCACAGTCAATTCTGAAAAATCACTGTATTGAGGAGTTTTATTAATATATGACTGCGTTATTTTGACAAAATAGCGTGATTGTCAACTCAAAATCAACTCAGCACTTACTGCATGAGCAGCTGGTGGAGGTGTTGATGTCCTCGTAGTGCAGCAATGTCTGAGGGTGTGTGACCTTGTTTGTTGGCCAATCGCAGGGCTTCTCTTGCTCCAGACTGTTGCAGCAGGAAGCGGGTAACACGAATGAGACCTCGACGTGCTGAGAAATGCAGCAAAGTCTCTTGAGGATCTAGATCTGAGGATGAAATGGAGGGAGAGAAATTTAGAAGAAAAGAAACCAAGAAGAAGCCAAATTGTGGCTCAGCAGCCAGCATACCATCACTTGCCGTAGCTTGGCAACACCACAGCAGTACACATTTCCACAGTCACCCAGGACACGTCAACCTTTATACTGTTACAGGTTAATAAAACCACAGCCTATGTGCTAGTGCACATATAATGGTTCACCCAATGTGGACAAATACTTCATTTTTTGGGCTGAACCTGACAGCAACTGATGCGCCAGATCTTTAAACGTTCATTCCTCTGAAATAGCATTTAATCAAGTCCAAACTCAAGTCCACTATAATAAAAGCAAAAACAATGCAATAAAAATAATAAAAATGAAATCAAACTACACCATTTGTCATTTTATCACAAGTGGCCAGTCAATCTCAGTCCAACTCTTAATAACACTATCAAACACTTCAAATCTCCTCTCTCCACAAAGAAATCATTCATAGATGCATACGTTCACACAAGCATCTCCAATTCTCTGCCAAAGCAACAGGTTTTAGTGCAGTTCCCTTCAGCATCAATACCAGACCAAGCGGCTGCTAGACAGCCCAGAGAGCTTTTCATCTTAATTTGAATCTGTGTAATTAAATCTCCCTCTGCATTCAGTGAGAAACAATTATTAGAACATTTCCATTTAGTAATATCTGAAAGAATGTGACAGAGATCAATTTAGAGACAGAAGGGCATGAGATAAGCGGTAAAGCTGGTTTAAAAGAGTGAAAAGGTGAGAATATTAGTACTGAATGAATGGTAATTCATAAAAGCTTAAGTGAAATGCAGTAGAAAACATTACACAGTAGTTAGAAAAATCTAAATGTCACTGCCCAGGCATAAAGTGCATAATAGTCATCTTTAGAAAAGTAGATGGTCTGTGATGGCTTGTAAAAGAAACTAAAGGCAAGAGAAATGCAAAAGATCTAATGTTGGTGAGGCTTCTCTGGACAGAACATTCACTCCCTGCTGTTTAGAAGACACTGACATTTCACTCTTTAGTTTCATTTGTCACTACTGTGAGGAGAATTCCTGCCAGTATACACAAAACCAGATTGTTATTTCAGGCAAAAAGGGAAAATTGACAGTGTTTCAGTTTGGAGGAGATTAGAAGCTCCACTCCATTGCAACCCTGTAGGGATTACTTCAGAAGCTTTAATCAGAATCCAAAGATGAAATCATTTGGAAAAGATGAAAAAAAAAAAAATTCTGACAGAATAGTGAAAGGGACNAGATGAAATCATTTGGAAAAGATGAAAAAAAAAAAAATTCTGACAGAATAGTGAAAGGGACAAAACCTAATTTTAAATTCTGTAATCATGAATATCCCTAAGCAACAATCTGCTTGAGTCTGCTGTGTTAAGACGTTTCACTCCATTTACTGTAGGGTACTCTGACTCAGCCTGCCTGACAAACCTCACGCTAATTGATCAAATTTAATGCTCCACTTGGCCGAGCTGGACCAGACTGGAATGTGAGATGCTAAATAGTTAGAGGACATAATTTACTGCCCTGTTTGATGGTGGTTCCACAAAACTGGTTAACATAACACAAAAAAGCACATTTCCATACAAGGGCTAGAAGGGTAGTGACAGGAATCACAGAGATAAAATGTCTTATTAATGTTCGGTCACCACGAGCTACCAGAGTAGCTTTAGTCCATCTACAAGTAGCTGCAGGTTTTTTTTTTCTGATTGTGTAGCCAATGATGCAATGCAGTGATTCCCATAATAATATAGTTGGAATATTACTTTCTGCCATGTAAAATGACTCAACTGAAAGTAACCTTGAACAAACTTGTATAAAAGGACTGTAAACAGAACATAGGCGATCGTTTTATCATTAAATGAGGAGTTAATCTGCAAAAACATGGTTTTTTTTTTTTTAAATGGTGCATTCCAGGAAATATCAATCAAACTGTATGATTGATTTATTATTTTTTAATTTTAACCCACCATCAGTTTGATTGCTATTACCTGGAATGCACAACAAAAAAAAAAGATTTTTGAACATGAAAAAAACATGAATTAGCCATTTTTTTCAAACTCTTAATGTGATCAGAAAACATTATCCTTGGAAGATCCTCAAAATTATAATACTTAATACTCCCTACTCCAAAAGTATCTTAAATGTGTTCAGTACGGAAGGCCTAGAAGTTGGTAAAACTTTATATTGTAAACAGAGGTCAGGTAGGTTAACCTCCCACACATATCTTCAGCTGTATTTGAAAAGTTGAAGATGAGTCATTTGCTAAGCTTATACAGTATTTCATGGTGAACTATTAGCTAGTGGCAATGACAGATAATGTTTCTACCTGTCCCACATTGGTGAATTTGTGTAGTCCACCTTTGCCAATGAACACTAGCTGTTCTTTCGTGCAGGCCAGGTGAACTGAATTTCCCTGAGAACAATAAATGGCGCAGCGTGGTGAGATCAGCGAGTGCTGCACGTCCACGGCGTGAAGGATGACTGAGATAAACCACGTCACCTCCACCTATAGTCTGCTGCTATCCATCATCTGACAGATCTGATAAATGGAGAGCAGAGTTGCACTCCTCTACCCTCCCTTCAGTTCACTGCTAACCTTCTAGTATTGAAACGGTGACATATTGTGAAGCAGAGCCTATTAGAGCACACATCACTCACCACAGCAAGAGGCCGCCTTCCACATCAAGAACATTACAACTGACTTCAGAGCAAATGCAGCTGAGTGTGTGTGTGTGTAACGTATGTGTCCACACACTGATCTTAATCGGCAGGGAGGACATTACTGGAAATTCAATATGATTTGTTTTCTTTTCAGACTTGAAACAATAATAAATTAAACAACTTGGATGAATATCATCTAGGCACTAACTGACTCATTGTCTGTCAGTCAGATCTGGAATGCTGCTGGTTCTGCTAGTTTAGTCTAATTTCGAAGTCAAAGTTAAAGCATAAACTATTATCTGAACAATAGCCAGAGGCAGAGGCAGCGCTCTAACTACTCCCAAAAGTCTTGTTTATGTTGCTTTACAGAGAGCAATTACCTCCCAGAGTTTATCATCCAGATCAGCTCATTTGGCTGCCTTTAACCCATCAGAATCAATGGCTGCACAAAATTGGCACTTTAATTATAATCAACACTGTTTTCATTGGAAGATCCATTTCTCACAACCAAAACTGCTGGCTGGTTAGGTTATAGCACATATAGTATATTTATCACAGCATTTCCATCAACATACACCAGCCTTTCACTCGTAACTGTGGGCTTCACTACCTTCACTACTGTGCGTGTGGTGTTGAATAGCCAACTTACTGACAATGATTTGATTATATTACTGATCATCAATTTATTCACTGATAAAATTTGCTGGTTTAAGCATCATGTAGATTTGCTTGTATTACTCTATTACGTGAAAATTTTTAGATTAAGTTTGACTGCTAGTAAGATTAAGTAGAGTGCTTAAAAGACATCATTTTGGGCTCTGGTGGCCTGTGATGAAGATTTGACACAGGTACTTGATTAATTAGTTAATTAAATAAGTGACTGGTCATGACAAATTGCCAGACAATAATCATAGTTTTATCCTTTATGTTATCAGTTGCATTAAATGTCTCACACTTGAGTGTACTGGCGCATAGCAGACACACACTCTGTTCTGACTCTCTTTCAGCGTATACCGTGCAGTTTGGATGTTTCTAGATGTTTCTTTGATGTCTCTTTCTAGATCTTTGTAGTTAATTTTTGGCTCATTGATGAAGCTAACTGATCTCTTGCACATTTGGTTGTGTTCACATTCCTGCTCCTTATTCATCTCTTGTACATTGGTTGGATACTGAATGTATGAGAATGTGACTTGACTGATCTTTGCACTTATGAGCGTATGTGACTGTATTGATCTTTATCCATTTTGCACTTTTTGACAGTATGCTGAATACATTGTAATGTTCCTTTTTTGCTTTTTTTTACTGATCTGTTCACATTTTGATGGTATACTTGTCTCTTGTGCTGTCCCACATCTAACTTTCAGATTGACTTTGTGGTTACTGTCTTTTATTGTGAGTGTGTTAATGTGGTCTGTGTGAGCTGCTCTGGAATTGCCCCTCGAGGGATAAATAAAGTCGTGTCGTATCGTTTCTGGTTGGATGGATATGATCAATAATTTGACTGTATGAGTTCATTTGATAAAATAGAATAAACTACAGAGAGTTTATAAAGGTGGAAGTTACTCAAGACTCACTTTCATTGATAAGCAATAGTAGAGACACAGAAAAACAGGATATTTCTTCCTGACAGTTAGTAACAATGTCACGTTTTTTATGTCACTCTTAGAACAAGTAGCAACATTTTAAATAATATTAAATCATAGTGAGATTTATTTCACTAGTTGCATTCATCCTGCATTTGTTCAACATGCAGCATTTGTTCAATGTTGAACAAATGCTGTATGTGACTCACAGAAACAAGAGGTACGATGTATGTAATTATGTGCTATACAACTGCATCACTTGTCAATATGTCTGCATCAGCGTCACCAAGTGTGACTCCAGGACATTTAACTGCTTGGAAATTACATGTTAAAGACAAGTCTCTGCCCTCCAGTCTCACCAGTGCTGTTGGTGAGTCTGTTCCCCAGTAAGCTCCATCCTAGAGGGAGTGTGAGGTGTTGGAGGGCCAGTGCCAGGTTCTCGTCCAGACGTTCACACTCTTGCAGGGGTATCTGACACTCATCTAGCATCAGGGCCCCATCGAGGCCATCGATCCGGCCTGCTGTGCTCACCTGGGTAGACGGTGATTAAATGCATGAAATGAGTGAGGAAGTCTTTTAGGAAGTGGGACATTAAAGGACTATACCACACATTTTGCATGTTTGAGCCTGATATATTCAATTTTCATACACCTAAGGCTACTGACAATCATTTCCCCAAGGGATAAAACCGTATTTCAGTTTTTCTGATATTTTGCAAAATCCCTTAATCTTTCTAAATCAAATATTAAAGCGATACACCCTCCTTAAAAATCCATGTTTCTCCTGCTAATAGTTACGCAGCCTTATGAAGTCATGGTCGGTTAAATTTTTCCATAAACGTAGGTCTTTTTTTGGGACTATGTTCCCAGTGGAGACATAGGGTATCTGCAGTTCAGGCATGTTAAATTTAAGACTTTTTAATGCCTCTTAGGATAGAATTTAAGGCCAACTTCACATGGTAAAAAGTATGCGACGGCACCAATTATTTTAGGTTTAGGGACATTATTAGGTCTAAATTATTGATTTACATTTTTTTCCAAATTCCTGTTACTCCACCTGCTGTCCATGAGCGCCAAGGTCGAAGTGACACCTAACTTTTGCTCCGGCCTGATGACCTTTCTTTCAGTAGCAATTAAAATAAAATTTCCTGCTAACACAAATCAAAATTACATTTTTGTTATGGTTTTTTTTTTTAAGTTTTTAAAGAAACTGGTTGTTTTTGTATTTTTTTATAAGACCGCAACAGAAAAAAATAATGCCGTTGAAAATCAAATTTGAAACTTTTTTTTAATGCCATTTAAGGCCTTAATTTTGGCAGAATCAATTTAAGACCATTTAAGACTTTTTAATNTTTTTTAATGCCATTTAAGGCCTTAATTTTGGCAGAATCAATTTAAGACCATTTAAGACTTTTTAATACCCTGATACATTCACTCCATGCTTTTATTGTGCTTAATGCTAAAATTACATAACTTCTAAAAAAAACAAAAAACAAAACCTGAATACACGTGTTGCTCATGATGATGGATTACCTATCCCAAGAACATTTCAAGTATCAACAAGTTGACTTTAATAGCATACCAGAATGAAATTAAACCAGTGGTGGTCTGGAAGGTAGGAAAAACATTTTTAATTCACTGTTCCAGTAGCATGCTTTGGGAAATNCAGTGGTGGTCTGGAAGGTAGGAAAAACATTTTTAATTCACTGTTCCAGTAGCATGCTTTGGGAAATTGTCAGTAAACTTATGTGTATGAGAATTGAATATATTGGGCTCAAACATGCAAAATGGGTGGTATGGTCCTTTAACCAAATTCCAAAAATCCACAGGCTTCTATCAGTGCAATATATTCTTTAGAGTTCCATTACTTTGACCAAAACAAATCATTCTGGATATAAAAAGTGAAAAATGTTCCATAAGAAGAATTAAGGTTTAATGCTCAAAAGCGGACTCTGACATTAACTTGTCTTCCCCTCTGGCGAAGCAAATTCAATATCCAATTTATGTAAGATGGTAAAAAAGATTTAATTTAATTGAACATCAAGGATGGTGAGACATTACACTTTGTCCAGGAGGGAGACAAAAATTGCAAGCTTTAGTTGTCATTATCCCAACATTATTGCATCCCTGTAACCCATTTTTCCATAAGCTTCAGTTTTGTGGTTATTTCCTTGCTGAATTAGAAGTGACAATATCTAACTACTCACCAGGAACTGGGCCATGTCAAAAGCCAAATCCTGGACAAAGCAGAATCGATGTTCGGCCAATGGGGCCACATGACCCAGGCAGTCCTCGGGGACACCTCGGCTGACTGAACACAAGGTGACCAACACCACCTCACAACAGTCATGGGCTGCGAGAAGACACAAGGAGACAGGAGAGAGGGAGACGGGAGGAAAGAAAGAGAAGAAAGAGAGAGAAGAGGGGAAAGCAGAGAATAAATTTATTGGATATACAGTATTTTTACATACAGTCTGTGTGTGCTGTAGCTCCCTTCATGAGTTTGAATTTACCTTTTAATAATGCTGAGAGCGTTTGGGCATACATATACAATTAGCCGTGTCCGTGTGCTGCATGAACACGGGTGATGTTAGTCATAGCAAGGAAAGCACAGGTGTAACTAATAACACTAACGATGGGCGCAGTTCATTTAGGTGTGCTCGTGTCAGGTTCTTTGTGTTGTTCATGCTGGCTCAGTGCCAAGGCTTTCTGGCACACCTAAATGGAACAGAGCCATCATTAATGTTATTAGTTACGCCTGTGCTTTCGCTGCTATGACGAGCAGAAAAAGAGTCTGTGTGCAGCAGATGGGAGCTGCTCGAAAACACAGACGTCGACGTCGCTCTTCCATGCGGGTTCCGTTTAAAGGAGGATGCAGATTGTATGCTACTACAACAGCCAGGATGCTGGCTAATTACGTAGCATGATAGTTGAGCTGGATTATCTCACAGGGGTCATCCAACAGCTCATCAGTGGGGAGATGGCAGCGTTTTGTCGTTTACTGCCTCGAGGAAAAATGTTAGCTTGTGGAACTCTTTAAAATTCAGCTACAGTTAGCAACAGACAAGGGGGCTATAACACAAATGTGGATAACTTAGCAGAAAATGCTGAATAGATGCATGTCGTCACTTCAAACAGGAGCTTGTAGGGCTAAACATACAACAGATTGCTCCGCAGGGAGGAACACTGCAATTCTGGTTAAACTGATAAGTAAAACTTAGACAAGTCTTAGTGCTGTTCTCCATTTTGTTCATTCAAAATGCAAACATACAAAAACAACACAAACCTCTTGGCTAATCTTTAACACCTTGTTTCTTGTGACAATTTCTGCCGCCCCAAAAAGAATAAGTGTGATGTTTGCAATAGCTGTCATCCAAAATTCAAGCCTTTGACTTTATTACTTATAATCCTAAAAGTTTGCACTTTGAGACCTCAAGCACCGTTTAAAAATATAGATTTTTGAGTAATAAAATTATGAAAAAGCATGAATGTCTGATTTTGATTACTGGATTTTCACAATAGAATTAAAGACTTTTTTTGGTTTTTCTTTTGTTTTGTTTTGTTTTGTTTTTTTTTGCAGAAATAGTTAATTGATGAAGCCAAATATTTCCAAGAGTGGAAATGGAAACACACTACAAAAATGAGCTTAAGAAAACAACTTCTAAATATAAAATTATACAATTTCTAAATATAAATACAACTTCTACAACTTGTACAACTTCTAAATATAAAATTATACAGTAATAGGAGTAAAATATTAATCAGCTGTAATGCTGGGAACACATACAACTTACTTATGAGCGCTAATGAATAATAATAAATCATAATTTAATTGTACTTTCTGAAACACAAGCCTCAACTACTCTCATTAACACCTCATCATTAGTCACAAATCAAAATCTACAAACAAATTAAGAACGCAACATGATTATCAGTTAAATAACAGCTTATGCTAATGAGTTTTCAGGTGTGTCATAAAGTGAATGAACATGGAAGACTGCAGATCACATACATGGCAGACCCTGCTCAAATAAAAACACAACTAACAGCAAATGAAGGCTCTCCACTGTCGCCCTGTAAACACATGCAGCACTGTCAAACTTCCTGCTCCTAATTCACGGGGCATTACACGGCCTTCTGTCTCACTACATCAATTTACTTCCTCCCCAAACACCGAGACATACTCTGGATGCAGGACTCGTCGTCATTTGACTCCCTGAACAGAAACCAACTGGAGGTGAGCCTCGACTGCAAACTCTGTGTCTGGAACGAGATTCTTACCATTGTTAATGAGCCGAACACGGGCTCTGTGTTTAAATGCAGGCCCATTTCTTACCAGTCTCCCTTTCCTTAATCTCCTTCCCTAAAGTCTATATGAATCAGTATGTTATGTCCTCTGATTTTTTTCTGTACCGCAATTAAGGCAGAAATGCTAAACAGCCAAAGTAGAGTCGGATCTATATATGAATGGAATTGATAGGATTCCATCGTCTGCTGAATACACAACTTGTTGCTTAATTGGCTTATTAGACAAAACATGCCAGGTGAGGAAATGCATGCGAAGAACGTTTACACCGATTAAAAGTCAAATGGATTGCTTATATGCTTGAGTAAATTAATTTAAAATTGCATCTAGGTCTGTTACTCTGAGTACACCAACATCAATTTATGCGATTTCAATCTGGATACAGTGTATAATTATTTAGTGCCTTACTCGGAGCAGATTTGAAGTTTTGACATGTGTTGAATATACTGAGAGTTGTTTGTCACTTGGCTTCACTGGACTAATTTATGCTCAAATGTCTTGCTCAAGGACACCTAAATCACACAAATCAGTGTCTCTGTACTGACTTTCTTAGGCCATTTGGGGACTTGATGCAGTGTCTGGTCGGTCAGACAGGTCCTTTTGCAGTTCAGTCAGGCCTGATGTAGGGAGCAGTGAAGCAGAGCTAATCTATTAGAAGAGGGATGAGTGACACCTCCTTCTTTCCACCAGACGGCTGTAATTCAGCTGAGTTCCTAACAAGATATTGCAGTTTAACATGTTCTGCCTTCTTTTTCCTGTCTGCAGACAAGAATCTGCATAACATGATGAACTGAAAAAAAATCCTTGTGTGTCTTTCACCTGCTGTTTCCTACAAGCTTATCATAGGCCCTCACAAATCTTTCTTATCTCTGGGTGCAGTAACTTCTAACCTTTGATTTCTATGCTGCTGGTTGTTATGTGACTTAATACTTAAAAGATGAATGTATAGAATAAGTAGAGTTTGCTCCAATGAGAAAGCCAGGCTCAAGAAAACCTAAAGTGAGGTTGGCATTTCTCCTGCCAAAACATGAGTTATTAATCATTTATTACTTTGCCTTCCACTGATTTAACACCAACTCCTTATCTATACGTTCTGTGTGCTGGGAAGGCAAAATAAAAACCATCTTCTTCTCAAATAAGATAGTTTTGGAACAGTCTGACATTTGTGCCAAGCAATTGAGTGCAGACACCACACAACAGATCATTGAGGATTGACTAGTATAAGATAGTTTGGGTGGGATTCATAAAACACAGTGCCAGATTTACCCTGTCAATAAGGGCAAATATTGTCACACATGCATGTTGCCTTGAAAGCAAACGCTAAAATGGGTTCTGCGGTACAGTATGTTCTTATTTAAAAATTAAGACCTGTTTCAGTCTGGTGGTAAATTTCCGTGATTGTTATAAATCCCACCCTTTCACTTTTTTTTTCTTTTTTTCTAGTGATTAACATATTTTGATTTTATAAAAATGTCTTACTCCTTTCATGGGATTTTCAGGCTCTATTTTGTATCTTATTTGTCTAAAACACATAAATTTGCTGTAATGTTGCTTTCATAACCGGGTGGAAAAGGTAAATAAAAGTATCTTTAATAATGACTGTAATGCAAACAGAATTAAAAACCGATTTAACTTCACTGAAGCACTGTAGATGGAGCTGCTCTCCCACAGGTCCACAGGGAAGCAGCAAAGGATGGTGGGAGGGATGGCTTACCAGGGCACAGTGCCTGCAATGTGTCATGACTGCTTCTTAGGGTGCTGGTCAGGTGCCTCTGTGTGCTGCCAGTAAACAACAGGAAGTAGTCCACACCCTCCTCATCCTCAGCCAGCTCCTCGTCACAGAGCTGCACTGTGATAACACGCCTCCCCTGGACAAAGAGACAGAGAGAGACAGAGACAGAGAGAGAGTGAGAGGCAAAGGATATACAAAGAAAAAAGAAAGACGTTCATGTAATTCATATTAAAGTGTAGGACAGGGTGTTGCAAATCTGATTGGTACACTGTGAAGAGTTCAACATATAACACTTCAAGATCACATTAAAGATCACATATCACCATGAATCCCTTCACTGAGGAGTTTCCATGCCAATGTAGTTTTTTAGACCAGTTAAGCTATGGAGAAGCCAAAGCTTTCCAGTTATGAGTGTAGCTGGAATAAGTTAGATGAATGGAGCCTTAGTGTGACTATAACCTCAAACACAGCTGATATAGTTGGTCTACCCATTGGGAAAATTAAGGTCTTACTGTCAATACCTGATACAAGGAACCACATAAGACTTGTAATAATGTAATATATAACATAATAGCTCATTCATTTTCTCTGGCTGTGGGTTGTGCAAGATTTTCCATTTAGCAGTTTCTCACAGATAAAATCAAATGTTAGCAGGAAAGTGGAACATAAGTGGTCACCTGAGAAATAAAAACTGATGCCAGTGTGCAGTGAAATTGTAATTAATAGAGTTAGACACAAACCGAATATCTGGATGCAAGACGTGTTCACAGTGTAATGTTCAACAGCATTTATAATAATGTCTCAAAGTTAAAGGCCCACACTGGTGATTTTGCGTGTTTGAGCCCAATAGATACAACCTGCATACACATGACACTAGTGCCAACCATTTTCTAAAACATGCTACTGGAGTGGTAAATTTTAGAATCGTTTTTCCTACCCTCCAGACTGTCATTGGTTTCAGTTAATTCCAGTACACTATTAAAATCAACTTGTAGGGACTTGAAACCTGCTCAAGATAAGTAATCCATTCCTGAACAAGACATGTGAACAAGACATCAATTAAAAATTTTTTTTGTCAAAGTTACTTATTTTAACCGGTGCAAAACTGAATACATGGAAGAAAATGTATGTCTCCACCAGGGAATACAAGAGAAAACTTCTTCTATCAAGAAATTAAACTGACCATGCCTTGTACAATGGTGCACAAGTGTAAGAAGGTGAAACACTGAATTTTAAGGTGGGTATATACCTGAGCATTTGATTTTGAAAGATTAGGGAATCTGGCAAAATAACACAAAAACTAAAATACGGTTTTATGTTTTGGAAAATGGTTGACTTGGCAGTAACATAAAACAAAACACATGCAGCTAAAATATTGGGCTCAAACATGCAAAACCACCGGTATGGTCCTTTGATTTATTGATATTAAAATGTGAGACATCAACTATTTTACAGAAAGGCTGGCTAGAGATCGGCAGACTGATGAAACATGGAGGCAGACGTTTTATCATGAGAAGACATACCAATCGATATTAGCACTTCTCTGTTAGCTCTTATCATTTATTACTTACTACAAAACCAAGATTTTAACTCTTCCTCATTCAGAGAGCATTAACCAATGTCCATGTTCTCTTTTTGACGCCCAAACCAATGACCTTCAATTCATTATTACACATTTAGGTTGTGGGCCGATGTGCTAATATGCGAAAACAAAACACCATTGTACGTTGGATCATCTAGCCTTGCTCTGTTTCCACATTTACACGGAGCTGTGGTGTGAGTGGGCATTGTGAGGAATGATGTGGTGCCATCTGAAGACAGACAGAGGAGTATGAAAAAGAATATTGTTCATCAGCTGCTTTCCACTGGGGGACTGCATTCTAGTCTATTGACACCAAGGAGGGACAATGGGACATTTCTTTTTGGACTAAATTTTGCCAGTGTTGCAGTCTTTTCACTAGTGAGGCTCAATCGGAGCAGTCTGTTGAAGGCTGGTGTCAAGTAGAGCTAAACAGTCGGGGTTAAAGGTGCTTCCTCCCTCTTATGACAGCGTAGCCGCAGGGCCTTGTTTCCATATAGGCACATCAGCAGGAAGGCTAACTAGCAGTCCTGGGTTCCTGTTTGGAAAGCCACTGCTGCTGAGCAAAGTGTGGGGGGAATAAAAAGTGTTCAAAGGCAGCCATGCAGCCCAGAGCCCACAGGAAGGGAAACAGCCTGCAGTAACCTTCTGAGAGCTGAGACTGGAAACATCAACATGCAGCATGGAGGATGCAAGCTTTGCTATGCAAGGGGAGTCTGTGCTTTACCAAGCAGAGCAGAGGCACCAGCATAAATGAGTTGTAGATGGTTGGAAGCCAGCAGGCATGACATTCTCTCCATTAAAATCTCATCTCCTAGTCTGAGGCCAGACTGGAAATTAGAGTTTGGTGCTACTGAATGGATTGGTATCAGTGGATTTGTGAGTTTGCACTCCATGTGAAAATAAAAAGGTATTAGTGGGAAATAAGTTCCATGTCCTCACTATGAACAATTTCCATTGCAGAAAGCAAATTATTTCAGTCACAATACAGCCCACTGCATCTGACACAACACAATAGCTCTAAATAGCTGTCATTATTTCTGACAGCAACACAGCAGCCTCCTATTTTGTCCAAATTAATATAAACCAAAACTATAAGCAATTGATTTGATTATAACCAATAAAGAGGTTCAACAAAGGAGAAAATTGCATGTAACATAATACTTCACAACCCCCTGTTTATAATAAGCTACGTTCATCCTATGTCTAATTAAAAGAGAAATTAAAAGAAGGTCATTGTCGCTCTCTCTCTCTCTCTCTCTCTGGAGGGAGAAGACAGGAAACACTGCCACACATACCGACNTAATTAAAAGAGAAATTAAAAGAAGGTCATTGTCGCTCTCTCTCTCTCTCTCTCTCTCTGGAGGGAGAAGACAGGAAACACTGCCACACATACCGACCTTCACAAAACAGGCCAGCGTGTGCACTAGGGCTGCAACTACGATTGTTATAGTTATTATTTTTTAATTAACTCGGTTAAACGTCTAGTCTACAAAATGTCAAGATGCTGAAAAATGCCTGTTACAAGCTTCCAGAGTGATGCCTTCAAATTTCTCAAATCAAAGTTATAATTTCATGAATGTCCATTTTTGAGAAGATGGAGCCAACAAATGTCACTTGACAAATGAGCAAAACGATTAAATGATTATATACTAACATTAATTACAATAATTCTATTAGTTATAATAACAATAATTAGAATAATATAAAGTATATAGTTTCTTAGTAAGTTCTTCTATCTAACTAATTCAGAAATCAATATCTCATGACTGTGATGTCTGCTGGTAAGAAGTGCTTAACAAAGTGACCTGCTGGGGTATTGACCTGCTAATCATGCAGCTTCAACAGGGAACAGGCTGCTTTTATGAAACATCAAAAGAACAGCTGGAGGCTATGAACTCAACCCCCTCTCTTTAAATACACGTGCGTGTATGTATGGCCGCTTTTCACACATCCCCTTGGTAAACTTCTATCTCTCTCCTTAGTTCTTCACTGTGTTAATTCAGGCTGTGTGATCAGTGGCGTGTGTCCGTGTGTCTGTCTGTTAGCAGGATATCTTGAAAAGTTATGGACCAATTTGGATGAAATTTGAGAGACGGGGAGATAGCGTCAAGAGAAAGAAGTGATTAAACTTTGGAGATGATCTGATTGTATTCTAGATCCAGGATCGGAAGAAAATTTTAGCCAGTAAAATGAATGCTAATGGGCTGATTTAATTTCAATTAAATTTAGCACGGTGGCTCATTTAAGTTACAAAAAAAAAAAAAAAAAAAANAAAAAAAAAAAAAAAAAAAAGATCTGGTTATTTTGGTGGTAATCCAGATCATATTCTGGATGTGGAAACTTGATAAAGATGTTTGACATAAATACGGATCATTTTCGGGTGACAAATGATGAGGCTTTTACAGTAGGGGGTGGGGAGGGCAGGGAGTAGGGAGTTTTTTTGTTTTGTTTTGTTTTTTTTGTTTTGGGGATTTTATTTGCCTTGACGGAAGTATGTGCTCTCAGAGTGCCTTCTTGTTTACTTATAATCTCCTCAATCTACCTATAAAGACAGTTTTTTGTCTGTGTCTGTATCTCTGGAACCCGGCACTATATGAAGTTAAAATTCGACAGGTTTATTGCTCAGGTTCCAAGGACCTGCAGTGTCATGCAAAGTTGTTTGGATGAGTGGTTCTCAAATTGAGCTGTGCCGGTAAAAAGTAGTCTGCGTTCCAGACACGGCAGCAGGATACGCTCCGGATACGGTCTCAACCCGACACCGTACAGCAAACAAAGCTAGTTCACGAGGACATGCAGAACAAAATTATGGCATGCTGCGGCGCACATCATAAACGTTTTGAACGGGCGCTGCACTAGTATCTTACAATTGCAGCAGTATTGAAAGAACACAAAGGCCATGACCGTCACCCTCCCTACTGCTGGATGCATCTAGCAATCTACAATTTCAATCTTATTCCGCTGGCGAACTCATTTTATGTCACTCTAGAGCAGATTGCCTTAAAGGTGTAGAGATCTGTCAGCATCAACTGATGTGATAAGTGTCTAAAATCTGATGTCTAATGAGGCCTGCCTGCCTGCTTCTACTGAGGAGTAAATCACAGATAAGGCTGTCTGTCTGGATAATGTGTGAGGCAGTCTGGCACCACACACACATGCACACACACACACACACATATCTGACTTATCTGACTTCCTGTGTGCCTTCCTCACGTGTTAGTGACAGCGAACAAGTGCAACCACACACACACACACACACTTAGCAACATCTCCCACTCACATACAAATATCAATAAATATGTCAAGGAATACACATACAAAACAGAGACACTTTAGGATTATTTAATTATCAAATTAATTAAATTAGATGCATTTTTGATAATTTAAAGAATGATACCACTAGGTTTGCATGTTTGAGCCCAACATATACAACTCGCAAACATGTTACAGACAAAACTATAAGTCCACTTACCAAAATACTAGAGCAGTAAATATTAGAATTGGTTTTTTTTTATACCTTCCAGATGCCACTGGTTCCAGTTCATTCCAGCACGCTATTAAATCAACTTGTAGAGACTTGAAATGTGTTTGAGATATGTAATCCATCACAGCGTACAAGACATCTATTAAATTTTTTTGTCAAAGTTCTTTAATTTAACTGGTCCAACACAGAGCTGCTCGGAAGAAAAGTATGTCTCCGCCAGGGAATATAGTCCCAGGAGAAGATGGCTTTTATGAGAAATTAAAACAACTATACTTTCTACATTCGTACATACATGTTTGCAGGAGAAACATCTAAATTTAAGCTGGATGTATCACCTGAACATTTTGAAAGATTAAAACATGAACATTAAAACATAAAACATGGCTTTATGATTTGGAAACATGGTGTCAGTAACAAATGTGTATGCAAGTAGTATTCATTGGGCTTAAACACGCAAAATCACTGGTATGGTCCTTTAGAACCTCTAAAAACATAAGTCTGTACTCGTAAAATACAGTATATAAAATCTTGGATTCATGGACCCTGCCTTTATAATTATCCCTCCATTTAATATGATAATTCAAGAGAACGCGTTTCTAATGTTACTAGTCTGTGCAAATTTGCAGGTCAAAGTTCAGCAAAGGTGAACTTTAGCCAGCAAATCTGCTGCATCATCATCAAGATTAACTCCACCTTCAGGCATGGGTGGACAGTTACAGTGAATATGCAGGCATTTGTTACTCAACATTCTCTGAGAGATGATTAAATTGTACTTTGTTGGAAGTTTACTGGAGTCGTAAGAAACGTGGTGACTTTGGCCGCTGGTCAGAGGCGCTGAGTGCAGAGAGCATCCGTGCTGCTGCTGATAAGAACATGAACACGGACTATGAAGCAAAGCTCTCAGTTTACATGTAGACCAACAATAGTCACAGGCTCTGGGTAGTCGCATGGATTAAAGCTGCTGAGTGGAGACAGGTGAAATGGTTCAAATAATGTGTAAGCGTGCCACCAGGGCGCCATCCTCTGGAGGCATTCAGGTACAACAGCATGGACAGACCCACGTCAGGGTCCAGATACTCATCTCAGATCTGGCCAGCAGGCATGGGAATCCCTAAACAACACCTAGACAAAGTTGCTGTGAAAAGATGTCCGAGATGCTGTTTGTCCTGCCGCCACCGCATCTCGTATCCAGATAAATGGCTGGAAAACTCTATCCTCAAAAAAATAAATAAATAAATAAACAGCTTTGCGCGCACAGCTCGCTGAATCAGAGAATAATTACAGAACTTCAGAAGCCACTGGGTGGATTCTGGTCTGTGTGGGTTGTTAGCTGCTGTCTTGTCTCATCTCAACTCCCTTCACCCACAAGCCATTAGCACTTGCACCAGTATAGCTGAGCCAAAACAAACAAGCTTTGGCACTGTACTGCTCTTTGAGTTTTAAAGGGGAAGAGCTCCATATGAGTACAGCAAGAAAACCATTAGGGATTAGGGTTAGGAGTTTTCTCTACACTGGACCCACTAAAGTTCTTTAAAAAAGTTACTTTGGATAAATGTGCATCAGTTGGTAGATGTTGTGCCACATGAAACAGTCTTATTCTACTGCAAATACATTTTCCACTAAGTTAGCTAGATCTACTTTCAATTTGTCTAAAAAACAATTCATTGATTGGTTCTCTTGTAAAACTTCTCCACCATTTCCACAAAATACAAAAACAGCCATTATTTGCCTGCAGATTGATATCGTGTTCCCCGCTATTTTACAGGGAAAAAAGTATCATGAAATCATCTGACTTTGCAGCCCCAAACTCATGTTACTTACATACAACGGAGCTTGCTGTGGATTGAGTTTCATGTCCCTGGGCACTGTAAAAAAAGAAGAACAAAGTGAAGGTTACAACTGACCCAACAAACCAACCAATGTCTGCTCACTATTGTAATGTTGTGATACCTTAAATTACAATCTTCAGTATCGTTTCTCCATCATATCCTCATTGCCAGTGATTGATTTTCTTTCTTTAAATTTTCTTGTGTGTAAGTGTCTTCTGAAAGCACTAGCAGTAATTCCTCAAAGAATCTTCAAATTAGTATAAACAGGTATTAAATTGAGGTATTGGGTCAGCATATACATGTGATATTTGTAGTTTGTGAGGAAACTGGAGAACTCAGACAAAACCCACATGACGCAGGGTGAGCATTTAAATGCCACATCGTGCAGATCAGGTCGCAAACTTAACCTGAGTCCTTGTTGTGAGGTGATGACACAGCAGCGCAGTGTGTGTGTGTGTGTGTGTGTGTGTGAAACTGAATGATTTAACACAAGCAGTAAACAGAGTTCGACAAGTTATTCCACAGATAGATTTTGTTTTCATGTAGTCATGATAAATTCATCATTCAAAACAGTATCAAAGTTGCATACTAAGGTCTATCTTTATGTTTTGGTCATACTTCCAAAGCACTTCATGCTAATGGCTAATGCTCAAGTTTGTTTCCCACTCCTCATCTGGAAAACAAGCCTCAAAGCATTTATCTGGAGAGGAGGTAAGAGCAGAAGACGTGTAATTACATCCAAACAGCAGTTTTACAGCTGTCGACTTGAGGAGGCTGTTGAAGTTTAACTTTATTGAAGAGATATTGGTCTGCTTGCATTCATCAACAAGTCAAGGGACCAGTCAGCTTTGAGGGCCTGTATTCTCCTCAGTTATTTGGAGAGACAATTTTCTTTTGTTTGCTGTTCCCTGGCACTAAAACAAGTCCTTGCTGCTGGCCTCAGCGGTCAGCAGTGCATTAATCACATGAACCCCACAGCGGGGGAGGCAGCCACAAAAGGCCAAGACCTAATGAGTTCAGCAGAGAAACCAAAAAAGTCAATGTTGGACTCGGCAGAATACTGGAGCACAGCGAGGCCAAATCATTTTTTGCTGTTCAATCCAAACATTTTCCCACTTTTCTGCTAAATAAATGGGCTCGACGTAGATTTAGGCGGATCAGGTAAGAGGATAATCAGTAGCTCTAATAATACTCTGAAGACTAATCCTCTTGCCTTAAGTGCACTGGGCCAGAGACCCGCTTCCTCATCACATGCACGACTTAGATTGATAATTCATAGAATGTCCCCAACAGGCTCACTGCTTCTTCTCTGCTTTTATATTTTGGACATTCACTTCCTGCTGCTGCCCTCTTTAAGAGCGACATATACTAAGTAACACAGTGTAGATCAGTGGTTCTCAAACTGTGGCATGTGCACCACCAGTGTGTGTGTGTGTGTGTGTGTGTGTGTGTGTGTGTGTAAGAGCAGAGACGAGCAGAGACATGCATTTGTTTGCGGCAGATTTATTTCCTTTCTGAAAAGGCAAAACATATTTTGATTGGTGGAGAAAGAAGCCCTCATTTGAAGGACAATGCTACAGCGAGAGACATTTAAATTCTGAACCAATCAGGACATAGAATCAGAATCAGAATCAGATTTACTGCCAAGTACGTTTTCACATACAAGGAATTTGCTCTGGTGCTTGGAGATAAATACATAGAATGGGGTGGGGTNGGGGGGGGGGGTCCCAACCATCATTGTCCATTGGCCAAAGGGCTGTAAACATTGTGGTTTGACTTGACAAATCTATGCTGAAGAACGTGATGTCTAATGTTTTGCAGACTGCACTACGGGTACTCTCAATGTCCAAACAAGACAAGCATCATGTCATTGAACGGCTTAGAATCTCTGGTTTAGCTGAGTCTTTAAAGCAACTGGCTAGGATCAGTGGTTCCAAAGTTAAATATTTTAAAATAATAGGTATTTTCAGCTGTATCGGTCTGTAAGGTTGAGCGCCTCCTCGTGGTCGGCCAGATGATGCAGAGGATCAAGATTACTGAAATCTTTAGAATTTCTGTTATTGGTGCAAATTAGTCACAAATGAAATAGGTTTAATTAAGAAAAAGTTTTTTTTTCTTTTTTTTTGGTTAATTATTATTCTCTTTTAATTTGAAATGGATCTTCCCATTTGCACACTTGTTTGGTAAATTTTTGGACTTGAATTTCAGTACAGCAAACATGCAGGCATGGTGATTTTCAGTGATTTTTTTTTCTTAAGAATCGATGGTCTGTTGGTGAGGTGGTACTAAAATGTGAGGTGGTACTTTGTTCAAAAAGTTTGAAAACCATTCATGTGGGTAATTTGGGGTCTTGCTCAAGGATACCTAGCTGCTGATGGACACTAATAACTTTTGCAGGTATTGAACCTGTGAAATTTCTTTTATGTGGCATCCTACCTGACCACTTGGTGACCTAACCATTGCAAAATAGGAAAAATATTTGTAAGGCATGTTGCTCACTGAACTGATAACATTTTATCTGTTTTTCATCCAGGAAAGGTTTGCTGACTCTACACTCTTTATCAGCTCCATATTCATACACATTTTAATGATCTATGACACAGCGAGACTTTGGTACTAACCATTTAGCTCTCCTGTTACTGCCGACCTGACTTCTGTCTCTGTCATTTCTCTAACATGATACACCAAGATCAGATGTTACACATAAAGGAAGATGATTCAGTTTTGCGGCATCATCAAAGGATGTCCACGTTGTTTCATGGGTTGATTGTGATTGATGAGAGGTCCTGTAATATTGCAACATCCTTTCAAAACTTCCTCTTGGGTGTGACTTACAAACAAGGCTGGTTAGCAAGCCGGAAGCTGCATAAAATATAAGCTTCCTCCCACCTGAGGAGGAAGTAGTAGGCTTAGTCCGCTGACCATTGCCCACTGGGAGTGTGTGTAAACAGACATATAGCTGTAAGACTCCCATTATAGTTTAAATGTGGTTTCAGGGTGTTTACTATTCTGGGAAGAATACAAATCTGAGGGAAACACTAGATGTGTAATGATTTGAGCATAAATTATTAAATCTAATCAGCCTCTGTCCTTTTGTGTATGATTTAACTCAAAAACTACAGTATTTGCTGAGGTGTACACTGAATTAACCACTTTCAGACAGACTAATGTGTAACATATATGAAAATATACTAATCACATTAAAGAAAAGATACAGTTAAAACAAATCACTAGTTTGTTATCTGTTCTTCTCTTTTCTCCAGTGGACAAGCTTGTGTAAGTGTGAGATGGTTTATCTCTCTTCAGAAAATTCCTCTAGGGCTGTAGCATTAAAATAACCACATCTTTAGGCCATCTCTTACTACAGTTTGAAAAGAATTCTGTGGTAGGAAACCATAGAACAACAAGCCTGAAAAGATTTCTGTAGTACAACAGGTTGCAGGATTTTCTCTGAAGTGAACATATTCCAAGCAATTTAATGCAACAAGATCTTCTGCTGCCGTGGACAATCCCCAGACCTGTAGGTCAACTTACATGCCAGCAAAAATCCTTTATTAGAATTGGAATCTCATCTTTCTACCTATGATTTTTCAGCTGCAGAAAAAAAGCACAGTAATATTGATGCATGGTAATAAGCTTTTATGTACTGAGTCATTTACAGCACAAATGCAGACTATCAAACTTGTACCCAAATTAAACAGCAAAATGCATATCATCCTTCTAATCCAGTTCAGAACTTGTATCCAAACCAAACTCACTTTCCTGCTCTGTAACACAAGAACCTTGAGAAATGACATCCACTAAGTTCACCCCTACAGCCACCCGACACCTGCTTTTAGAGATTACACAACCCATTAACTCCATCTGAAACACCAGGTCCAGAACGAGCCTTCAATCTAGCTCCTTAGATTCTCCATTACTGCAGAAACTGCCTTTGAACTGCTGTTAAAACAGAAATTTCTTTCTCTGCAGTACCAAGGCCACAAAGAGCCATGTTCAAGTGCACAGCCATTACAAATGGACCAATAAAGCATGAAACAAAAGCCCCTCATTGCTGGGATAGGAATGGTGACACACAGAGTCAGGGTTGTGAATGGACCTGTTATGACTTCCACAGGTCCCCTGGCTATCAAAATAAGCCCCAATAGCCATGTGACTGAAGCATGAATGGAAGGATAAACAGGATTAACTTCACAACTCATTAATCGGACCATCTCCGCCACCCTCTCCAATCATCAGCTGAGGCTTCCCAAGCACAGCCACACACAGGATAGATGGGTACTTTATAAGCCAACATCAAACACTTTTCTTGCTACAGTAGTTCTAAATCTGTTGCCTTTCTCATCACAGACAAAGGCAATGCATTCCTTGTGTTGCTTCTGTCCCCACCTCTCTTTCTTTGTTCCCTGAGGCTGTTAGGGAAAGAGATCCTTGTCCCCAGTGGGATTAACCTCAATAAATCAAGGCTGAATAAATTACCATGAAAAACTAAATAGGCTGGAATCAACAAAAGAATGTAACTAATATTTGATCCGCTGCAGATAATGTCATGTATTATTGTATTAAGAAGCACATCAACAAGAAAAGCTGATACAGGTACTTTACTGCAAAATGACCAGTTCTTAATTTCTTTGTTTTAAGTATGTTGTTTGAATAAAGTAATACAGAATGCTTGACAATGAAATAAATATAATATATCCAACTGCATGTGGCACATGCAGCACATTTAAAAGTGAAAATAGATCAGGGTTGGCTGTTAGGTAAAAGTAATAAAATCAAGATAACCAAACTAAAATGTGATTGAAAATGGAACAGCTTGCTATCACACTGGATTCAATAATCATCTCTCTCTAGATTTATGAACATTTAAATGCAAATGCAACAGAGGTAACTGCATATGGAAGCATGTCGGTCCGCCAGAACTGATTTGGCATTAATTTCACAAACGTCTGGACTCTAATGGAGGACACCACATGCTGGGACAACACGGTATTGTGGTTAGAGACTTATCCGGATTACTCAATGAACCACTTTGCCAATCAGTTGAAGATTGATGGGTCAGAATTCTAGTAGTCAATAGTTTAAGCCATTTACCAAGTAAGAACACCAAACATTTGCCAATTATTGCTATATTAATGTATCATTTTGTGCTCTGGTAACTTGTGGTGGGCCTTTGTCATTATGTTTTGACATTTTATAGTAATGGTGAATTGATTAATTAAACAATTAATCTCCAAGTGAACAACTAATGAAATGTCATAGGTTTAATGCCTGCAACCGCCATCCTCATTCTATTAACAGCCATACATCCTGTATTAGTGTTGCTGCTGAAGACACTGAACCACTTTCAGCTCACTTGTTGGTCACTCCGGATAAGAGCATTAGCTGAAACACTAGACGTGTCGCCCTTTAAGTCCGTTTTCATTGGACTGAACCAGAATGGAAAAGTTCACTCTGGTGTTTTTGTCCCTAATAAAAAAAAAAAAAAAANAAAAAAAAAAAAAAAAAGGAATCTGGAAAGTGATGAAGGCCTGCCCTTTGAGCATCACAAGCAATGTCTGTGACACAGACAATTGCATTAGGATTAGCTTTAGGAGGTCTCAACTGTAATTGTGTATACATTAAGCATAATTATAGACACTGACGGATCTTAAGAAACTTAAGAAATGACAGGTTTGCTGCTGTCTTGGTTGTTGTTTCATTTTACATTGCTCAGTTTCAAGTGAACCAAGATTTTTGAACAAAATTCATGGACACAATCATGCATGAAAGGCAAAGCATAACAAAATCAACTGAACTAATCGAACCAAAGCGCAGCCTCCATGCTGATGATCACATTTAGCTGGTTTTCCTGCAGTACATGCATCTTAGTTGGTGAGATACAGCAGAAGGTACATCCAGTCATGTAGCTTAGTATCCCAACAGACGAGCAAAACTATACACAAGCTTGTGAGTCAGTGTAGCTTTAGTTTACAAGTTCTTTATAACGTGGGCTTCTGAGCAAAGAGTATGAGATTGAACCCTAAATGGAAGTACAGCAATGAACTAGCGATAGGAACATGGGTGGATCAAAGGGGACAGAGCGGGCGCCCCAATGGCATTAAAAAAATATCTGGTCTGTCTCTACACCTCCCTCTGAAACTGCCTGTGGTAACTACTGAGTCCAAAAGACATGTCTTCATTAAATATCAAAATATTCCAGCCTGGAGCTTAGAGCAGCGATCTGCTTAAAATTCACCAAATTTCTTTCCTGAACTGACGGGAAGTGAATGAGTAGTATTTTACTTTGACAGCTGAGAGCAGAAGTGGTTGTTCTGGTCAGCTGCCAGATTTCAGTCCTCATAACTGTATGAATGTCAGGTCGGACATAGCTGAAAAAGACCATGAGGCACATCAAACCTTCCCTGGGTAAAGAAAATCCTAGAAGCGAGTAGCTTTTGCTAAGATTGCATTTCATTGCAGTACAAATTACGTATGCGCAGACCAGTAAACATGCCTGAAATAAAGTAGGTCACACCGCAATCCTTCTAGGACAAACCCCCCATTGGCCATTAATTAACCTGAAGAATGTCAATGTAAATTTGTGTTATGGGGACAACATTTACCTGAGGCAGCTTCTTCGATGGAGCCTTTAGTGTTTAGCTGTGCCTATAGCTCTGCATTCAAGGACACCTGTAAAAAGGGACAGAAGCCTAATATAGACCTGAAGTGTCATCCAATACAAGAGCTCCATAATGAAAACAGACACAAGACTTAAATCTCAGCCGGACTATACAGGAGCCCCCATCAAACATAAACTAGACAAGGACAGCCCGGCCTGGAAACCTTGTTCTCTTTGTCTTTGGCCTGTTTGGTTTTCACCCTTACATATGTATATTTGCTGTGGTGTTGGTAGAACTCAATTCCTGTACTTGAGTAAAAAAGACGTACCACAGTGGAAAAATATTCCATTAAAGAGGTCCTGCAATCAAAGATCTCCTTAAGTAAAAGTAAACTAATCTTATCAGTAAAATGTCCCTACATGTACATGGCAAAATAGCCGTAATAATTATCATAAAGAGCGTTTAAATATTGATGCATCAGTAATGGAAATCCTCAAAATAGGAGAAAATGCCTAAAATTAGAACTATGAAATTAAATTAAAATCCTTCAAGGTACTGAATTTTAAATGAAACAATAATTTTTAAATGAAACAATAATTTTGGAATGAAATAATGAAAATCCCCACAAAACAATTTGACCCAAAATCTGAGAAATCCATTATTGGTGATGTACGCTACATGCTGTTGAAGAATCAGTTGAAGAATTACTTTACACTTCCTAAAAATCTTACTGGAATCTTTTACCGTTTCCTTGACAGAAGCGTTACTATGGTATTTTTCTTATTTACAGTTCAGGAAGCGATTCATAAAATGCACCATCACTAAAAATCTGTTTCAGTCTGGTAATAAATTTTAGCGGTATGAAATCTGAGTGACATTATAAATGGTATTTGACTCAAATGTGATAGTGATCAATAAATCTGATATTTTAGCCCATTCAGCTGATTGGTCAGTGTATTTAAATGGCAAGTTTTGATCTGAGCTCACACACATTTGCGTAGCACTGCTCCTCTTCCTCAAACTTAATTTGCTGTGCTCTCTCACTCTCTCACACACACACACACACAATTACACACATTATACCTTCAAAATTCATCTGCCATGCTCTCTCTCTCTCTCTCTCTCTCTCTCTCTCTCTCTCTCTCTCACACACACACACACACACACACGATACACACATTATACCTTCAAGTTTCATCTTTGTGCTGTCTCTCTTTCTCACAGATATATATGCACACACACACACACACGATACACACATTATACCTTCAAGCTTCATCTGCCGTGCTCTGTCTATCTCTCACACGATACACACATACACACACACACACACACACACCTCCCATGCGCCGGTNGTCTATCTCTCACACGATACACACATACACACACACACACACACACCTCCCATGCGCCGGTGTTTGGATCAAATCTCTCTTATCTTAGTGTTAATGTCTTAAAATAGCAGAAAACTTTGATTTCCTTTGCCATTTTAACATGTCAATGTCTCTTTGACACCAGAAAAAGAATAAAAAGTATAAAGTATAAAGCATGGATCTTAAAATGAGGCAGCTCAATGCTTCATTAGTACTTTACCTGTGACACCATTTACAACAACGTGTCAGTAACGGGAAAACGATGTATGATTAACTTAAGGGAAGCTTTATGAATGAGCCTAAATTATCCCAGTGTTTCTTTAGCATGACGCTGTGTAGCCACCATGATTTTTTATGAATTCCAGCCCACTGTTTCATAAAGTTGAAACAAGGCCGACATACAATGTTTTTATCAAATAACAGAAAAACTTTAACTGCTGGTTCAATTGCTGGTTTTCCAGCTTTTAAGAGCACCGCTGTCAGTGCCTTCAACACGCTGCAGGTGTAGGGGTTCAATTCGTGGGTTACTCTTGTTTAGATGTAAGCAGTTTGGTACAATAAGGAGCTTTGGGTAAAAAATGCACATAGAGCTGGCAGGATGCCAAACCTGGTCAGAGTCGAGGGTCAGAGAAAGTCTCAAAAGCAGCTGCTCATTGATCTTCACTTTGCCTTTCATTTCACTTCTTTATCCTTTGGTCCAACTTATTTTTATTCTATCACCATCAACTTGTCTTTTCTTTTTCCTCTGTCTTCATTTTTTTACTAGAATACAAAGTGCTGGAATTTAGGCTGGATATAATAAAACGTTGCATAAGAAAAATACTATAGAAATTAAGGTTGACTAAAACTCAACAATTTTTTTTTCTTTTAGCAGAGTGCTATTTTGACTTTGCCGCCCTTGCCAACCAAAACAGCAAATGAAGTTTAATTCCAAATATGGAATATCAGACATCTGACTCATTATGGAAGACTTTGCAATCAGCCAACCTAAAATATTTGGCACTCAAATTCTTGAAGAAATAAATACACAAACGTCACAATCAGAGCCTACATGTGAAGCACACTGTGTGACTCAGTGGGGTTTGATGTTTAACTCATAGATTTGTTTAACCTCCTGTGCTTTCTCTCGTGGTTAACCAAGAGTTATTGGCCAAACTACAACAAAACACACCACACACACCTATACCACAAAACCTCAGAGAGAGAGTAAAGTGCACAAAAAGTGCGTGTGCTAAGCCCTTGTGTGATTCTTTTTACGGTTCACTATCAGCACTGCTCTTCCAGTGCATGGCTAAATTAGTCAGAGCTACGTCACCTCCTGAACAACGCCACCACAGAAACTTCAACACACTATGTTGACTACCATTTAGATAGTCACGGCTCTTTGATTTAATCAAATCTGGCTATTGTCTCTATGGACAGATATGAGGCCATCGTGGTGACGCGACCTCACCCTGCTACACAAAAGCAGGCTCTGTGCAGAGACTGCACACAAACGCTGGCTGACAACACAAGGCCGGGGCATGAAAGGTCTCCTCAGTGTTTGGTGACAGTTATTACCCTCTTTACTGAAACCAAATACCTGTGGGCCCAGATAGCATTATCTTATTGTGAGGCACACTTGGGGCTGGCCTGTAATCAGGGCCTGGACCTTGATCAGTGTTCCTCCTCAGCTCTGATGGCCCCTCCCTCTGTTACCACACTAGAGGTTCTCTCTAGAAATGTCTCAAGGCACAAATACCGGCGACTGTGATGTCTGAGCCCAATATATACAACCTACATACACGTTACATTACTGACCCATTAACCAAAATATACTACTGGTTAACTACTATACTACTGGTAAATTGTATGCTATTAAAATCAACTTGTAGAGAACTTGAAACTTCTTGAGATAAGTAATCCATCACAGCCAACAAGATGTCTATTAATTTTTTTGTGGATGTAACTTTATTTAACTGGGCCAACACGGAGCTGCATGGAAGACAATGTATGTCTCCACTAGGAAGTTCCAGGAGAAGACGGCTTTTACCGAGCAATTAAAATGACCGTGCCTTCTACAATCGTGCATAGGTGTTAAAAATGCAAAATATTGAATTTTAAGGTGGGTGTATCAGCTGAACATTTGATTTTGAAAGATTGGGAGAAATAACAGGAAAACTGAAATATGGTTTTACTGGTGCAGTGCCCGTCCAAAACGTGTCTGTTCGGTGCAGGCCAGCAGTGCAGCCTGCCATAATTTTGTTCTGCACATCCTCCTGAGCTGGCTTTGTTTGCTGTACAGGGTCAGGTTGAGACCATGCCACTGGACCGGAGCATATGCTGCCGCGCCCAGAGTGTGTTCGGATCAGGCTGGACTTTATGGTGTGTGCCACAGCCTGCCATAGTTCTGCACGTTCTCATGAGCTAGCTTTGTTTGCAGTGGCCGTTGAAAGTGTACCTATTCAGACTGGGCCAGACTTTATGGGTGTGCACCTGCCATAATTGCCCGTGGAGCGCCCAGCATGTATCCTGCCGCATGGACTACTTTTTACCGGCAAAGCTCAATTCAAGAACCGCTCATCCAAAGAACTTCACACGCGACACTGTATGTCCTTGGGTCCTGAGCAATAAACCTGCCAAATTTCAACTTCATACAGTGCCGGGTTCTACTGGTGCCACAGACAGATGGATGGACAGAGATTTCTGGCTTTATAGTTAGATGTTTTGGAAATTGGTTGTCAGTAGCGTACCTTGTATGTGGGTTCTATGTATTGGGCTTAAACATGCAAAGTCCCTGGTATGGACCTTTAATGCAAACAGGAGTTTTTCTGCAACATTATAGACATGAAAAAATTTTTACATGGCCAAGAAACCAGTGGAAGGACAATTTCTGTTGCTTGAATTCAGGTGCGTTTGGCAATCCCATTCCTGACAAGATTCTGCAAGGTGATCGCTGTGTGAGTCATTTGAATTTGAGCGTTGTCTTCTTTATTCATGACACACAAGCAAAACATACAAACAAGCACTGTTGCAACATCTCAAAATGATCAATACAACACTCCACTGTCAATCTAGTGTAAATACTCATTCAGCCACTGGGTGTAAAATAAACTGACATTGAAAGGAAGACAAAATAGGAGCTGAAGAGCAAATAAAACACATAAGGAGAGACATGGAGATGGTGGAGTGTTAGAAAAGGAAAGTGACTGTTAGGGAGGTAAGAGGTTTAGCCTGCAGAACAACATGAATCTGAGCCTCACAGCAGGCCTGAACAGATTAATATCAGCCCCCAGAAGTAATGACAACCAGTCATGTCGCTTTGATGTAAGTGTAAGCACCAGTGCTGGGACTGATGCACACCGTTAAATTACCACAGGGGCTGCACAAAACATTATAATTGAAAACTGTAAGGATGAAGTAATTTACATGCGCAGTTTAAGTATTTTCTTCCAAATCCCTGTTGCAGGCTTCACAGTGGTTCATACTATCACCTCACAGACAGAACATCCTGGGTTTAAATCTCAGCTGCTTCTGCCAATGAGGTAATGTTTTCACCCGGGTGTCTTGGTTGGTTGGCTTGTTTCTTATGTTATGAACCAATTTTGATGATGGGCGGGGCATGGCCTGGGGGAAGAACCCATGACATTTTCGTGCCGATTTGGATGAAAGGGATGATTCTGGATTTTTTAAACTGGTATTTATCCCAATATCAACTATCAATAGGTGCAATTAGGTACAGATCTGGATAAATAAATAAAGCAAATAGGAAATTAAGTTCTGTTATTATTTTAGTTGGCAAGTAGAATAAGAACAAGACAAATTTTGTTGAGGCCTGTTTGGCCTTGGCAGAGGTATGAATGACCTTGTTTATTCTAGAAACTAGAAGGACCATACTGTCGATTTTGCATGTTTAAGCCCAAGAAACATTACCCACATACACGTTACTGACAATTTCCAAAACATAAAACCATATTTTAGTTTTTGAGTTATTTGCCAAATACCCTAATCTTTCAAAATCAGATGTTCAAAGATGATGTTTTGCTTGCTAACATGTCTGAAAGTAGAAGGGATGGCCATTTTAATTTCTCGGCAAAGGTCATCTTCTCCGAGGACTATTATTTCCTGGTGGAGACATACATTGTCTTCTGTGCAGCTCCACGTTGGACCAATTAAATAAAGTTACTTTGGCAAAAAATTTAATAGACATCTTGTTCACTATGATGAAGTATTTATCTCAAGCATGTTTCAAGTCCACAAACATGAAGATATTACCTTCACATTTTATAATTGTTGGAGTTCAGAGTCATCTATGACAGTGAGTGTGAATACAGATTCCAGCCTTTTTAAAATATATCAAGTCAATCATAATAATTTGTGTAGCAGTCATTAAATGATAGCCGTATCAAGCTGTAGAAACACAGCTGAGTACAGTCTGCATGTGTGTGTGGAGATAAAATAAGTATTTCCCTCAGGCAAAGCACAGCCTCATTCAACAGGCAGGCTCTTTGGTCACATATGTTATTAAAACCATTAAGCGTTATCACTAAGGCAGATGTTGCTATGCACAGTAAGTGCATCGCAGCCTGCTTTACCCTGGGGAATATCACTGAAACAAAACAAGGAACAAATGAAATTCACTAATTCACCAACAAATGAACCAATGAAATTCAGCGTACTAACATATTAATGCATACAAATGGATGTCATCAACTGAAACCTATTGGCCTGTTCCACCTAAAACTACAGAGCAACATTAAGGTCACTTTGACTTGTCATTTCTCGCAACTAAGTAAGTCACGTATTAAGACATCGTGGGAAACCTTACCCACAGTCTGCTTGATGACAGTGACTGTGACCGAAATCCCTCAGGTCCACATTAAATTCATTTTAAGTCCATCAGAGACAGCAGGTGTGTTTATATTGTGCAGGTATCCTGGTATCCTCAGTAGCTGGCATGAGCGCTGTCACCAAGCTGATTACAGAGAGCTAAATATGGCTTTGTGCTAACATAGACAGCAGGCAGATCAAAGCCCTGATGTCAGCGGGGAGAGGGAGGAGCCTGCAGGCCATGGGTCAGGTGTCCAGCTCCACCTACTCCTCCTCCTTAACCCTGTAGCACTTTGGAGGATGTGTTGTACAGTAGGGCTGCAACCAATGACTGTTTTGATAGTCAAATAATCTATCGATTATTGAAACGAATAATCAATTATTCGGATTATGAATTGCACAGTTACTCAGTGGCTCTTATTTAGATATCAGCTTTTTAAATTTAGCTTGAGGTTGTTTTAGGCATGTGCTAAGTTACAATAAAGACAATAAAGATGAATACTTCATTCAAAAATGCATCTTGATGAACTGTCCTGCTGATACAACAGAATTTTCAACTGAAATTAAGTCCTGTCATGTTCCATAATTTATCACATTTAACTGACATTTGTAACATACACCATTTTGTCAGATCTGTGACCACATCTTTTGTATCAGCCCACTGCTGAAAAGATAAATAAAAAAGTAAGTAAAAATTAATAGCCATTTTTTCTGTCAAAATTTAAACCAAGGATAAGCAAAGTAGCAGCAATAAAATATAGCAAAACTANTTTTTCTGTCAAAATTTAAACCAAGGATAAGCAAAGTAGCAGCAATAAAATATAGCAAAACTACAACAGTTCTGCCTTAATCAAATAAATTAAACATCCATCTAAATTTTACAAAAGTAAACAAGAGGGAGTCCCAGATTTTTTGCAATTTAGAAAGTATCCAATTCTCCGGTATTCTCAGCAGCAACACANGAGGGAGTCCCAGATTTTTTGCAATTTAGAAAGTATCCAATTCTCCGGTATTCTCAGCAGCAACACATTCTCCAGCTGTGAACATTGCCATGAACGATGCCATGTTTAAGATTGTAAAGTTCGGGCACATTTGGAACAGCATTTCATTGTGAATAATAATTATTTGCTACTCTCAACTTAAAATTCATTGATCAAGAGAAAATGTACAGAAAACGTTACAGCTCATAACGTGAAGTAACATGGCTTTTAACATTAAGGCTAACATAGCTAACTAACGTTAGCTAATGTAGCTAGCTAACTAGGTTACCAAGTCATGTCTTATTCATCCAGAGAGCCAATGTGCCTCCTCTTCAGATGCTCCAGTTTAACTAATGTGCTCCCATGCCAGGAAAGCTCAGCTTTGCAAATGTTTCCGTTTTTGGCCGAGTTCAGAGTGAAACGCTGCCATACTTTGGAGGTTTTTGGTCGTGAAGGTGTTGCCATCGCACTTCACTTCATATTGGCAACTGTGGTAAATTAAAGCAAAATGGGCTGTGAAAATTATGTCTTTATCCTCTTGATGCTTCAACATCACAAAACAAATACTTTTCTCAATGTGCCTGAAGAGGACGTGTGCTATATTGAACCCACGCAAAGTGAGGATGATGGTTCAAGTGGCTAAAGAATCTCCAACAATCACAGCTGGAGAATTGCAGGTGTTAGTTGGTTTTGGGGTCAGAAAGTCTCCAAAACTACAATCAGATGCTACCAGACACATTGAGAAAAATATTTGTTTCATGCTAAGAATTTCTTTTTCCTTTCAATTATTTCACTTTAATTAAAGGTAATATATTTTTGTTAATATTTTAAATGAAAGACCAAGAAGTTAAATAATAAAGACTTTTTCTTTTCACAGCCCATTTTGCTTTTATTTACCAAGGGTGCCAGTATTTGTGGAGAACACTGTCTATACACTAGGAACTACCCCATCAGCTGGAGATATTGAAGACTTTATATCAAGCAGTCAGGAAAAAAAAAACATACTGATTTACAAAACTCTGCAGAGTTTTCATGCTCTGGTCTAGGAGAAATTTCAGTTATATTGGTGATGTATGACCGTGGGTTGTGTTTACATGGAGCCTCATGTAACATTTATTAGAATAAACTTGCACAGTCTGAAAGAAATTTAATTTAACTTGCAAAGGGAAGCCTTTCATCAGTTTTATCAGTTTGACAGATGAAAATTTTCATGTAAACACTGATTCTGACAGGTGTTGTGGGTGGTTCACCTTCTCTATCTCCCACCTTCATAACTGCAGTATAATCTGACAAAAATGTTGCTACGTGAGATAGCAGAGCAGTAAATCAGTACTAGTGTTACACACTCAATGCAGGTTCATCATTCAGATGTTTGGTTTTGGTGGATTCAGTATAATTAACATCCCGTGTCAGAACCTTCATAGACACTTAATCTGCTTTCACATGATAAGCCATATTTGCACAATCTGTGGGTCGCTCACCTCACTGCCTACACTCCCAATGCCCTGCACCGTAGGGCCGTCACACATGATAAGTGTTATGTCACGCCACCTTGGTGTGGCGCAGTATTCTCCGTTTTGACGCAGCACTCAAAGTTCAATCGAATTAACTTTGACCTTTCTGACGCTGACCTTTACAAGTGCAACCAATCAGAGAACAGCTGTACGTCATGTAAGCGGAAGTGCCACAGCGTTGAAGAAGCTCAGAACCTGTTTAGAATGGTGCCTCAACATTCGCCATTTTTTCGCTTTTCCTTCTCCGAATGAGAAGAGCCAGAGCCTTCTTTGTTGTGATGTTCATGTTGCTACCCAATTTGACCCAGGAACCAGATTTGAACCACGAATGTGCAAAGATCACCCATGGGAACCATCAACATGTCATTAGCAATGAGCACTTCCTGTCAGCGCTTGGTTGAGTGGTGCTGCTCAGACTCTGCTCATGAACAAGCAGAGTGCTGGATGCTAAGTTCAGCAACACTCAACACTTAGCAAGTTAAACCGGTCTTAGCACATGGAACTGAGTTCTAACGTAGCAACAGGATCATCTAGAAGTGCCCAAGGTAGACACAGCAGTTACAGCCATTAACTAAACTACGTTAGCAGCTAAGCTAGTTTTAGCATCAGATATAGCTAACTTGATATTTAAAATATGATCGTAGATTATATGCCTGTTTACAAACCTGGTAACTCTGTCTGACTGCCAACATTTCGCCAAGCAAGCACCTTTCTTCCCAGATCATGATACGATTTTAAAGTGGTGTTGCACAACTCAGGAAATTCCTCAATAAAGAATAAGGCCAGTTTTTATGATAAGCGTTGAGTGTTGCGCTGACCTGGGCATTCCATTATTGTGTATTGGAGCTGAGCATTGACTCCTAACGTCTCATCATGCCACCTTGGCATCGCACGGTGCTCGGATTCTTCGTTTTGATACGACGCTCAAAGTTCAATCAAATTCAACTTTGACCTTTCCCGCACTGACTTTTCCAATGCACAACCAATCAGAGAACAGCTGTATGTCACAGCAGAAGCAGAAGCAGAAGTGCCACAGCGATGGAGGAGAAACTCATAACCTGTATAGAGCAGTTTAGAACAGTGACTCAACATTTGCCATTTTTTTTTTGCTTTTCTTCTCTGAATTAGAAGAGCCAGAGCCTTCTTTGTTGTAATGTCCATGTTGCTACTGATTTGACCCGGAATCCAGATTTGGACCACAATTGTGCAAAGATCACACATGGTAACTGTCAACATGTCATTAGCAACGAGCGCTTCCTGTCAGCGCTTGGTTGAGCAAAGCTGCTCAGACTCCGCTCAAGGATGCTAAGCTCAGCGGCAACGCTCAGTGCTTAGCATGCGAAACCGGCCTTAGCACATGGAGTGCTAACATAGAAACATGCGTCATCTAGAAGTGCCAGAGGTAAACACAGCTGTTACAGCTGTTAACAAAACTACATTAGCAGCTAAGCTAGTTTTAGCTTCAGATATAGCTAACCTGATATTTAAAATATGATCATACGAATATGATATATGATTATATGCCTGTTTACAAACCTGGTAACTCTGTCTGACTGCCAACATTTTGCCAAGCAAGCGCCTTTCTTCCCAGATCATAATACGATTTTATAGTTGTGCTGGAAATTGCTCAATGAAGAAATCTTTCTCCTCCACTGTTGTGTCATTTCTGCTACGTCACATACAGCTATTTTCTCACCGGCTGAGTGCTGAAAAGGTTAGTGGTTGGACGAGTCAAAGTTGAATTTGGTTAAACTTTGAGTGCAGCATCAAAACGGACACTCCGTGCACGTCGCTAAAAAGTGGCATGTTGCGAGGTTGGGAGTCACCGCTCACTCTCAATACACAATAATGTAACACTCAGGTCACCGCTTATCATGTAAAAGCATGTGGAGAAGAAAGCAAAAAGCTGGCTCCCATAACCAAAATCCTCCCAAACATATATCAGATATTATTTATTAGGTCAAAATCCTTTGTGACACTCCAACTTTCTGTTGGTCCTCCTGGAGATGTCAACCAAACATCCACATTTGCAGGAGGCTAAAAACTCCAATGACATTCACTATCTGCTTTTCTGCTCACATGTACCCCATCTTTTCTTCTGACACATTTCTGGTACACAGAGCAAGAAAACTTCTTTACTGTTTTACAGTTTGGTTCCTGAAGCATAACGTGAACTCATAAACAGGTGTGCTTTCATTAAGCATACAGCTCTGAACATTCCGTGCCCTTTGGATCCAGCTTGTGCACAGACCTGATGAGGCTGGGTGACATTTAGAAACCATCTCCCTTAATACATGTTCAAAATAAGATTCTGCCTCACTCGCCAAACTGCAGAATGCTTCTCATGGCACGTCTTCTAAGCCTTTAAATCTAATACTAAGTATCTCAGCTGTCTTATTTCCCATCCATCCTGATAATCCAGGAGACAGGGAGCTCAAATACAAAATATCTAACAAAACTAGACTTTTGTGCAGGTTTCCAGGTGGATAAGCAGACAAACATTGAATTCTATTCAGACTCTTGCAGCATTCAGACATTGCACCAGACTCTTTGTTAAAGTACTGAAATGGTTAGTTTGTTTGGGTTTCACAATCGGACCTCTGTATGTCTGTACAAAGGCTTTTCAGACATATTTGCACAATCCAATCCAGCCACTGAGAACAGGTATGTAAATTTGTGTCTTTGATACTTCAGCACAACACACACGGACACCGAATAGGCTAACTGTCAAAAGAAATGGACTTGTACTATTTTGGTTACAGGATGGTTTCTCTATCCACCATGCTCATTTTTCCTAAGGAGCTGTCACAAATTTACTCCAATTCCAGCAAATTTGTGTAGGAAGCTAATGCTGGCATGTTATAGCAGATCTTTGGAACACCACAGGCAGACTAATAATGAACAAATAAATCTGCTTGATGAGCACTTGGATAAAAGACACACAGAAAGGCAGAAAGTTTGTATATCCTGCACCAAATGGTTGCTGTTTTGGAACAGCGAGTACGGCTGCTGTTTTGTGTGCAGCGAAGATTCCAGCAACTGGAGTCATAACAAAAACTAAGTCAAGGCTATATTGTGAATATCACTGAGGAATTCAGCAGTTGCCCTCCCAGGCATAATAGAAAATCATCCCAAGACACTGCTTTACCTGGAGGACTTCCCCTAATGCTTCCATTCTATGGTAAATACAGCGTAATTACAAGGCTGACACTCCACATATCCTCCATCGTCATTAAATTAGGGGGTTTGTGAAGATGATAAATTGGATGGGTTAAGCTTGGAGCCAGAAGAATCCTCATGTAATTTACAGTCCTCTAAATCTGAGGCCAAGTCCTCTTTCATTTGTCCCTTGTACTAGAGCTAAATACATATTTTTGCCTGGGACTGCCTCACAATTGAGTCTAAACTTAGCTGGGAGAAACACAGAGCGCAGATTAATAGGCTGTTAAGTGGAAGCATTGTGTGGTCTCCTGCTGAATACAACATATTTGGGAATAAAAATGTTATTAATATACATGTTTACTGGTTGTTTGAATTGCTTGTGGTCAAAGAATTCCACCGCAGCTACTCTTAAACTAGACTGAGCTTTTGTCACTCTGGTTAAGAGCGTCAGCAGGATGATTGAAATGTTAAATGTCATCAAGACAATATGTTAACATGCTCGTTAAAACTTCAATTCTACTTCATTTAAGGCAAAACACCATAATCAGATTGAAACTGCCATATGCTGTTGTTGGTGCGACCTACAAACCTACAATATGGGAATGTAAGTCGATTTATTCACATATATAAATGCTCAATCAGCATAACCATTGGCGTAAATATTCTGCATGCATTTCCTCACGTGCTGTACTTCCTCCTCTCATAAGGCAACTCAACGACACATCCTGTATGCTATGAGTGCTACTGATGCAATTAATTCATCCATATATGCAGTTTGAATCACAGCACAGACATTAACAGTGAGTACAGTGTGTATGGCTGAAATCCCATAACATCCAACGAAGCTGCTCGGTAGCAAACCTGTGTGAAACTGTGCAAGTGTAAACTTCAGTCACATTTTCATCATATACAAAACTTAAAACTTAGCAACTGTATTATATGAACTACTACTGTAAATCGGACACACCTTTAAGGACTTAAAGGAAGGAGTCAGAAATTTACAGGTGCATTTCCTTCTTATGAACTGTCACCTCCTCTGCAGACTATGAGGAGGAAGAATACTTGGCCTACATTCACTGGCACCAAGCCAGACTTGCAGGCCAATCCCATGGTGCCAAGCATTAAATTGGAGCTGCGGAAAAGCTAAATGTCTTACTTCAGGCTGCAAGGTGTATGCTGATTATAAGTAGTCTCTCTGAGGACAGCACAACAACAGACGCCTGGCCCAAAGTATTTGAAGACTCAAAACTAGTGACTATGAGGAACACACCACCATGTTGGAGGAGTGATTAAACTATAACTTTGTCATCCTTCCTCTTTGATCAAAATGAAGAAAAAAAAAAGGTAAATTTCTCTGAGGTAATAGAACAGGTTTTAAATCCTCTCATCCACAGCTGCTCTTTCACCATTATTAGTGCTGCTGCTGTTTTTCTCACCACTGTTTCCATTTTCCTCAGGCATCCTCACTGGCGTGGAAAGAAAATAAATGAACAAATCATACAACTAGACACAAAGATGTATGCAGCGTGTTTGATTGTGTTTCTATTTCAGAAACAGCCAGATTAGTTGTAAATAAACCACTTCCTTTAGTTTGGTTGTTGGTTCTGCATTGGTAACCTTTTTATGATTACTGTGACAAGCGTCTCTGACATGAGGATCAAAATGAGCGTGTCCATGCTACTGTGAAAGGAGAATATAGTATAACTGATGCAGTGTACGAGCACAAAGTAACATCCATGCAATGCATTGGTCAGAATGACACCATGTTACATCAACCTTTCTACATATTTACTTCTAGTGTCTGCAGACTATTACTATTTAAAGATCATACCTGTGGTTTTGCATGTGAAGCCCAATGCAATTTGCATACAGGTGCCGACAACCATTTTCCAAAACATACTACTGGAGCAGTACATTTAGTTTTGTTTTTCCTACCTTCCAGACTGCCATTGGTTTCAGTTCATTCTGGTTCACTATAAAAATCAACTTGTTCAGACTTGACACATGCTTGAGATATGTAATCCATCAGTGAGCATGATGGCTATTAATTTTTTTTGTCAAAGTAACTTTATTGAACCGGTTCAAGGAATATTGTCCCAGGAGATGACTGCTTTCACCAAGAAATAAAAAACGACCATCCCTTTTACATTATTTCATAGCAGACAAAATATTGAATTTTAAAGTGGGTGTATCACCTGAACATTAGATTTTGAAAGAATAGATTATTAAAATAACAGGAACGCTAAAATACAGTTTTATGTTTTGGAAATTGTCAGTGATGTAACACTGTATATGTATTTATTGAGCTTAAAGGACCATATCACCCATTTTTCATGTTTGAGGCTAATATAGCCAATTTTCATGTATATTACATTACTGACAATCATTTCCCAAAGGATAAAACTGTATTTCAGCTTTCATGATATTTTGCAAAATCCCTTAATCTTTCAAAATCAAATATTCAAGCAATACACCCACCTTAAAAATCAATGTTTCGCCTGGTAATAGTTATGCTGCATTATGAAGTCACGGTCCTTTAAATTTTTCCATAAACACAGGTCTTCTTTTGGGACTATATTCCCCGGTGGAGGCATACATTCACTCCGCACTTTTTATTGTGCTTAAATGCTAAAATTACATAACTTAAAAAAAAAAAAAAAACCTGAATACACACTTGTTCATGATGATTACCTATTTCAAGAATGTTTCAAGTATAAACAATTTGATTTTAATAGCGTATCACAATGAAGGGAAACCAATGGAGGTCTGGAAGGTAGGAAAAACATTTTTAATTCACCATTCCAGTAGTATGCTTTGNACCAATGGAGGTCTGGAAGGTAGGAAAAACATTTTTAATTCACCATTCCAGTAGTATGCTTTGGCAGATGACTGTCAATAACCTTACGTGTATGAAAATTGAATGTATTAGGCTCAAATATGCAAAATGGGTGGTATGGTCCTTTAAACATGCAAAATTTCTAGTATTATCCTTTACAGATGCAGCGTAAGATAAAGTCCAACTAAAGCTGGAAGTGAAGGAGATGATGAGGCGACATCAGAGAGGAGGGAACAGAAATATAGGGCGTATATGGGAAACCAGAGGGCAGACATCTTTGTTTACCCAAGCTGTAAGGTCAAACCAACCGTATTACAAATCCACATAGCTTCTCTTCCAGTAGTGTTCTTCTTGTAACTGCCCTTTATGGCATTTTTTTTCATTGGTTTGCAATGTAATACTCATATGAGGATGTTTAAGGCTTCACTAAAATTGTATCTTGAGATTTTTTTTAAACTATCATCAGTTTCGATACAAAACAGTATCTAAATTACAGTAAGAATGTGACAGAATTTCATCCAGGATGACTTAAAATGAATAGAAAGTAAATTAGGAGACAGATTAAACAAAAAAACAAAAAAAAACAAAACAAAACACAAACAGTAAGTACGTATTTATTAAAATAAATAAAAGTATATAGCAGAAACAAATAAAAAATGATAAATACTATAATAAAATACACCAGAATAGCAGGAGGTACTAATGAAATAATCATTATTATTAATTATTCCTTTGATTTTTAAAATATTGTTACTGCATTAATATAGTCTAACCATACTTGGTGTGTCACTGGTACTCACCAGTCAGTTTATAGAGACTTAATCATCCTCACTGGTATTTTCTGAATCACCATAATACCCCTATATGGACTGAATGCTTCTGTGGAAGTTTGGAGTGACGTCAACACGCTTTGTGATTTGATTTTATTTCCTGAAATATGATTTTAGCCTTTTAGCTGTAACATCTCTACAGGTTGACTACGTTTTTTCTTAATGTGAGAAGTTCCCACACAGGCTACAGGCTGTGAATGAGGATGACATGGCTTACCGAGCAACAAGTTAAAACCACTTTACATCAACAGAAATCCACCTGTTTGGTATGAAATTTAACAGAAAGACACACCAAAAGCCCACAGATTGTTCATTTCAGAGTTCAGCCTTTAGCTTTGTAACGGACAGTATGGAAATGACTCTTACCTCAGCAGATGAAGCTCAGCGTGAAGTCGCAGCTTTTAGACGCATAATCCTCCAAATAAATTGACTTTCACTGATTGTTGCTGAGCCGAAATATTGTTTTAAAAGGTTTACAGGTTAAACTAGTGATTGTCGCTGTGGTTTTTCTGGTGTATCCCGTTTAGAAACAAGAGGAATTCACTTTTTTAGTTGTTACTGTTTCCCAGGACAACTCAGTGGGTGGAGTTAGCAGGAGGCTAATATAAACCCGATTTGCATTTCCCTTTGAATTCTGCCTTTAAATGGTTCCGTTTCAGAATAACGCCAGCGAATTCTCAGACATGTCATAGTCCTTCGTAACTTTAGCGAAGTTTTTAATTTTCATACAAAGATAAAGAATAATATTTTTTACTTTCTTGAATGAAATAGCTTACAGCGCAGTCAAGCTCCAAGGATTTTAATAACGTCCGGAATGTGATTTTCACAATTAAATGTATAACCGTAAGTTTTAGGTGCCATGAGGTTGTTCGATACCGAAAATCTAGTTAAAAAACAAATACGACTAAAATTATTGCAAAGTGAAAAATACATATTTAAATATGCCTTTTGTTGTCTTAGTCATTTCGATTTTCTTTTCAGACTGTGCAGTTATGTGTCATTTTTATAATTTTCAAAGGGTAAAATTATCCAATTGTCTCATATCTATACCAATTTACTACATCTTATTCAGTGTTTCTGCAGATGCCATTTAATTGAGGAGTCTAAAAACTACGTCAAATATGTCGGCACTCACTATGAGCAAGTTTCAAAAAGTGCTGCTTTCAGACTTTTCTTTCTGCTTTTATTTTGAAGGCAAAGCTTAAATATAAAAGATTAGCTGCCAGCATTTGTGCAACTCACTAATTTTATGTTTAGAGCACATATGTCAAACTCAAGACCTGCGGGCCACATCAGGCCCGTGATACAATTACATCTGGCCTGCCAGATAATATCTAATTTCTATAATAACTGGCTCACAGGCATATAGGACGCACATTACAGATACTACAAATCCCAGAATGCACTGCAACATCCGGCGAGTCAATCAGCACCTGCAAGCACTAGCTCCCCTCCCCCTGTGCCCATCCAGTCACTTTTAATGAACTTTAGCCTACGGAAGAAATGGCCAAAGGAAAGATGGATCTGAAAACAGGCTTTCAGCACAGGTGGGAGTTAGAGAGGCTGTTTGCTACCGTTAGAGATAAATCTGTTAGCCTTGTTAGCAGAGCTGATGTGGCCGTAAGTATATAACATAAGAAGGCATGATCACATTTAAAATATTATTCTCATTTTGCTCGTTGGTGATGTTAATGAAAAACAAAGATTTTAGATTTCCCTTGAGAAAAATTAAAATTTTTTTTTTTGCCTGTGATAAAACTTTTTCATAGGGAATGAGTCAGAATTCAGTGAAACACTGCTGATGAGAGGAAGACACAAAAAAAAAGAATGATGCTGGTGTGTTATTTATTTTGAATTTGATCTCTCATTTGTCTGTTTTTTCCATATCTCTGGTTTGTTCTGAATTCTATAAGATGTGTTGGGAGCAGCGGTTAAAGTGAAGTTCATATTAGTGTATGAATAAGTTGTCTGATGAAAACAAGGCCAATTTATGTCTGTTTTCAATAAAGACTGATCCTGTTTGGCCCTCGACTTGGGCCCAATTTTTTATTTAGGCCCCCTCTATGATGGAGTTTGAGACCCCTGGTTTAGAAGAACAGTGGCGGGGCCAGGGGATGGGCCGTGGTGGCCATGGCCACCACAGANCCCCTGGTTTAGAAGAACAGTGGCGGGGCCAGGGGATGGGCCGTGGTGGCCATGGCCACCACAGACGAAAGCCTGGCCACCCCAGTGGCCGCCACACACAGTATCGATTCTCAGGTCACTCATTTTTTAATTTGGCTGAATGTTTATCATCGCACAGAACTATTTCTGCCCTGCCACTGCAGTAGCTGAGCTGAGACTAGCTTTTACACGTTTAAGAGGAGACNCTATTTCTGCCCTGCCACTGCAGTAGCTGAGCTGAGACTAGCTTTTACACGTTTAAGAGGAGACACGATGGTTTTGTAGTGCACAGTGCTGACATAATATATGTTCAGTTATGTTCATATTAAAATATATATATATATATATACATACATACATACATACATATATATATANGCTGACATAATATATGTTCAGTAATGTTCATATTAAAATATATATATATATATATACATACATACATACATACATATATATATATATATATACATATATGTGTATATATACATATATATACATATACATATAAATATATATGTGTATATATACACATATATATACATACTGTATATACACATGGTCGTATTGGGATGCTAATTTTTACCAGGACTTTAAGTTGTCGGGNTACCGGCCCACAGACAGCTGAGCCCACTGGGAAAAGTCCTGCCTCTCCGGATGGCCAATCCGACCCTGTATATCCATCCATCCATTTTCTGTACCTGTTAGTCCTGTTATATATATATGTGTGTGTGTGTGTGTTCAGAAATTCCCAATTTCTTTTTTGCTTTAAGTTTTTCTTACATTTCTTTCAAAGAGGATAATCAGTTACCATTATTTCTGCTGACTAGACTATTTTTACGTAATTTACCCTGATTTTAGCTAAAAACATCCTCTAAGCTCTGCTGAATTGTCTAAACACAGCCCTTTCTATATGGTGTGTTGGGGCTCATTAGACACTCATTGAGTGACTGTAAAAGGTAATATTTGGCCTACAACATTGCAACACGCACAAAAAACCTGAACAAAACACTAATTAAGGTGCCATCCCAAAGAGAACACTGGTCTCAGCCTGGCCACCCCTAAGAAAATTGTCTGGCTCTGGAAGACAGAAGACAAAATTATTAAGTTTTAATTTGATATGCTGGTTTAAATGTTACATTGATGTTTCTGTAAAACAAATACCCACTCTGTGTTATACTTACCATTGTAACTGCTTTATATACTCTGAAAAAAAAAAAATAACAAATTACAATCCCAAAACTATACTTGAGAACAATTAGGCTGAAATAATACAATTTAAGATAAACTCCTTTGAACTAGATAAGCCACTAAATTTGCTGCTGAGTGCTACTTAGACTGTAGGAATACCAGAAAAACATTATCATGATACCAAAGGGGACAGACAATGCCATATAGTTTGACACAATTAACCATAAATTCAACTTTGATTACAAAAATCAGTACAAAAATCTATAGAAATGCTATGCTTATTTTAATGTAGTAGCAATGTCCCATTCATGGTCCAAGTTTTGGGCCTGGTGGTCAGAGGGGAAATTTAGATGTATAAGAATAGAGAACAACTGCAACATTAGGTAAGTGTATGTAATTCTCTTTAGTGAGGTTTAAATGCTGTCTCATCATGATGTATTCTAGACAAAATAAATGTCCTGTGGGTTGAGCCACCCCCTGCTGGCAGAGAAGGTTTTCTGCAATGATCAGTACTGCTAAAACATATTTTTGTCAGCATAGTCAGGAGGTCAGAGGTGAAGGCACCCAAACTCTCTCTACCCACTGTTTGAGTCGTAGTAAAGTACTGTCAAAAACTAAAAGTTATAGCTGATGTTACTTTTTTATTTACCTACTACCACTACCTACTACCTATTTCTACCACATCATGATACAGACACGTAAAACATTTGCAAAGGAGATCCAAGTACAGTACAACTTTGCCTCAAAGCTACACATATGTCTGTTAGACCAAAATGGTTTCATTATATTCAAATACTTCTGATGAATACTACTGTGTACCATTCAATAGCTCGCATCTACCCACCAATCTGTTAGTTTAAAGACCATACCATCCATTTTGCATGTTTGAGCATAATATATTCAATTTTCATACACGTAACATTACTGACAATCATTTCCCAAAGCATACTGGACCGGTAATTAAAAATGTTTTTCCTACCTTCCAAACTGCCATTGGTTTCAGTTCATTCTGGTAAGCTATTAAAATCAATGTGTTGATACTTGAAACGTTCGGTAATCCATCATTGCGAACAACATGTGTGTTCAGGTTTTTTTTAAGTTTCGTAATTTTAGTGTTGAAGCTAAATATAAAGCGTAGAGTGAATGTATGTCTCCACCATGGAATATAGTCCCAAAAGAAGACCTAAATAGAAGACCTCAATAAATTTAAACAAGTGACTTCATAAGGTTGCGAAACATCAATTTTTAAGGTGGGTGTATCGCTTGAATATTTGATTTTGAAAGATTAACAGGTTTTGCAAAATATCAGGAAAGCTGAAATACAGTTTTTATCCTCTGGGAAATGATTGTCAGTAACCTTACGTGTATGAAAATTGAATATATTATATATTATATAATATTATATAAAATGGGTAGTATGGTCCTTTAATTGGTTCAACCCCACAAATGCCAAACCTTAACTGAAATACACTGTATAAAGACTAGACTGTGTGTTTGTTGCACACACATTTATAAAAGATGTGTTATCTATAACAGCCATAGATTTCAGCATGTTTTGTGTATATTGGCATTATTTACCAAATGAAGATATTTCATTTGACTTTCCTCCAGAAGACAATAAACATTATCATAGTGTTAATAACATACTCCAACCACATGCGTTAACATTTTGACATTGAAAAAATCCACCTCACAAAGATGTTATCATTAAAAAAAAAAAATGTGTTTTTAAAATTTTATTTTTCCAGAGTACAGATTAATCTTACCATTATATTTACTGGAGCTTTCAAGTGATGATTTTCAGCCACCATCAGCTCAGCCTTGTTAGCATGTTAGACCACACTTATGGAGGAAATCACTGTTGATAATGACAGAATGGCCTCTGGGGAGAAAGGGAGGCTGTGTAGGAAAGAGAGAGGGAGTGTTAATGGCTGGTACATCCCAAAACATTCCAGTGACTTTGACTATTTAACGAGTGAAGACGCTATTTTGTCTGCAACAGCCATTAATCTGGAACAGCTTCCCAGATTGATGGCTTTTTACCTGCAAGAGCTGACGGGTGTATCAGACAGACAAACATTTCTCAACGTTAGTGTGGTGCTCATTTTCCCAGCTGGATATAGAGAATCTGAGTTTGGCGTCTATCTTACTCCTTTCAGCACAGCTCACCTACTGTGATGGATCATAACTGTGACAAAAGCTTTAGTGATGAATCACACTCCTGTCTGCTGGCTTTTCCAAGAAAATGCCAGTGAGATAAAACAACAGTAAATAACCTGTATTGTGCATTGTTGCGATTTAGGCTACAATAGGCACAACACAGAGACTTAACTTAAAACCTAAAATCTGCAGTGTTTTGAGGGGGTATTAATCAAATAATAGAAAAAAAGAGAGAAAATAATACTGATTTGCCCAAAATTGTAACATGACGATTTGTTGCTAGAGCCTGAATGGTTACTCTATATATTTGAAGCCCATACCACTATTTGAGAGTGGAAAAAAAAATCTGATAACAATATATTGGCCGATATTAGTTTTTTTTGTGTGTGTGTTTTTTTTTTTTTTACATAAACACATACTACTTTTTTTTCTTTTTACATACTTTTTTGGCAAGCATCCCTCAAATTTTGAAGCAGTTGTGACACCTGCAGTATCAAAGCTGGATACGTTCAATTTAAACAATTAAGTAACAGTAAATAATGATCTCAGCAAATTTTGAATTATAAAAAATATCTTTTTAACGAAATAAATGACTAAATAAAAACAGAAACATGAACTTGACATTAAACTTGATTTTTTTTTTTTTTTAAATCTTGCATATACATAAAAATTGATTTCTTTTTGCATTTCCGCTTACACCAATATATCTGTGACAAGCAATATCAGCTTTTGGACAGCTGCTGGCTTTTATTTGGAGACAGATTTATTTACATCATATCCCATTACAACTAAAGCTACCTCCTGTTGCTTTTCTATGCAGGATATTACAATGTTTAAAAAGTCAACTACTCCCTGCAGAAAAAGAGTTAGTGTTAATTGCATGGTGTTACAATGCACCAGGTGTGTTTTCTATATTCAATGTAAGTGAAATTGAACCTGAGAAAAGCTGTTTGAGAGGCCAGCAGGAACCCATCATCACTCCCATGTGAAGTGTCTGAGGTCTGATCTTAGTCCCTCCTCTACCTGTAGCCATTCATGGTTAGATAAATGGCAGGTGGTTTTGAAAAGCGTCTCCATTCACTGCCATGCTGAGCTGCACTTAAACACATTATTGCAGTCTGGAGGAGGAGTGGAGGGACGTGGGGGGAATGTTAAAGCATGGCGGTCTGCAGACTGCCAGAACATAGACGAGAGAGGGAAACAAGAATGACACAAAGAACTACATTGCTGCCTTTGTGTTCCGTTAAAAGGAGGTTTCATAGGTTGGAGGACTTGGATGGAAGAAGATGGAAGAGATTGCCCTGAGCCCCCAGCCAGAGTAAACACTTGGATAGAGACAAAAACACACTAGTTGCTAGAGGAAGGAGGAAGGAAAGAGAGAGGGAGTAAGACATATCATTAGGTTGTAGAGTGCTGCCTATACAGTGCCTCAGTGGAAAGCGTCTTACACACACTACATTTCCACTCGCTCTGGGATTTTTTGTTGTTGTTGTTTTGGGGTTTTCTTCAATTCAGTTTACACTAAGAAACTTTGCAGTTTTATGGCCCAAACATAGCAATTTAAGCTTCAGTACCCAGAAATCATGCAACATAATAGAAATAAACTGCACAAACGATGCTCATATGCAGCATTCTGGTCAATCAAGGGGTAGTTTGTAAGATAAGAGGCATGGAGCACATATTGGCTTCATTTATACCTTACAATAAAAGTGTCATCTGTATTGTGATTGGATCTAAGCTGCCAGGTGTAAATGCACTCAGTACAGGGAACACATTTATGAGATAAAATCTGCCCACAAGTTGAAAACATTACCTCGCCTCGTTTCCTGGCTACGCCCACTCTCATAATAAAGCTATTTTGAATTCTGTTTTGAATTGGGAATTGGAGCTTACCTGCATCTGGAGCATGGGCACCAACAGCCCACAAAAAAGTTATGAGTTATTTGATGGATCATCCTTGAAGCATCAACCTATAGAGTAATGACCTGCCTACAAAAATCTGATCACAATGCAGACAGAATGATTTTAATTCAAGGTGTAAATTCAAGGATCATTGGCTTTCCACTCCCCTCCATAACCAACTTGCACTCTGCAGGTCAAAAAAGAGAGCAAGGAAGGTCATGGCTGATCTCTTCCACCCTGGACACACACTCTTTCAGCGTCTCCCCTCTCTGAGAAATCAGAGGTTGCAAGTTCTGAAAACAAGGACTACTCGCCACTTACACAGCTTCTTCCCCCCAGGACACATAACCCTTATAAACTCATAAACTCTCATAAACTCAGACTCTTTCCACTATCCCTCACTGGACTCTCTGCTCTCATTTAGCTGTACCAATCTGTGTCAGCACCACATTACTAAATGTCATTATCCACTTACTGTATATACTCGAGTATAAGCTGATCTCGTGTATAAGCCGACCCCCTGATTTTGACCTGCAAATTTAGATTTTTAAAGAAACCTGTGATAAGCTGACCCCGATGTTGTTCCATCAATTTATTTGTTTAGCAAATTACCTGTTTTTCTGGATATTGTCATAGTATTCCTGTGATTTTCTGAAAATAATCCACGTACTGGTAAACATGATATTTAGCTAATTACCGTAACTGACATTAGCTGACATTAACTTTTCCAGATTCCTCTTCCTCCTCTGAATCGCCAAACAGTTCATTCTAGTCCCGCTCCTTGTAATGTGTGTCCTTGACGAGTCCGTGTAGTTTCCATTCTGTGTTGTATCTTATCTCAAGCTTCTTGCTAATAAAGCACAAAACATGCTGAACGAGACTACCAAATAACGGTACCTTACTGGTATATGAAACAGCACTTTTATAAAGTCATCTCTGATTGGCCCATTCCTTTGTCTTTGACCAATCACAACAGCACTTGCTGGCCACCATGAATGGCCGCCACAAAATGTGCTGATAAGATGTTTAGTCAGGAAATATCTCATTCTAAGGTATGATTTAAACTATTTTCCATGGGTAGTGGTAATGGTAGTATTTGAATCTGGAAATTTCCTTCTCTGGGATCAAATATGAATTTCTCATGTATAAGCTGACCCCCAATTTGCTTTGTGAAATTTTTTAATAAAAACTCGGCTTATACTGGAGTATATAAGGTATTTATCTCTCACTTTATTTCTTAACTTACCATCTCACTGGTTATGTTTACATACTCACAATTGGTGCAGTACTGCATTCTCTACCTGTTTACATTGTTTTTTTACTTACGTTTACTTATTCACTGTTTGTGCAATATTGTTTGCCTGTTTGCACATTTACTTTTATGCCTTTGTATTTTTTTGTTCTGTACATATTGCAGATTTTTTTGTACCTGTACATATTGTTTATACTTATATTAATATTTTTTTTCTGACACCATGCACCAACAAATTCTTTGTGCACTTGTACTTGGCAAATAAAATAATTCTGATTCTGAAATGCGAGTACATTTGCTGTCATTATCCGGATAACATACAGATATGGATTTTAATTTCAGATGTAAATAGGGCATATAATTCTGTTTATGACACAGTTCATATTTCAGTCTGAAGTTTATTTTGTCTCTTATGTGACCAGAGAAGATTTCATTACATGTACAGCAATTCCTTCACAAGATTTCCTCCTGTGAGCAGATTGTCACAGGTTAACAGCCAAGAACACACATTACCTGCTCACTTATGGTGTGAACTTGTGAAAAATTTACAACAAAGCCCATGCCAGGAAGTGAATACGTTAAACCACATAACCATGAAAAAAAAAACAAAACAAAAAAAAAAAAAAANAAAAAAAAAAAAAAACAGAAATTTGATACGAATCCAAATACTGTGTTCTACTCATGAACTAAAGTTGACATTTATCGCAATCTTGCCAGTAATTGCTGGAACATAAACTAAAACATATATGGCAACATCCCTCTCTCTCTCTCTCTCTCTCTCTCTCTCTCTCAAGCGGAGGATTTTATAATTACAGGGGAACAATTTGTGTCCACTAGAAGGCAGTGTTTGTGGTCAACAAGTCCAGTTGATCCCATCATTTGGGATTTACTGAGAGTCTGAATGCACCACAATACAAATCACTCTCACTCTCTCTCTCCCTCTCTCTCTCCCTCTCTCTCTCTCTCTCTCTCTATCTCTTTCTCTCTGGTTTTCCCACTGTTGGNCTCTCTCTCTCCCTCTCTCTCTCTCTCTCTCTCTATCTCTTTCTCTCTGGTTTTCCCACTGTTGGCAGAGAAAATGTGCAATAAAGGAAATATATGAAAACAAATAAAAGGCTATATGATTATATTGTGTTCTTAGTGGGTGCTTGTCTTGTGATCATAAAAAAATGGAGGTCAACATTTACCAGCCTCTTAACATGAGATATTTCGTACATGATTGTGGAGGTCTATAAGTATGCGTGTCCATGCATGCAGTCATGTATGCACGCGAGGGGAGAGCAGGTCAGGTGACTTAAGCTGAACTAGTGTCCAATCAGACGAAAGGGATTTGATTAGGTTGAGCATCGCTGCCTGCCCCCCACCCACCGCACACCCCACCCCAGCCAATTCTGTATCCTACCTCCATTCACTAAAGCCCCGCAGATTAACTTGCTCACATCTCTCCTCTTTAATTAGGAGGACACACAGGAGTCAGGGCACAGCGCCTCAGTTAAAGTAATTCATGAGGAGCAATGTTGGGGAAAAAACAGACAGGGCTTTGTTTGTTGTTGCTGACAGATAATCTCAGGTTTCACGTCGCTGAATGACAATTATATGTAAAGAAGACTGTCTAGTGGTTTTAAATACATAATTCATATAAGTTCAAAACAAAAATGTTTTAACCAGTTTGAGAGAAAAAAAAAAATCATGAAGTTCATGTTTCACCATCGCCACAATGTAAAGGATAGGCTGTAAATTCTCATTTAGTCTATGAATTTGCTATCTACTGTGAAACTATTGCCGCTGGATTGTATTTGACCTACTTTAAAATAAAATCTGATAATAGAGGCCAAACAAACAAGTACAATGAAATGAAAGTAAGTATAGTTTAATCTTTATAAGACATATCAATGTTTCAGGTCACAATAAAGAGAGGTTAGATGTGTGTAGTAACACGTTCCATTTACTCTGTTACATTTACTTAAGTAACTTTTTTCAAATTGTACTTTAATGAGTAGTTTTATTGCAGGATACTTTTAACTCATACTTGAGTATATTTATGAAGAAAAACATATACTTTTACTCCATTACATTTGATCGCACTCTGCGTTACTTTTTTATTAATTGCAAGACATCGCTCCGACGCAACGAGTCAAAATTCTCCACTTTCTCCTCGTAAAGCAGCAGAGAGAGTGAAAGAGACTGCTCCACTGTGTGTGTGAGAGAGCTTTGGTCCAATCACATTTAGCGTCCCGCCATCTCCATGACAACGATGGGTTGACATGGCTTGATAGATGGGCCGGCCGGTGCCTTTGCATATAATATAATATGAATTAAAATGAACTTAAACTAAGCAAACACGTTTTTTTTTCTTTCATTTCTTTCAGTTTTTTTTTCCATAATTTTCTTGGCGCTTAGACGAAAAATGGATTCTAAAAAGAGAAAGGGTTGCACAGAGAAACAGCGACAGTTATGGAATTATTCGCTCCCGACATCATTGGCATTTTCTTCTGGCCATATTCACCACTTGATTTGTACTTGCACCAGTCTTGTGATTTACGATGATGCTGGACAATGTTTTCTATATTAAGGCCCAATCAGCAGAGAAGAAATAGCACAAACTGTATAGCAGTGCTACCAGCAGGTTCTCATCTGTTGTGTCTCCTCAACCTTGTTATCTTAAGTTATTTTACCACATACAGAAAATGAGGCACTTAAAAAAGGAAACAGAAAAGAAACCTGAGTGGATGAGATACAGAAATGCAGAAGTCTATAAAAAGTGTTTCAGTTAAAACCAACTTACAAACAAGCAACAATAAATGTTATCAAATGTCCATCTCAGGCAAGAAAGAGGATTTTCTCTATCTGCACATTAATTATCTTAAAAAATGTTTTAAAACGTGTTATAATATCCTATTGTGAGTGTCATCTGAATGGCAGAAAGTGGATTATCTCCTTAAAATACAGTATACAAAGCACATTTTTGGTTTTACATTAAATGCATTTGGCTGATTCTCTGGCACTTCAAATCTATAATCTTCAACACTGCAACCAACTAACAATGAGGATGTCAGGGGTCAAAGATCACAGCCAAAACTAATTAAACTAAACTATTCATTTGAGCAATCGTGGAAATTGCCACAGGATGGAAATAAGAGTTGAGTGGTTGGTCTGCAGTAGCACCAAGTTTGAGGAAGAAAAAAGGAGCAAAGGCAGAGGTTTAATCACTATTTCCCAGAATCCTCCCCTTGAAACTGTTAATTTCTTGGATGTTTGCATGAGACAGATCTGCTATGCAGCTTTCTCGCCACTGGAGGGATTCTGCAGGCCACGCCCCTTCTGCCCATGCTCAGTAGCAACCACACTGGGACCTGTAATCCCACTGTAGTTGCCAGAGGACGAAGCACTGCAGATGAAGGGTAACAACATCGGGCAAAACCATGTTACCTCTCAGGTTAATACTCACCTACATGATCACAGCACATCACGTCACAAAACATCACCTCAGTCTGTGATTTCATTCTGCACTGCAGGAAACGGATCCTGACTGTTGGGTCTAGATTCTGGATTATTTGGGTGGAGACATCTGAAAATGGTGGCGTAATCATGACATGCGTGTGTGATTGGTGGGTTGAGTTCACTGGATGGATGGTTGATGATGTCATAGGCGGGACTAGTAGGAGGGGTTAAAGGAGAGTGGTGAAGACAAAGAGTATGTGGGCTAAATTTAGCCAATGGCTCCACTGGGGTGGAGCTAATCCTCTTTGCACTCAAATTATCTGGCCTTCGGATTAGGGAGCTTTGCCTGTATGCAAGACATCTACTCTCTATAATGATGTCCCATAGCAGGCTGTACCATGTTTTCTGGTGGCGGTGGTGAAAGGGGGGTTTAAATTGGCAGACTGGAGAGCTGATTTCATAAATTCTGTCTAAATTTGTTCACTATTCAATATGTAATTGACCATTCTGTAGTGTTTTCTGAATCGCTAGTGACTAGTATTATTTTCTATGTAATGAATTCATAATCCCACAATGCAACATGATACGTAGTGAACAAACAGTGATCACTAACTGTGCATCAGCTTCCATCATGCATTGCACATTGTTAGTTGGTAGCCTTGTTTTTGGGCAACTGATTAACCCTTGTCTTACACACAGAACTCACTGTACAACTGTCTACTAACCCTTTATTGGGTTTGTAAATTGTAACTGGAAGGGGTTCTGAGTTTGTCGCTGTAATAATCCAGCTTCTAATTGTAAATGTACTTACTGTATCTCTGTGCCCCCTCAGAGGAGCATAGGGCATCCATTGCTGTACAGCCATCATTCTCAGTCCTGAGCAAACAGCACCCAACAAACTGATTGTGAGATTTCTGGATGTTTCTGTAATTGTAATGTTTTAAGAGGACAAGTAGTTAGCTTACCGCTCATCCCCAACCTGGAAAACCAGGGGATTGCTTCTTATTTGGTTGTTGTCCTTTGACCTGTGTGGCATGGGAGACCCTCCTGGGAGTGTAAACTCCTGTCAGCATAGCTCTTAGGGTCATAGATACACGGTGAGCAGGTAGATCCTGCAGTTCAGTAGGTAGATGATGACGCTAGGTTAGGGGTTTGTGCTCAGAGGACACAGGCTCACAAGGAAACAAAATAAGGCATCTATCTATTTAATGCTTAATAGTATCTATAAAAAGCCTTGTATCAATCTAATCCATCTGTATACTTTATTCTTTTCCGTGGCTAACTGCTGTCTATGAAGTCATTTCTCTTTTTTGGTGTCTGTCCTACAATAACTATCCTTCCTACTCTCCCAGCCTGTTCATTTTCTGTATGTATGTCACAGAAGTGATATGTTGTGCTGGAGAGCTATGATTATCCATCTCCAGCAGTATAGCTGCCACTATCCATAATCTCCTCTGCACTCGCCCACACCCAAAGAAATAAAGCACCTTCCCTCCCCTCCTGCTTTGGGGGAGGAAGATCATTTTAAATTTTAGCCATTTAGTGGATAAGCTTATGCAGATGGACTCAGAATGGAGGAGCACCTACTGTAGCGGTTCAGTGTCTCGCTTTGACAGGACATGCAGCTGTTCCAGGAATGAGCCCTTATGCTTTTGGGACAGCCTGGTGGAAGGTTTGGCAGCAATTCTGCATATTTACATCACAAATCTGTACTGGGACAATGACTGACTAAATGACAAAATGATCATATCACTGTAGATTGACACTGGGGGAATCAACTTCCAGCGAAGCAAAAACTTTGGGCAATCAGGAAGTCAGTGGCAACCATGTGCCATTCAGAGACTTATGGGCTTGAGTACACAGGTTTCATATGTTCTTCTATCTCCTTGAAGATGTGTTAAACAGTAAAAGCAGCTGGCATACTGATCGGCTGGAATGAAAGGCTGTTAACAAAGACTGCAGATTTTCCACTTGATAGATAGAAGGCATGCTGAAGTGTCCTTGAGCAAAATATTAAATCTCATAAAGAATCTCTACCATCCAACCTCTGCCCTCAGGATCCTTTTAAGAGACCATAAATATCACAAAAAAATTTGAGTTTACAGTCTGTGTCAGTGGAGCCTGTTGCTCTTTAAGCCTGATGGACCGTACCATTGGAACCTGGAATGGGGGGTGAGGGGTTGGGGCAGTTCCCTGGAGTTTCCTGTGGGGAGGATGGCTGGAGGGGGTGTTGAAGCTGGATCCTAATCCCTCAGCCTTGGCTGCACCACGGCCTCAGCATAAACTGACATGTAGGCTTTGGACATTTGAAAATACTGTTAGGATTTTAGGATTTTTAATTTGTAATCTAACTTGTTTTTCCCAAGAGTTATTTTCTTGTCAAGGGCATGCAAAGTCTGGTAAGATGATTTTTATTTATAATGTGCTGAGCAGTTGCATTTTAGTTTATTATGTCAGACAAATCAGTAAGGGAGTGAGTAATAATTTACACTTGAATTGTTTAAAAATTTACCTTTGTACCATACTTACATTATTCAAGTTTGAGCAGTCATAAAACCATTAAAAAAAAAAAAAAGATGAGATGGAGAGTGCTAATGTAGTTGACATTTTGGCTAAAAAGAAGAAAAAAGAATTTTAGAATTATATGAATGCAGTAGAAGTCCATATTTACTCAACTAATGATGTCAACCTGCTATTCTTGAAAAATGTGCCATTATCTGTCAGTATATTGCTGCTAACTACCTGGATATCAAGACTGAGCACTGCTTTGTGTTTTAAAGTCCTGCCATGGAGACGTACAACACATCTACACAATTTCAATAATATATTCGACAAGGCCCAGAAAGACAACTCCTTACCAATATTGCCAATAAATGTATATGACAGCTTAGCAGACAGGTCATCTTCTGAAATTATGAGGGATTCTCTCTTTGACCTCAACAGGTCACTAAGGAGCTGAGATTAACGTGAAGTCATCGCTTTGTGCTGATTGCTGACTGTTGACTCTTTACATGCAGCTCATGTCTATATGTTCTCTGATTTTATCCAAAGGGACAGTGCTTGTGTTTGTAATATTGGTGACCCAATGGGAATCAAACCCCTCATCCTATGATTCTTGTACATATGAATTTTTGTGTGGCAAACTAGTATGGAAGTTCTGTTTTCCGCATCAAAATGTGCCCAAAATAACACATAATTGCAATTTTGGAAATTTTTAGTGGAATATATTCTAATTACGTGAAATGTACTCTCTCTAACAGTAATTTATACTTTTGTTTAGAGTGTATTTGTGACCATTAGACCTTTAAAACGAGTGTAAACAGCATTTTCTGTTTGCACATAGGTGTGTGTCACACTAAAATATTTTCATCCCCAAAACACGTTAGTGCAAATATCTAATTATTTCCCCCAGTAAATACTGTATGATGAGGTAACACAGTTGTCAGGCTGAGATTAAACAGTAGTAAGTATTATAGTTTTACCGTCATTCTTTTTACTGGATTCCAGGTTTAGCTTATTTGTACAGATGAAAGCAGCAGTGAAAGCAGAGCTAGAAAAAAGAAACCCGAACTGCAGGTGTGATGAAGTCACCCCAGGGGGCTGATAAAAACATCACATCCCAAACTAAAAGAGAAGAAAAATGGATCAAGGTGACAGAATACGAAAATAGCAGGGAAAAAAACTGAAGCAGTGATGGAAATAGATTTGAATTTGAATATTGAATAGAATGAGAATAGCCACAGTGATGCAGGTAATGAAGAATATCCTGCAAAAATGTGATAGCTAACTAGTGTTAGTTTGGATGAATAGCAATGCATCATATCCGTATCTATACTTTCTGAATATAATTACATCTAGCTTGGGAATGATGAGATGTCCTTGAGCAAGGCACTTGGAGCTGCTTTGTGACAGAATTAAAGGACAGAAGCTTCCATGTGACTTAGCGTGGCATTAATTTGTAACTCCACAAACATTCAACAATATCATTTCCTTACACGCCGTAGCAGGAAGCTCCTGATGAAGCGAAGGCGTCAGGCTGCGGCTGCCTGAGCCTCCGTCAAAATAATAAATGATCAAATGGTAAAAGGTCATGCCTGAAATTGGAATTGCTTTTTATAAATGAAACCGTGACCTCTCTGCTTTCCTGTTAAACCTCAGACGCACATCGATTTTCCACGATTCAACAGAGCTCTTTGACTTTTTGACCACTCTCCGAGGAAGTCAGATCATGACCTATTCAAACTCTGTCCAGACATAAATGCTGATTTGACATCTGAATTAATGTGTATTAAATGGGGGGTATGTTATGGTACTCTTATGTATTATATAAGTGACAGCTGTGTGACTGAAGACGAAGCAGCAGGATGATGATGATGCTCTCTCTCTCTCTCTCTCTGTATTTTTAATTCAAGAGCATCAAACACATTTCAACACTTCAATCCGGACTCCATAATTCACTACCGCTATCACTCACCTCTCTGACTTTCATGATGAAGCAATAATCTGAGGCACCAAGGGCAAAATGAAAAATCTGCAGTCTTAATCTGGATTAAATTGCAGTGCTCATGAAACCAGAGCAGACCAACCAAACCATTTAAACAATCACTTATTCAAAAACAAAAAAAAAAAAAAAAAAAANAAAAAAAAAAAAAAAAAAAATCTGAATCCTTGTAATTTATGTTGTGTAATAGATTAACGTCATGGTTTTTGAATACTGTAATAAAAAGAGTTAAAAGAGTTCTGTATTTTAAAAAATAGCATAGTTGGGCCAAATCCAACTTTTTTAAGGTTGAAAGTTTGACATATATAATTTTGACATTTCAGAAGCACAGAAGTTACATTATGATTGTCAAACTAAGAGGGTCAGGACCCCTAAAAAGGATACAAGGGATTGTGAGATAATTAGAAGGAAAAGAAAGAAGATATGGAAAAGCTGCAGCACAAAATCATATTTATATTTTCTGTTTTTCTGTAAGCTTTGTTTTTTCTTGCAGACCACATGTAGGTTTGCTCAAGTTGTGAGGCCCTCCCTGGAATGTTTGATCATTTCACAAAACTTTTACAATACTTCATTTGCAACGCCTACGTTACAGAGGATGCAGCTTGTAAAACAATTGCCTGATTTGATTTTCTTCTTTTTCTTGAAAGTTGGAGAATCTAATTTTACCTCCATATGTCACGTCACAGAGTCAACTATGTAACGCAAATCGTTCTCTGCCAGAGGTAAGATGAGCACAGATACTATCTCACAACAATATGGCATCAGAATGATGACAGCTTCTATCAAGGCAATTTGTGGTTGCACAATCACAGCAAAGATCTGCATGTGTCGTTATCACTGCTGTGCTATGTGACAGATCAAAATGGCATCGCAACATCTGAGCAGAGAAACAACAAGATAATCTGGTCGTGTGGAAGAGCAGACAGCCATCAGCGGACACCGAGACACCCAGAACTGCTATTTGCTGCCTAACAGCACCTTTCATTCTGACTAGAATAATAACCAGCATTTATTTAGAACTTAAAGGACCATATTGGCCATTTTGCATATTTGAGCCTAATATATTCAATTTTCATACATGTTACGTTGCTGACAATCATTTCCCAAAGGATAAAACCATATTTCAGCTTTCCTGATATTTTACAAAATCTCTTAACCTTTCAAAATCAAATATTCAAGTGATACACCCACCTTAAAAATCCATGTTTCTCCTGCTAATAGTTACACAGCCTTATGAAGTCACGGTCCTTTAAATTTTTTCATAAACACAGGTCTTCTTTTGGGACTATATTCCCTGGTGGAGGCATACATTCACTCCACGCTTTTTATTGTGCTTAAATGCTAAAATTACAAAAGTTCTATTAAAAAAATAATAATAATAAACCTGAATACACGTCTTGTAGGTGATGATGGATTACCTATCCCAAGAACGTTTCAAGTATCGACAAGTTGATTTTAATAGCGTACCAGAATGAACTGAAACCAATGGAGGTCTGGAAGGTAGGAAAAACATTTTTAACTCACCGTTCCAGTAGTATGCTTTGGGAAACGATTGTCAGTAACATTACGTGTATGAAAATTGAATATATTAGGCTCAAACATGCAGAATGGCTGGTATGGTCCTTTAAGATACTGCCCAAGAGTGAGAAAAGAACATGAAATTGATAAAACCATAAATCAAAGGCAACAAAAGAAAAGCAAGAAACAACAAACGGGGTCAAAGGTCAGGAGGTGCTCTTATTATTTGTTGTAAGGTCCTTTAAGACTGTAACAGTCTAAATCATGAGGTGTTGACTTGACAGGTGACAAGATGTCCCAAAGGAGACAACTGTTGCATAGCAACGCTTCTGTGCCACAAGTGCATTCTTCACTGCTTCATGTTGACAGATAATGTGTGACATGGTTGGTGTTTTTTGTGTTACAGGTTCAGCATGCAGCTCTGTGCAGATCAGCGAAGATAAAACTCTTTCTGTGCAACTTCTGAGGTCTGAGAACGAGACTCCTGATAGGACAGAGTCTCCCATAACCTGCAGTGTCCTGTCCACACTTGGAATACGGGAAACTGCAGCATTACTGACAGCAACACCAGGAGCCTGCTGAGGATTATGCAATTAATGCTGACAGCTTGAGCTTTCTCAGCGTACAACGGTACAAATCAGTCCTGCTCCCCCTACGCCCAGCAGCAACCATGGATGACCCCTATCAAAACAACGTGAACCAGCAAGTGACTGAGGGAGGAGAGTACACTTACACACAGACTGGAGGAGGTCAGGAAGGATACCCCTACCAGACGGACTATCCTCCACAGGAGGAGGAGGATGCTGCTAGCGATGACACTGAAGGAGCAGATGAGGACAACCAGATGTACGAGGGGGAGTACCAGGGCATCCCCCACCTAGACGAGATCAAAGAGGCACAAAGGGCGGCTCGGCTGGAGGCCAGGAGGAAAGCCCGACTAGCCGCCCAGCAGGAAGAGCAGGAGGAAAACCTGCCGGAGCAGTATGAGACCATCATGGAGGACTGTGGCCACGGACGCTTTCAGTGGATGCTGTTCTTTGTGCTGGGCCTGGCTCTGATGGCTGACGGGGTGGACGGCTTTGTGGTGGGCTTCGTTCTGCCCAGTGCCGAGAAGGACATGTGCATATCCAACTCTGACAAGGGCCTGCTGGGTAAGTAACAGGAGAAGTCATTCATGTCATAAGATGTTGGTGCTCAGATGATACTGTATGGTAAAGAGTTATTCATACACAAAATACAGAATTTGAGGAATCTGCTGCTGAGATGTCTTTCTTTGGAAATAGTGACAACGTGTTAGCCATAACAGCTTCATGTCAGGACTGTCAGTCGACGTGTTTTGAAATGTTTTGCCACCTATTGATCAAAAATCGATAACAGAAAGCTTTGGACTGGTCTTTTTATTTTGTTAACTGAATATTAATAGTTAAAACACAGAGCTAGTGTATTTCCTCAGACATTATTCCACAACAGATATGCAAGCTTTTGGAAAACTTTTATTTTCATTAGACTCACTGATTACAGTCGCTTTTTGTAGAGATGTATTTTTACCCAGAGAGGAGGAACTAATCAGCGAAATGATCCGCTGTTGTGCTTGGCTGAATAGTGGCCAACGACTGGGACAAATTATGGAAAAGGGTTAGATCTTTCTGGGAAAGGAACAAAATACAGAATATTACCAACATGATGTGCTGTATTCGTACTGTGTGTGAAGGTTTGCTTTAGATTTCTAGAAGATTGAAGTTGAGTCACTGGACTGTAAAAAAATAGCTTGAAAACATTTCGCCATTCATCCGAAAGGCTTCTTCAGTTCAAACTGTAGCAGGAACAGGTAGCAGTATTTATTCCCAAAAGGCAGACGGTGTAAAACACGTCCATCAATGTGATGGTTTTGCCCCATTGTGGAATGCAGAAAATAGAGTTTTCCTTATTTTAGTAGCCTGTAAGCTTCACTTATTCTTTGTACAACAAATACTGAAATTTGTATGCAATAAATAACTAAATCCCTAGGAAATGTCGCTCGAAAATGGCTGTTCTTCACTTCTCTAAGGATACAACTAAACTGCAAATACAGCCTTTTTCCACCCTCTCACCTTATTTCCAGGCCTCGCGTGTAGCCAAGTGATGCAGCAGATTGCACATCGCTCATTTCTTCTTAACAACGGGCTCCTGGGAAGAGGCATTGCGAGAGATTGATGAGGAACCTGGTGTTGATTGTATTCAGTGTGTGTTCTCGGGCTAATATGGAGCATGTTGCAGCAGTCAGAGAGCCCGGCGGCCTGCAGCGCCTGGTGTACAGCTGTCAGATACGCTTCAGGCCTCTGACAGCCTGTGGTAGCAGGAGGAAGTCCGGGCGAAAATGAAATCACAGCGTCTGTTTGTGCAGAGCAGGAGAGGAGGCTGCTCATTGGCTGAGAATATGAAGTGGATTCACAGAATGATCCCATTTGATTCACGCTCATGCCCTGCTCACCAGACACACGGAGGCAGAAATGTATTCAATCTCAAACTTAGGTAGCAGACTCCTTCACTTAAAAGTGGAGATTGGCTGATGCACCTTTAATAGTATCTGTAGAACAAACACATTATGGATTACAGTAGGGGATGGAGTGTGTATGCAATGATGAGAATGTTCTGGCAGATGATGTATTTCCAGATATTTTCAGACATGCTGGTAAACATGCACTGTAACAGTATTTCTGTGTGTGCCATCTGAACAGATATCAGCTTTCTGATGTGATCCGACACGCCATCATATGTTCTACAGGAGCTCTTTTGAAGAGCCTTTAACTGTTCAGACTGACTTTGCTGATAATGGATATTACTTCCCACAATGCAATGCATAAACAAAATGGAGGGACATTGGATGGAAAAACTTGAGCTTCATAACAATAGAAATGCATCAAGTCTTTGGAAAAAAGGAAAAAGGAAAAAAAATAGAAATGCATCAAGTCCTTTATTTCTGGTTTACATTGGTAACACGTTAATTTACCTGCCTACACACCTGGTTAAACTTAAACCCTGCTCTACTCTCTGGCCTTTGACCGTCCCTGACTGATTTTCTACCTGAGGAAAAATGCAGATTGCTGTATGTGTTGATTATTATTATTACATTGTCTTGTACCTGTGGTCTTACCTTATTTTGTTTCTCTGTTCTCTCTTTATTTTGTCTCTTCACTGTAAAACACTTTGCTTCAACTTGTTGCACACCCATGAAGTACAGGACTCATGCTGCGTTCAAGCTACCTCGGAAGTTGGATTTTTCCCAGTCGGAAGTTCCAACTTCCGACCTCAAACTGTTCCAGCCAAATGTAAAAAAAAGCATGTCTAAACACCAATAAATACTGCTAGATTAAATAAACTTAGTAATAAATGCTAACTAAAGTAAAGTTAGACTACAGGACTGTTTGGTTGTTGTACAATGATATTAATCACAGTATTAAACATTTATGCAGAGAAGTAATATTCTGAAATTATTTACACTTACGTATCAATGGCAAACAGTTATTATACACTATAGATAGTTACCATGGTGATATGTTTTAACTTTTTTGTTTCAATGTCACGTAAGAAAAAACACTTTATTCTTCTGTTTCTTGTAGCTGATCCTTTCCATTTGCAAAGCTCACTTTCTCGGGCGCTGCCATGTTGAGCGAGTCATACTCGTGAAGTCAGGGTAGATCATTTTGGTCCGAGTTTCCCTGTTGGAGCTCCGACTTCAAGTGCTGTTCCAAAGCATTTTTCCAAGTATGAAGTCAGAAAAATCCAAGTTCCAAGGGAGTTCAAACGCAGCATAAAATGTGTTTGGCAGTCTGTGAGTGTTAACAGCTCAGGCCAATCAGAGCATAGCAGGCTTTTTGGGAGGGACACCATAAGAGACAGTAGCTGAAATGGTGAATTTTCACTCAGTGTGCACAGCAGTACTGGCAAGGGAGCGTAGAAGAGGATCAATGTGTTTTCTGCACTGCAGATAAGAACATGGAAGAGTCTGATCATAATATGTCCATATTGTGAGTTCCAGAATCATCTTGGAAAAAAACTTGGAAATATTTTACTTTCTTGTTGTCTAAACTTCACTTAAACATAATGCATATTTACTACAAGAAGATTAGTACACAGTATAGACTGTGTACTATAAGATGCGTATAATGTTTGAAATAGTGAACAGCAGAATTGGCCTTTATTTATATGAAAATGTAAAAGATTGTCACTTCATGCCTTTCATTCCAAAATGCTAACAAGCTATAAAAATATTGTGCTTTTCAGTAAGTGAAGAACTAAAGTGTGCAAATACCTTAATGTCTCATATAAGAGATGAGTCTCTGAGAGATCATTTTAATTATGTACAAAGGTCAGGCATTTCTCTGGACTATCAATGAGCATGCTCTGAGACATTGTCTGGGTTTTTAGAGTTTTGGTAGCAAACTATAGGATTTTTTTTTTTTTTTAATAGATTACCAGAGTTTTCACCTTGATGCATTAATGTTTTGTACATTTAAAATACAAGAAATAAGTAACTTATCATTCCCTTTCACATTCAGAGGGGATTCATTGTCTAGACTGTGCTTAAAGGACCATACTGTTCATTTTGCATGTGTGAGCCTAATATATTCAATTTTCATACATGTTACATTACTGACAATCATTTCTCAAAGGATAAAACCATATTTCAGCTTTCCTGATATTTTGCTAAATCTCTTAATCTTTCAAAATCAAATATTCAAGTGATACACCCACCTTAAAAATCCATGTTTCTCCTGCTAATAGTTACGCAGCCTTATGAAGTCAAGGTCATTTAAATTTTTCCATAAAACAAGTCTTCTTTTGGGACTATATTCCCTGGTGGAGGCATACATTCACTCTACGCTTTTTATTTAACTTAAACACTAAAATTACGAAACTTAAAAAAAAACCTGAATACACAATGATGGATTACTGAAAGTTTCAAGTATCAATATGTTGATTTTAATGGCGTACCAGAATGAACTGAAACCAATGGAGGTCTGGAAGGTAGGAAAAACATTTTTAATTCACTGTTCCAGTAGTATGCTTTGGGAAATGATTGTCAGTAACGTTACATGTATGAAAATTGAATATATTAGGCTCAAACAGGCAAAATGGCTGGTATGGTCCTTTAAGAACACTTTAGCAGACTGGTGCTTGTTGGACAAGCATCTGAGCCTGCACCTTCATGTACATATTTAAGGCATATATGCATTGACTTATTGAGACATTGTGACGCTTCAGCCTTGACTCTTCGTCTGCTGCTGCTCTGATGAGTCTTGTTGAATGGGTCAGCCGGTGCAGCTTGGCATGTGGAGAGCATTTGGACAGCCTAGTAATCCACAGAGAAGGTGCACACTACGGCTCCATGTGCTGCTGCTTATCCCACTGTAATTAGGGCTGTGTAGTAAAAACACAAAGCAGGAAGGATGCACGGACCCTTGGGGTTAAGGTAATGACTGGCTACTCAGCGCAGCGGAAAAGATGAACACCTAAAACAAGGCTGCAGATTTGTGTCCTGGTATTCTTCAGCACAGGAGAACTCATAACTTCCCTCAGAGAAAAGGGAGTATATTATCACTGTTATCTCCTCGGTGCCTCACAGAAACAAGAAATGACAGACTAGAGAGTCTAAATTCCCCTTAAGTGTTTATAGGAGTTTCACTGCCTCCTGCCCAATGCATGCTGGGAAAGAATCCAGTCACCAGGAGCTATGAGTAAAGCCAGAATACATGAAATGTGTAACAACCAGAAAAGTGACAAGAAGTGAAGTGACAAGAATAATTATAAATAATACATAAATTCTTATTAAACAGGTTCACGGGTCTTATAACATGCAACATGTCCAGATGACAGTGAAGATAACTGAATCAAAATTCCAAGAAGCAAAAGCAGTTATAATTGCAACAAACAAAGACTTGAAAAAACTGACGTGCCTGCAGAACGAGAGAAGAGCACGGTGACTGAAGCTCTTAAAATGCCTCAAAATTATCATGACCTTTATTTGTTTGCCAGATTTCTGGGTATGCTGCTATTATTGTTGGTGCATTTTACAGGTGCATCACAGTAAATTCCAGGAAATGTTGATCACCGCACATATCTGAGGACACAATAAGATGAGTCACAGTGGAAGTGGATGTATGATTTCTCTGTTCCTCTTTGCTCATAAACGGGTAAAGGGAGCCCCCTTGTGGCGAGTGGGAGTGCTGCTTTTGTTTATGTCTACGTGTTGTGTGTGTGTGTGTGTGTGTGTGTGTGTGCGCGCATAGAGCCTACTGTNTGTTTATGTCTACGTGTTGTGTGTGTGTGTGTGTGTGTGTGTGTGTGCGCGCATAGAGCCTACTGTATACTCTGTGTGTGTATGTGTAAAGCATATAACAAGACTGTGTGAGTTAAAGTCAAAGTGATTTTATATATATATGTGTGTGTTTGTGTGTATTTGCAGGTTTGCTGGCATATGTGTCCATGATGGTGGGGGCGTTGGTGTGGGGGGGTCTGTGTGATAAGATGGGGAGGAGGAAGTGTCTGATCTACGTCCTGACCATTGACTTGGTCTTCTCCTTCTTATCCTGCTTCGCCCAGGGCTACGGCTTCTTCCTCTTCTTCAGATTCTGCTCCGGATTTGGGTGAGATTCAATTCCATTTCCAGTCCCTGCTTGAACAATCTGCCAAACTGGATCCTCTGTATTAATTTCAATATTAAGTAAATGAAGGTTACACCCTCAACATATATTGGCAGCACCAAATTAAAAGAAATGATGGTCTGTTAAACAGTTTCCATTTACTTGCAATCTGGGAAATAGATGGCATCGTTCCAAGAAACCAGGCAGCTTAATTTTTTATACTAAGCACTAGTTTAATACATCTACATTTTACAGTCTGCTTTATTCTATTAGCTCAGGCTTATACCTGCTGTGATTTATAATTAGTTATTCCATGATCAATTAAAGCAAGCATTTATTCCTGCTACTACTCCACATGCACAGCAGCAGAAATAAACAGCCACAATCTGTTAAAGAGCCATTTATTTTTAGCTTCTTTATTAGTGAGACATGTGGGTCATTCCAGGGTCAGGATTGGCAATTAGCAGTGTGTATGTGTGTGTGTGTGTGTGTGTGTGTGTGTGTGTGTGTGCAAATCTGATCCTTGAACAAAACTGTTTGGCCCCCTGACACAATCTGTAAGGTTCCTTTTTTAATAGTTACATCAAAACTTTAACAGCATTTTCATAAATCTACTGCAGAGATATATCTTGTATATATTTATCATCATCTAGTAATCAATATAGGAATGAGGAGAGGCATGCAAACTGATATTGTGCCTTATTCTGCATCTCATGTGGGATATTTAATAAATCGTACTACTGATAACAGGCAGGGCTGAGACAAAGTCTAATGAAGTCATCAGTAACAGGTAAGTGCACATAATTTTCAAACTAATCTCTTTAATTCAAAAATGTAATTTCACGGCATTGTTCATTTTAACCATGACTGATCTCACAAACACAAATGGGTTGCGGTCTAATAGAAATAATGTGTTGATAGCAAACTGTTGGAGTTTTTTCATGAGCAACAATAAGCATGAGTACTTATAACGCAGTTTTATAAATCCATTTATGAGTATATGGACTAAAATATAACAAAATACTCACATAAACAGAGCATAGCTGAACCTAATTGCTTACTCGTTATACATTTTTTGAAACAAACAGAAAGGTCATTGTGTTTGTCAGCATTTTTTTTCTGTCCGTGCAGGTAAAGTACGGACAGATGGCTCCATCCTCAAAAGAAATTGTGTTAGCCAGTATGTGTTCAGCGTTGTCAAAGCTGCAGAACTTGAGGTTTATACCTTCAGAAATGCATCCAATAGCTGCTGAACTGCGCTGAAAGCTTTGATTCTGATTGGTTCTTCACTTCTGTAGCATTTTTACATCAACATGTAACACATTTGAATTTACCCACCTACAAACCTGCCTGGCCACACCCACAAAGTTCAAGACTAGCGAGAGCCTGGCCAGCATCCATCATAGTTACAGGCAGCCAATAAGAACAGAGCAAGCTTTTCAGGAGTGGGCCTTAAAGGACCATACCATACATACATATCACCGCACCATACATATCATTCTGTTACGCTATTAAAATCAACTTGTTGATACTTGAAACGTTCTTGGGATAGGTAATCCATCATCACCAACAAGACGTGTATTCAGGTTTTTTTTAGAAGTTACATAATTTTAGCGTTTAAGCGCAATAAAAAGTGTGGAGTGAATGTATGCCTCCACTGGGGAATATAGTCCCAAAAGAAGATCTGCGTATATGGAAAAATTGAATGGTCTTTAATTAAAGGTCTGTTTTCACTCAGTATGCACAGCGATGATGCAGCAAGAGAAAGTAGAAGTGGATCAGTATGCTTGTGTGCTTTTTTTTTTTTTTTTTTTTTTGCACATTAAAGCATTGCAAAAGCTTCAAAATAGCCCCCTAAATGGAAACAAGAACATGGAATCTATATAATACAACATCTTTAACATTAAACCAACACTTTCAGGTAGCATTATGATCCACAGTAACATATGTTACAGGAAAAAACTGTCTGCAATATAATCAATGTATGCAAAAAGCAGGATTTTCAGACTTTCATCTGTCTTCTTATTGTCATTTGCACCATGTTACTTAAACAGAAACATTAATAAACTCAGTCATGCTGCACACAAGAGCTCTAATCATTTGACAAGAACAATTCTTTTTTTTTTTTTTACTAATAAATCAAATGAACGACGCTGTTTGTCTGTCACTCGAGCTTTACTGACAGTGACTTGCAGCTTTTATTGTCAGTTTTTGGAACATGGCAGACACATTTCTTATGATAACGACTCGTAGCTGAGATGAGCGCTGAGCGACCCAGACCTGAAATATTGATGCTGTAGCTTTTGCAGAGCCAAAAAATACAAGGTCACCAAAATATAACATTCAGCTGTTGTTGATTACAACGATAATGAGCCCCATGTCAGCCATAAATACTGACATCTGCAGGAGAGCCGTGCCCATTATGCTGGCTTCACAAAACACAAAGAACAGCCCCACTCTAATTCACCCCTCCTGGAAGTGTGTGAAGATTTGACTTCATCATAAAAAATAAAAAAAAATAAAAATAAAAAACCTTCCATAAAACTGTCATTGTCTCAATGTTGAACATATTGCAGTGACATTTTCAGGAATTTGTTATCTGTGTTATTAATGTCTTTTCTGCTCTGTGTGTGAAAAGTGGAAGGTTATCTTTTCATTTGTGCTTTTTTATAGTTGCTCAAATCAGCTTTTTAAGAGGGAAAATATCAGTGAAATGTTGTGAAAGAGTACTGAAGTACTGATTTCCACGTGGATCCATTCAAGTGATTTTTAATGATTTCAGTTACACTGGTAGTTATTACTGTCCTCAATATTAATTCCTTTATCTGGGAATTTGGCTCAATCTATCAGAAAAACGTGTACGATATGGAATTTATCAACGTAAGAAGGTGTCAAAACTTTAATACTGAGCAATACAAACAACATCAACACAGAGTCCAATAAAAGTTTGAAATTGAAGCACTGATGCTGTGCTAATGATCTTCTTTCCCCAAACAACAGCAGAGCTGACAAAAACTTTCCCATCAGCCAGCTGCCAGGTAAAAAACAATGGTTTCACCCTCATAAGATGAATAACAAGATGAGATAAATAAATTAAGTTGTCACATCCCAGTTTTTAACCATTTCCTCGCCACAATTTCCCTCTCTGATCAGTTCTGGCATCATGTTGAACTCTACAAGGCCCTTGACCAGACTGAATAATAATAATAATAATTCTTAAAACATCCTGCGCCCACTGTCATAGCATAAACATCCTTAACATAACAAGCAAGCAATAAAGAAATCAAAGGTCACAGCAAACCACACTGTACAAATATTCATTTCAGGCGATGTATCATAGAAAACTGTTTGGTGAGGAAATCAGAGCGACTGAGAAAAAGCAGAAAACATGTATTTCTAATTTATGATCTGTCTTGTAATTCCTCCTCCAGAATCAGCGGCGCCATCCCTATCGTGTACACCTACTTCACGGAGTTCCTGCAGATGGATAAACGTGGAGAACATCTGAGCTGGCTCTGCATGTTCTGGATGCTGGGAGGCCTGTACGCCTCCTTCACTGCCTGGGGAATCATCCCTCACTATGGTAACACACACGCACACGCACACACACACACACACACACACACTTGAAGTACACAGACATACACACATAAAGGCACTTAAACACTGGCACCCTGCAGGAGCATTTTCTTATCTTTGCTTCTGTATCTGCATGAACAGTAAAATATGACTAGATTGACATTTGTACCTCAAATTACATTTTAAACGTGAATAATTCACATTAAAATAAACCTAATTGAACCATTAAAATAAACCTAATTAAACATCTTGCCATTCTCAGGAATGAAAACGAATTTTATGGAGGTCCTAATGTGACCCACATGCACCCTTGCCAGTGCAAACGAGACATCCAGAAGTAGAAATGCTGATTTGTTGGCACTCATGAAGGGATTTGGAAATTAAATTCATTTTCCCACCTAGTTTATTTTGAGTGTTTTGTTTCAGACCCTGGAGCATTTCCCCCTTAAAGGACCATACCACCCATTTTGCATGTTTGAGTATAATATATTCAATTTCCATACAAGTTAGATTACTGACAATCATTTCCCAAAGGATAAAACCGTATTTCAGCTTTCCTGATATTTTGCAACATCTCTTAATCTCTCAAAATCAAATATTCAAGTGATACACCCACCTTAAAAATCCATGTTTCTCCTGCTAATAGTTGCACAGCCTGATGAAGTCACAGTCGTTTAAATTGTTCATAAACGCAGGTCTTCTTTTGGGACTATATTCCCCGGTGGAGGCATACATTCACTCCACACTTTTTATCGATCTTAAACACTAAAATCACATAACTTCGAAAAAACCTGAATATACGTTTTGTTCACAATGATGGATTACCTATCTCAAGACCAAGTTCATTTTAATAGCGTACTAGAATGAACTGAAACCAGTAGCAGTCTGGAAGGTAGGAAAAACATTTTTAATTCACTGTTTCAGTAGTATGCTTTGGAAAATGATTGTCANAAGGTAGGAAAAACATTTTTAATTCACTGTTTCAGTAGTATGCTTTGGAAAATGATTGTCAGTAACCTAAATTGAATATATTAGGTTCAAACATGCAAAATGGACGGTATGGTCCTTTAAGTTCGGTTTTTGGGCATGTGTGAACACAGCAATCACACTGGAATCCACACCAAAATGTCAGTCTGATTCAAATCGAACTGTGAAGAGGTTCGTTTGTGGTCTGAAAATGATCGGTTCTAATCCTGAACCAACTAGGAGGCAATCTACCGACTGATCTACAGTAGAACGGAGAAGGCTGCATATGATCAACACTAAACTGCTACAACAGCAAAGTTTGTCAGATACCCCATAAACACTTAAAACCCCCATTAAATGTGTCAAATGTGAAAACATTAACACATAAGCTGCAGCTTTGATGAGACATAGCAACTGAAGCGGATGCTGTGAAATGACGGTAACATATGCAGATTTATGTTACAGTTAGCCGGAAGTCCTGACTTCCACCATTCCAGCCAAATGTAAACCAAAAAGCATGGCTGAACACCAATAAATACTGTCAGATTACATAAACTTAGTAATAAATACTAACTAAAGTAAAGTTAGACTACAGGACTGTCTGGTTGTGTTGTTTTACAATTATATTAATCACAGTATTAAACATTTATGCAGAAAAGTAATATTCTGAAATTATTTACACTTACGTATCAATGGCAAACAGTTATTATACACTGTAGATAGTTACCATGGTGATGTGTTGTAACTTTTTTGTTTCAAAGTCACGTAAGAAAAAACACTTTATTCTTCTGTTAGCTGATCCTTTCCGTTCACAAAGCTCACTTTCTCGGGCGCTGCCATGTTGCGTGACGTCATACTCGTGAAGTCAGAGTAGATCATTTTGGTCTGAGTTTCCCAGTCAGAGCTCTGACTTACATGCTGCTCCAACGCAGTTTTCCTGGTAGGAAGTAGGAAGTCAGAAAAAGCCGACTTCCTACTTGGAAAAATCCTACTTCCTTGGTCTGTGGAACGCAGCATATGAGCTCCATTCTCCCGTTCAGCCATCTAAAGACAGCATGTCTTCACACTATGTCTTTTCCACACCTTGTCTTGAAGTCAAACTCAGCTTTCTGCCGCCATCGTGTGTTTGGTACATGGCCCAAATAATGATTATAACTAGGAAACTTTCCCAACTCCATCCAGCATAGTAAACTTCTTCCTGTTTTGATTTTGTTGTTCCCGCCCCCACACATTTCTGACCAATGAGCAGAGCGCGTGTTCTCACGTGACTTTTGCTGTTACATTTTGGATCAGTGGATGTTTTCCTGTATGAAACCAAACTACAGTAAATCAAGTGGGAAATGCACCACTGTAACACTTTAATACTTTTTTCTTTTCTTGTCTTATATACCATGATCAACATAAACCATTTTATTATATATATATATGCCATATAACCTTGCATCAGACAGAAAATGTTAGTGTGTAAGTGAGTGTGTGTGAGTGTGTGACCTTCGCAAGGGCCGGTGAAGGTCACACCGGGCCGTCCTCAGTTAACCTATCACGTTTTATTTAAAACTAATAATTTCTATCAAGGAGGGCTAAACACCTGAACAAAAACANATCACGTTTTATTTAAAACTAATAATTTCTATCAAGGAGGGCTAAACACCTGAACAAAAACACAGAGACAGACAAACAAAAACACATAAACAAGCAGTGACAGTAATAAACAGTCTAGTGGTTTAATTTGTGAAGCACCAAAAACACAAACAGTTTACACACAATAATTTAATCCTTGATTCAGACCAGAGCAAACAGACTACAGGTCTGAAAACACCTGAAGGTACATCAAAAATATGGGTTATTTAAAATATTAACATGTTTTTTGTTTTTTTTGCTCCAGGCTGGGGCTTCGCTATAGGCACAGAGTTCCAGATCCACAGCTGGAGAGTTTTCATTCTGGTGTGTCTGTTTCCTGCTCTGGCTGCACTGGTTGGAGTCATCTTCATGCCGGAGAGCCCTCGTTTCCTCCTGGAGGTCAGACACCGGAACTGATGGAGCCACTTTAAACAGACTTTCACATAAAGACACAACCTACAGCTCTAGTATGCTTATCAGCGTACACATTAAACATCAAGCTGTAATTGTTTAAAATGTTGAGTCATCAGCCACAGCAACATCCCACTGCTGTGTTAGGTATCGAGGAGCTGCTAAGCCAGCACCAGAACACCACCCACCCATGGTTCTCATCCAGGATATTGTCAAACCTTTAACCACATGTGGTATTGTGTTTATATGTTACAGCAAAGCTACTGCAGTATTTTCATGTCACACACACCCAAAATAATCACACACACACAGCCCACCAGTCCTTTCTCTGATAAGACCTCATGGGAACTTTATTTTTGTCTGTGTCTCTTGCAGTTGCGTAATTGGCAATGTGAGGGTGAAACCTGTGATTTAAACAGCCTTATATCACCACTAAGCTGCATCATTTCAAATGAATTATACAGAAAAGTACTGATCACTGGTGTGTGTGTGTGTGTGTGTGTGTGTGTGTGTGTGTGTGTCTGTGTGTGTGTGTTTCAGAGTGCCAGACACGATGAGGCCTGGATGGTCCTGCGACAGGTTCACGACATGAACTGGAAGGCTAAAGGAGAGCCAGAGAGAGTCTTTACTGTAAGCTTCTATTAACATAAACGCTGAAGATCTTCTCGGTGTTAAATCTCTGCTTTAACAAGTCATTACAAAATAGAAGAGTATAACTGGAGGCTGTGTTAGAACCCATCTGCAGCGAGGGATTCAGGGATTCAGCTTAAAACCTCTGCCTCTAATGCTGTGATTATACTACAGGTCTTGATGCCCTATTCTGAGTTTTGCTGATCTTCCACGTCTTTCTTTTTCTTTTTTTTTTTTTTTTTNTTTTTTTTTTTTTTTTTTAAACAAGGCTCATATCAGATAGACCTGACCAAGCCTGTGTGCAAAAACGAGGGTTTAATTTCCAAAGCAGAGAGACACAAAATGCAGCAATGGGTGAGAATAAGGATGATGCCGATGATGGGCTTGTAAATAAAAACATAGCAGTGACTAAGGCGGTGTGTACATAAATCAGGCCAATTTACATGTGAGTACAATACACAGTGGTGAGTAAGATATCCACAGTTTGTAATGAATCTCAGAGCCCCATGATATCACTATCCAGCATATGAAGGCAGTGAGCAGAGGCAGTCATGTACAACACATCACCATAATCAAGTACAGGTAAAAAGGTAGACTCCACCAGTTTTTGTTTTACATTAAAAGAAAAACAAGACTTATTTCTATAATAAAATCCTAATAAAAGCTTCAGTTTTTTAACAACATACCTACAACAACATACCAACAACAACCTTTTCTAATGAGTTAGCAAGTGTTCTGCTTTGTTTTGGCATGTCGAAATGAATTCTCAAGAAAATAAAATGTATAAAATGCTGTTTTGCTGCACTCTAACTGTTGTCCTGGACTCTGAAGCCAGCAGCCTGCCCTGAGTCCACACAGTTCTAGGAGCAAATTAGCAGGTGTTACATAAATCTTTTAAAATTCTGGATGAATTAATCAGCATGTTTTCTTCTAAAAAAAAAAAAAAAAANAAAAAAAAAAAAAAAAATGCTTTAAAAATTAAAGAAATGCCCAAAAAACAAGTGAAAAATGTAACAGTATAACAACACAATATCTGTAATCTAATGAAACTCCCTTCCTGTCTTTGTGAAGGTGACCAACATCAAGACTCCCCACACCCAGGACGATGAGTTCATCGAGATCCAGAGTGACACGGGCACCGCCTTCCAGCGCTGGACTGTCAGACACATGACCATGCTGCAACAGGTCTGCTGCCTGTCTAGAATAGAATAGAATAGACCTTTTGCATGAAGGACATTGTGACATGTCCAACATTGGTGTAGCTAATAACAATAACTGCTTTCCATTTAGAATGTGTGAGTTCAGAGCATCATTAAAGTTATTACTTTGTGCTTACATGTCCATCTATAGAACAAAATAAAAAATGATTTACCTGTTGTTTTTTTCATGTAAAATGCTTGTTACACAAAGTGCAAATAAAACTGGATTTGTTAAAAAGCAGTTTTGCTTTCAGATTCACATGTTGTCTGTCTTTCTGTCTCTCGTCTTTAGGTGATGGCTAACGTGATGTCGTTATCAGCTCCAGAGCTCAGACTGCAAGGCCTCTTCCTGGTTATTATCTGGTTCTGCATGGCCTTCAGGTATTAATATAACCTTGGGACTGTAAGCTTCCCCATAGGAGACCTTAAAGAGTTAAAACTATGGTTAGGGTTATGAGTAAAATTAGGATTTCACTTTTTGGATTTTTTCAAATTTATGGTGCATGTATATTGTATTTAACTGTCTTCTTCTTCTTTTCCTTTCGGCTTTCCCTTCAGGGGTCACCACAGCGAATCATCTGCCTCCATCTAACCCTATCCTCTGCCTCCTCTTCTCTCACACCAACTAACTTCATGTCCTCTTTCACTACATCCATAAATCTCCTCTTTGGTCTTCCTCTAGGCCTCCTGCCTGGCAGTTCCAACCTCAGCATCCTTCTACCGATA
>VXCM01000951.1:0-147505 GCA_014773175.1 Lucifuga dentata
CAGATGATTCGCTGTGGTGACCCCTGAAGGGAAAGCCGAAAGGAAAAGAAGAAGAAGAAGATATATTCTAAGTATGTACTGTGTTGATAAATTGTAAATGGATATATATTTGGCACTACAGATGACATGACATCCTCCATCACCCATTACTGTTAAACACAGTAAAAGTGTTATAATGTAGGATTAATGGATGGCTCAGAAATGGAGGAACAACTTTGCTATACTTAGATCCTTAGCACTTGCAATTTGGCCTGAGGGTGGCGCCAATTAATTAACTAAATCTAATAGAATCTAATATAAAAAATACCTATGATCTGCCAATCTTTCCTGTACAATTTTTGATTAGCTTGATTAGAAAGATGACAATCTGATGGTTAGCTAGGCTAAAAAGCCAGGAGGTCACCAAAATAATCAATACTCATCCTCTGAGGACCATGATTCCCCACGTCAACTTTCATGAAAATATAAAAGTTACAGACTTTTCTCAATAACTTCACAAGCAAATTGTTGGATAAATAGAAGTGCTAGTGTTGCTAGAAGAAAAGTCTCTCTCTCTCTCTCAATAAAACCTGTCATGTGTTTCAAAACTGTTGAAATAATTCACTTCACTTCATACTATTTAAGGCATAAAAACATGTTTAAATATTAGAGCGTTATCACACCTAGCTCGTTTTGAGAGTTTGTTTTCAGAGCCTGGAGCCTTAAATTCGGTTCATTTGAGCACGAGCCCAAAAAATATACTAATTTAACGATCAATTTTAGAATTTTGTCCTACCTTCCAGAATGCCATTGGCTTCTGTTCATTCCAGTAAGCTATTAAAGTCAACTTTTAGAGGCTTGAAACACGCTTGAGATTGTCTATTTACTGATTTTTTTTATTTATTTTTTTTTAAATAACTTTATTTAACCAATGCAACACGGAGCTACACGGAAGACAGTGTATGTCTCCGCCAGGGAATATAGTCCTAGGATAAGACTCCTTTTTACCGAGAAATTAAAATCCATTAGGTCTTGTTTGCATAAATAAATGCATAATCGTGAATAAATACATAAATGAATAAAGCAAAGATTTTGCAGAATCAAGCTCTTTTGTATGTATGACATAGAAAAACAGAGACAGCAGGTGCACAATAACTGCGCATATTGTTCAATAAAAAAATGTCAATGTCGACATCAAAGCGACGCCGTTGCTTCAGCATGAAATGAGGAATTCTGCAACAGTAATGAACAATGGTGGAAAGAGTGATTACAGGTGTAAGAACTAACTTTCTGTGTTGAAAACTGAAGTGAATAGGTCATGTCAAGTCAATTTTATATAAGCACGTTTTAAAACAACGGATGTTAACCAAAGTGCTGCACAACTAAAGGAAAAGGAAGAACATAAGCAGCAGCCATAACAACCAGAATGACAGTACAACAGTACAATAAACTAATAAATGAAACAACACAAGTAGGAACAAGTAAAAATGACACAAGTAAAAGCAAATATCAAATCTCAGTCTGGTCTAAAAGCCAAAGAATAAAAATGGGTTTTCAAGTAGGTTTTAAAGGACCATGCCACCATGTTTCTTTACTGACAATCATTTCCCAAAGGAAATCATTTCCCGTATTTCAGCTTTCCTGATATTTTGCAAAATCTCTTAATCTTTCAAAAAGCAAATATTCAAGCGACATGCCCACCTTAAAAATCGATGTTTTGCCTGCTAATAGTTGCAGCCTTATGAAATCACAGTCGTTTAAATTTTTCTAAACACGGGTCTTCTTTTGGGACTATATTCCCTGGTGGAGACATAGATTCACTCTGTGCTTTTTATTGTGCTTAAACACTAAAATTATGTAACTTCTAAAAAAAAAAAAAAAAAAAAAAAANGAACGTTTCAAGTATCAACAAGTTGATTTTAATAGTGTACCAGAATGAACTGAAACCAACGGCGGTCTGGAAGGTAGGAAAAAATTTTTTTTTAACTCGCCGTTCCAGTTGGGAAATGATTGTCAGTAACCTTAGGTGGAGGAAAATGGAATATATTAGGCTCAAACATGCAAAATTGGTGGTATGGTCCTTTAAAAGTGTCCATTGTTGATGAGATCCTGATATGGAGGGGCAGGCTGTTCTACAGTTTAGGAGCAGCTATTGCAAAGGCCTGATCTCCCCTGTGCTTTAATCTGGACCTCGGGACAACTAGAGCATCTAGTCAGCAGACCTCGGTGATCTTATGGGAATGTGCAAAATTAAAAGATCAGGGAGATAAGGGGGCACTAACCCATTTAAGGACTTAAAAACAACAATAAAATCTTAAAATCAATTCTAAACTAACTGGGAGCCAATGCAAAGAAGCCAGTACAGGCAAAATGTGGTCTTTCTTGCATCACCTGGTGGTTGCAACAGAGACTGGCTGATGTGTTGCAGTAGTCAAGGCGAGACGAAATAAAAGCGTGAATCACCTTCTCAGTGTCAACGAAGGAGAGAAAAGGCTTGACCTTTGCAAGGACCCTAAGCTGAAAGAAGCTGACTCTGACAACTGCATTTATTTGTTTGTCAAATATAAAAGTGTTGTCAAAGATCACTCCTAGGTTTATTAGGCTCAAGTATTGAAAGCAAAATGACTCATTATGAAGAATATATTCCTTGCTGGAGTGCTAAACAGTTTTGGCATGTACATGTTTCTTTATATACAGTATATATCTTTATTTATCCAGAGTTAGTTCATTGAGCACTGATTGCAGGAACTGCTCACACACATTCACACCAGGAAGCTGCCCAGTACAACCACAGACCTCCCCGCTGGCAGCTCAACTGGAGCCTTTGGGGATTAGGTACCTTGCTCTCGGCACCTCAGTGGTCATAATGAGGGAGGGACAGCTGCTGCTCATTCACCTCCCCAAGCCAGATTTCTCTTGCCAAGCAGGCCAAGGATTGAACCAGCAACCATTTGGTCACAAGCTTGCTTCTCTAACCTTTAGGCCACCACTGCTTCTGGTACATATTAATGCATTTATAATAAAAATCCCCCAAAATGGAGATACAAGGTCTGGAATTTGGAATAAAATAATGAAAAACCAAGAATAAACTAGTAGAAAATCCAAATTTCTTTTACTCAAAATTGGGGATTCAGAGTTTTTTGAGTGGAACAAAGTGGTATCTCCAACTCTGAAGAGCAAATTCTCCAGTGTTTTTCCTTTGTAAAGCCCTTGAGGCTATGTTTAAAAATATATTCTGCCACTAAGCTACAACATCATCAGATACATGGTTTTTACTTGACAAAAGAGTAATGACCTAATGAACCTAATGAATTAGTTAAATTAGTAATGCATAATGACCTAATGAACTAATGAATTAGTAAGACTAATGAGTTTATCTTTAAAAGTAACATGTAACTATACTCATCAAATAAATGTAGTGAAATTAAAAAGTGCAATATTTTACTGTGGAGTGAAGTACAAAGTATAATTACCTCCAAATTGTACTTAGCGTATAAGAGCATCACTTGGGTGAATCTACTGGTGGAGAATGAGATGAGATTGGAAGTGTTTGAAGTTTGGTTAACAAGCATGAAGGCTCATCATGTTGATGGTTTTGTTCTGTATTCTCATGGGAGCAGACGAGTTTCAGATGAAGCTTAATTAGTGAAGCGGTGCCATACGGCCTCTCAGTCAGGTGTCTGTCATATAGACTGAATGGACTGACAGCTAGTCTGGGTTACATTAAAACACACACCACCATCTGCTTTCAAAATATGTGATGCCAAATCACACGTTTATAATACTTCTTTTGAATTTATCTGCACACCAAAAGAATACAAGTCAGAAAGAAGATATGGATTTCAGCAGCTAAATAGAGGAAAGATGGATGTAGATGATGCCGACGTGTCAGCTGAGATTTCGCTTTTCCTCAGTCACAAAGTCAAACTTGTTACCTGAAATGAAAGGGTCACAAGAGATCAGGAGGAAGCTCAAAGGACACACAAAGTCCTTCTCAACAAGATGACACTGTTAACATAAAAAGGGAGGATGAAGAGAAAGGAAGAGTTTCAGGGAAAGAAAAAGTCTTATGTTGGACAAGTTGAAGTGCAATGGTCACTAAAAATCTCACAGCAAGAAGGTCCTGGGTTTGAATCTGGGCCCTTTCTGTGTGACGTCTGCGTGTCTGTGTGGGTTTCCTCTGGGTGCTCTGGTTTCCTCCCACAGTCCAAACACACCAGGACGAACTAGATTCTCTAAATTGCCTGTAGGTGTGCCTATGTGTGTGTGTGATTGAGTGTGTGTGTGTTTGTCTGTGTGTGTTAGCACTGTGAAGACCTGTACAGGCTGTATCCTGCCTACTGTCCCAGTCAACACTGAGGGTATAGAGGATGGATGGATGGATGGATCATCTGATATCATCAATCCCAGTATAACTGAAACCTGAGAACAAGTATAGACAAAAGTCTCAAACAATCAGGGAAAAATGAAACAAAAACTAAAATAAAACACACACAACAACATTGAGAAAACTTGATTCTAGAAAATTCTTATTCACATATTCTAGAACATTGATCAATAATCGATGGTCATATGATGCATTTAGAGTCCTTCACTGTTGCTCTGTTCTTTCTTTCTTTCGTTTTTTTTTTTTTTTTTTTTTTTTTTTTTTTTTTTNTTTTTTTTTTTTTTTTTAACTTACTACTGGAAAGAAAATGTTCACATACAGAATCTTTACTAGACTTACTTACAGAAATCTCATGTTGTCATATATCAGGGAAACCACATGACTAATGCCCTATTATGACCATTTCTACTTTTTTCCCAGCTATTTTCCAAAGATATTTTAATAATAACCCACCCAACAGCACCAGCGGTAGTGGATTTTAGGACAAATACAGCCAGAAGCTGCGTTGTTTGATTTTGTCTTTATAGTTTCTTTTATGCTTGAAGGATAAATAAGCAGGAGATGCAGGAGAAGATAAGCCACAAACAAACCACATCATAAAGCCGTCAGATATTGACTTGATCCTGGTGTTGAAGCTTTGAGTATGTGGACTGACAGTGTAATACTTTATGGTAACACATATAGGCTTTGCTGTAATAGAGGTTTTCCCTCCTGTGAGCTGGATATGAGCCCTGCACGGTTACTTTGATGCCACAGCTCTCTCACATAAGCCCACCAGTGCAAATAGAAACACGCTGGCTTGTACTCCGAGATCCTTCAGGGTTCCATTTGCTTAACACGAACAAAATGCACCTACGTGTTTACTCTGAGTGGAAAAACCAGCCAATGAGGTTCAGCATGAGGATTTAATTCCCCCGTGGGTCACAGACCTCACCTCAGCAGCTTTCAGGCATAATTAATCCTTAATGTAAAATCCAATTTAACATCATTCATCCCCACATTTCTGCAAAGATCTTCTTTGACATTTAAAGGTCAGCAGAAGTGACCTGTCTGCGAGAGGAAGATTTACTGAAAGCTTATAAACAAATGTGCTCCCCTGCAAAGCTTTCAAAGATGCTGTTAGCATGCTACTTCAAGAAGCTAAGAGGGTAATTATTCATTTTAGAAGTAAAACAGTGATGAAGCTCAAAGGACTCATGGTGGAAGAAGTTTAAGTACAAATATTAATACCACAGTGGAAAAATACTTTATTACAAGCAAAAGTCCTGCATTCAAATGTAAATTAGTGTTAGCAGAATGCACTCAAGTAGAAGCTCTCTTTGTAAAGAATAGCCACTGATGCAATAACACGTCTGATGCATATTACTGCATCTGTAAATAAATATCCAAAATTTAAGACACAAGGTTAACAGTGTGAAGAAGTGAAGAACTGTGTATCTCATATTTTTGAGAATTTGGGATGAAATAATGAAAATTCTAAAATGAAAAAATAAACAATCTTCACAACTGGAGATAACACATCTTTCACATTGTCACGTTCTTAGGTCAGCAACACACAACAAGCCTGAGATACACGTTTTACCAAACAACAGCAATATGTTATGAATTTATCACAAACTGAATTTAAAATCTTACCCTGCAAAGAAATGAGGTAATCATTTATTACCTATGCCAAGGAGGTTATGTTTTTCTCTGCATCTATTTGTGTGTTTGTTAGCAGGAACCTTTTTTTTTTTTTTTTTTTTTTTTTAATGAAACTTGGTGGAAGGGTGGGACATGGCCCGGGAAAGAATCCATTAAATGTTGTTGCTTATCCAGATCCAGGATGGGATCCAGGAATTTTTAAAATTGATTTCTTAACAATTTCTTAACTTATTGTGAAATAAAGCTCAATTAAACAAATCAGGCATATTTAGCCCATGATAGACTATCAATAGGTTTAAAATCCAGATCATTAAAAAAAAAAAACAACTACTATTACTTATGATAAATAAGGCAATTAAGTCCTATTATTGCTATTCAAGTCATTTCTTCTCTTCTTTTTAGAGCAGCACAGGGATGCAGTGGTTAGCACTGTTTCCTCAAAGCACAGAATCCTGAGAACATAGCATCAGACTATTCAAACATCATAAAAAAAACACAGTGTAAGACCTATAAAGTGTTACTAAATAAAGATAAAATACTCTATAGTTGCATAATGCACGTTGCAACTCAGTTATAGATATAGAGATGAAATACTGGTTGCACTTGCATGCCTGCAATGATTCAGAGTACTGTCATGAGTCATACTGCCCCCTGCTGGTGAATCTCTGCTGGTAAAGCCAAAGTCAGCAGAATGTCCTTCAGTGTGATTCATAGTGACAGCATGAGTGCCAGCAGAGCTTTTTCATCTTTAAGACGTGTAAACACCGCGGTTCTGCACATTAAGCTCATTTACATCGTGGTGCGTTTGTGGTCACTCACTCCAACCCACAAACCGTTTCAATCCCACCGTGTTTGTTTACTGACCTGGCCACATTTATACTGTGATGTATTGCATATGCAAATCACTTTCTGTGCAGCAAACATGAAACTCCAGCAAGGATCCCATAATAATTTAAGAAATGGATGAAGTTGTTTACTGCTGGAAAATGTACTTTGATTTATAAGAGAGGAAGCTTGTGTCTGCGGGCACCGCAGTGTTAACTGATGTTATTAAAGGAGGCGCAGGGCTTCCAGTTAATAAAGGAAACACATGTTCATCCTTTCATGGGTGACTGAAAAGAAAAACTGTTGTCATGTGGAAATGCCCTTTTATGAAATGAAAATTTAAACTCATGACTAAAAGACTCCATGGTGGTGTTTTGGGAATTAAAGGTTTTCAACTTGTATTAAAATGTGATTTTAGTGTCTGTATATGTTATGTAGATGATGACATCTGCAGAAACAACTTGCATTTACACCCTGCATTGGATGCTGCCATGACTGGATCTCACTAAGCACTTCCTTCCTTGTTGGTCCATGGACAATCTTCATCCATTTCTAAAATAACTAATGCCATTTTTTGTATGGGCTGTCACAGTTCGTGTTCCAGGGGGAGACAAGTCACAACTCCCACTCAAAATAACTTTATTAACAACAGCAAGCAGCGTGAGGAGGACAAGGCGGGATGATATTTTCAATGGGTTTTATGTCATGAATGTGTCCCTGTGGTACAGATTGCATTTAGACCTGGCTAATTTTGACAGAGATCCCATCGTGAAGTCATTCCTGTGTTCTCAGGGTCCTATGTTCTCCCAGTCTATGTAGCACAATATAGCACATAATGGGTTAGGGTTAGGATTAGGTTAGTCTGTTAACACGCTTAATGTATGTTAACAGAATATTGACGTGGGGAACATAGGACCCTGGGAACACAGATACGCTCCCTTCGATCTCAATCAGATCAGATAATATCTGAATAATGTATCCGTATGACAAAATTGCATGTCAATTCAAGGTGTATAAGGCGCCAAAGTAATGAAAAAGCATTTAAGAGCCCATCCACTCTGTTTGACTTTCACTGTACAGATCAGTGTATGTGCAGCTTGTCGGTAGAAGCTGCTGTCACATTCCTCTGCTGGAGGAGGAAGACTCCATTCTTTCCTGAAACCTGAGTTGGTCATGTGCAGGTATGAACAGGATTTGTGATGTCACAAATCAGCATGTGCCAATCCTGGTCTTGTTTCTGAATGTTCAGACATGAAACTAACACAAGACAAGCCAAGTTCAATTCAAGTCTTCCAATATAGTACTTAGATAGAGAGAGCCTCTCTTTATCTGAGAGCCTACAGATAGATTTATAGAAATAAGGAAATTGTTGATTCTGTGTTATCCCTTTTGGATTATGGAGATACAGTCTATGGTTGAGCTGCTACCGCAACACTGACAGACAATACTAACACACACCACTGTGACCTCTATGCTAAGGTTAGCTAGCTGTCTTTAGGTCCATTATTGGTATTTATTCATTTACAAAACCTACCTGGAATATAAACAGTCATGGTCACAGTATAGACCCCACATTCCACCAATTAGAACGGAAATAAGCGGAATGGCCTTTAGTTTCTGTCCTCCATATACATGAAAATACAGTATGAACTCTCTGGTATCACTGATCCATTTCAAAAGCCTGGTTTCTGACCTTTTTAAATTTGATTTGAAATGCTCTTAAACCTCTGAAATCAGGTCTCTATGCATCATCTGACTGTTACCCTGTCTAATGTGAACTTTATTTGTCTAGCACTTTTATATTATGTCGAATTTGATTTGAGTAGCCTATTATTACTCTTGTTATTTTGGTTGGTTCTGTTTTTTTTTTTTTTTTTTNTTTTTTTTTTTTTTTTTCCCTTCCTCAGTAATCCTGTGAAATAAAATACAGCTTTATGTCTTCTTTTAAATATGTGAAGTATTTATATATTCACATATTCCGGAAATCTCAATGAGAGTCAAAGACTAAATGTGCTCTTGAAGCTTTTTCAGTAGTGTATTGAACATTTTTGACATGATATCTTTATATATATATATATATATATATTATTGTATTGTTCTAGTTACATGGTGAATGTGTGAAATGATGGCATGGTTACTAAAGATGATTCAAGCCATGTGGGAATAACTAAGGACATCAAAGCTACCTCAACCATCACTTTTGATGGTTGAGGTAGTTGCTATTATGAAGAAGAGACATTTGGCTTTTAACTGTTGTGTTCCTAATATATACCACCAGATGGCGCCAGAGCTCCGTCTGGTTATGAGACAATAGTGCAGCCTTTAAAGAACCATACTGACCATTTTTCATGTTTGAGCCTAATATATTCAATTTTCATACATGTGACGTTACTGACAATCATTTCCCAAAGCATACTACTGGAACAGCGAATTAAATTTTTTTTTCCTACCTTCCAGACCGCCATTGGTTTCAGTTCATTCTGGTATGCTATTAAAATCAACTTGTTGATACTTGAAACACTCTTGGGATAGGTAATCCATCATCGCGAACAAGACATGTATTCAAGTTTTTTTCAAAGTTAAGTAATATTTGTGTTTAAGCGTAACAAAAAGCTGAAAGTTGAAAATGCCCTAGTGGTGCATTCAAGTGCTGCAGTAAAGAGCTGACAACAGGAAGCATTTTCAGATCACTCCCTGCTTTTTATTACGCTTAAACGCTAAAATTACATAGCTTCGAAAAAACCTGAATACATGTATTGTTCAAGATGATGGATTACCTATCCCAAGAATGTTCAAGTGTCAACAATTTGATTTTAATAGCGTACCAGAATGAACTGAAACCAATGGCAGTCTGGAAGGTAGGAAAAAAATGTTTTAATTCACCGTTCCAGTAGTATGCTTTGGGAAATGATTGTCAGTAACGTCACATGTATGAAATTTGAATATATTAGGCTCAAACAGGCAAAATGGCCAGTATGGTCCTTTAAGCTTGTCCAGTCAACTGAGGCCTACATGTGTCAGACCTCAGCATATTCCTACTGTGATACGCAGAACCGAACAATAAAGGGGTTCTTATACAACACTAAAAATAAAATTAAATAACAAAAATAGAGTCCAAAGGTGCTTTATTTAAAGTCTGTAGTCAAACTGTCCGTGTGTTTTGAGCTGTCAGTCACTTTCCCAGTTTGTGTTTCAGTGTCACAGTAAAATACAGAACTCAGCTCAGCTCTGTTTGTCTTAATTCTGACAATACACTGATTTTCATCATCAGGATGAACCTACGGTGAGTCTGATCCTTCGTCGCAGCATTGATCGATGTCTGACTGATGGGCTGCTGTGTGTTTTCTGTCTTTGTGTGCAGGCACCAGTGAGCTTGTGAAGGAAAGGAGACATCTGTATATTCAAGTTTTCTACTCCTACAATCTGCTGCTCAGTGTCTGTGGTGGGAAACGAGGAAACGCACGCTCGCCTGGCTGCGTGGCGAGCCGTGGCCGCCATCATTGTTGTGTGAGACTGTGAAATAAAGATGAGTCAATAGACTGCAAATACCTGTATGTAGTGTGTGTTCTGTGCATAGAGGCCTGTAGAGTGTGTGTGTGTGTGTGTGTGACTGTGTTCAGGATGTACAGGGACAAAAATAACATCCCTCAACAGATTTTTTTGACTTATGGTAATTTTCAGTAAGTTCTCAGGTCAAAATGTGTTTTTCAACACAATTAACTTCACATTAACTGCTTATACTGTATACATTATGTTCATTGTCATGAAGATCCTACTGTATACTTTTTATTATTATCATTTTTTTTTTTTTAAATAGGTAAACATGAAGAGAAATGGAATACTGAAACAGACAGCTGAAGGTATGGCAGGATCGTTCATAAAATAAGTAAATAAATTAAGAATATAAATCCAGTAATAATAATAATAATAATACAATGGCAATAATGCTAATGACAATAATGCTAATGAAATACCAATAGGCAAATAATTACAAAAACAATGAATATTAAATATAACTGTAAAATATAGTATATTCTTAAATGAAAAATATAACATTAAAAAAATAAAAATGTAAAGATAAAACAAACATCAGAGTATTGGTGTATATTTCAGAAAAATAACGTTTGAAAACTAGTTGAACTGCTCATCATGTTTGAAGCTTACGTATTTTGTGTGTGTGTACCCTCATATAAGTGTGTTTTAGCAAGTACGTGTAGGTGTCCCCCCCCNCACACACACACACACACACGTACACACACTTTACGATTAACTTTGTGTGTTTTCAAGCCTCCTTTGCAACATTTGAGAAGCCGGAGTGTGTGTTTTTTCCCTCTCAGTGTGAGATTCCCGGAGGCCACTGAAAGCAGCACAGTCAGCAGATTCTGATAACATGTTCGAGCACGCTGATTATTTTACTCATCAGAAATCAAAGTCGGGGCTGGTTCAGCTTCACAGAGGTCTTTTGAGTTCAGTGCAGCTGTGGTTGGATCACACTCTCTGTGATTTCAAAACAGCTGGAAAGCTGCATCCAAAACCTCAACCCACAGTGATGTGGTGAGACAAAACCACGTCCCACGCCGAGCCCCCGGAGGAGAGCTTCTAATGTGTAATCAAGGACAAGAAGGTTATTACATCCTGAAACGCTGCACACAGCTGGCACTGGGTGTTTAACTGCTCCTATTTTCTTTTAATTACATCGTTTGATAGCTACATGTTTAATTTACCTTAATTTTCACAGGTCGTTGACAAGAAGAAATCACTCCTTGCAGTTATTGTAGTTACTGTATGTGTGTAATGGTGGCTCGGTTTGTAACTATGATGTTGCGTTTATGTCATGCGGGAATAACCAAGGAGGTTCATTCTGGAACTACTTTGAAGCCATAAACACACCATGATTGCAGTTTTTGTGTAGACTTTGGTTGTTTTATAAGCTTTTTCACATATGTACTGTACTTACTTATTATGGAGTTCATGAGTTCATGTATGCCAGCAAACCACAAATGACAAATCCAGAAAGTCCAATGTTTTTTATTTTTTTATTTTTCAACACAATGAAGGTGATTTAGGCAACTTCACTGAACACTTTTCTTCTTTCACTTTCTTTTCTTCACTGGTGCCATTTTGCATGTTTAAAAGTATGTGCGTGATGTTGACATACCAACTCAAGAAATCAGAGAATTCAGACTTATCATCTGAAATTTCTTATGAGCCTTATTTTAGCCTCAGAAGCTCTAAAGTCACACCTTCCTTGAAGGATTTCACATTAAATCATTCTCATTAACCCACAGCAGCACATTACAACATTTAGACTTTTACTTTACCTTCTTCTTTAATCCATATCCTTCATTCAAATCCTTATAAAAGTAAAAAAAAAGTTTGACCTCTAAAATAATATCTGATCATGAAAGAGTTAATTCATAGCTCTATTCTGTCTTGTTATGCAGGATAATAGTGTGTTACATGGGTATTAATCATTGACATCTAACACATCGATGATTTGTTCAATGCAAACTATGTTTGATCTTCCATTGATTGCTAAAAGTGATCAAAAAGGATACAGCCAACCTTGTAGTCAAACATTTGATCATAAATTCATGGTTTTAAAGGCTTTAGAGCCGTTTTCCCCATCTCAGCCCTGATCTTAGACAATATGAGTCTCCCTCTGTAATGGCAGCCTGACTGACAGGCTTTGAACCGTCTCACTTTCCACACTGGTTATTTCCACAGCCACCCAAGATGCAGTTTACTGTCACCATCCTGAAGAGTTAATTTAAAAAATGATAGCATTTTTATGGTCTAAATTTTACTCACAAAACGGGAACGTGTGACTGGGAAAGGAAGATAAACTTATTCATTTCATTCAGGGTCATCGTTTCAGGCAGAAAAGCCTACTTCTGTATTTAATCAAAATGAAGAAATGCAAACATGAATCAACTGATTTTTTTTTTTTTTTTTTTTNTTTTTTTTTTTTTTTTTTTAGCTATATATATATATTGAGTGTGTGGAAAATGCATCAGTATTTCTTTTCATTTTAATTTCTGATTCTTTGGTGACTTATTTCCAACAGTTCAGCTGTACTGCTGAAATCAGAATGATCAGGACCAAACTTATTATTCTAATGAAAGGTCATCAATGAAATGCCATTTTCTTTTAAAAAGCTGTTGAATAAAAATTTTATTATCACATAAAGTATATTGTGTAAGCCAAAACAGTTGTGTGTGACTAAAATATCAACTTTTGAACTTCAGAAACTACATTGAAATGTAGTAATATTGTGTAGAAAAACCTTCAAGTCTGATCTGCATCAACAACTCATGACATACACATAAAACAGATTCATCTTTTGTATTGTGTAAATACAACTTAATACCCAATATGCCTTCATCCATAATGACTGACTTTATTTCTTTACTGCTTTACAAGACTCAGATTAGTGCCTTATACTTTGGGCTATTTAGCCTTATAATTCATTCTGTTTTTATGCTAACATATAAAATGTGTCCTGGCATTGATGTATAAGAGCAATAAGCACCTTAATGCTTCCCGGTGGCTTTTTAAATTCTTTACCTCCTGCAAAACTTCAAAGCTAAACACACTTAATCTGCTCCAATTTGCAGGACTTCTGATCTATACCACAGCTGTTAAAAGCCTGAATGAGGGCTGTATTCATGACACATTAATGAGTGCTAATTTCATCCTCATGCCAATATTCGTTTTGGGCTTGGAACAGGAGAAGAGGAAGCTGGAAGATGAAAAGTGCTGCTGTATATAACAAAAGCAATACGACGTCTGACAACAGCTTTATAACACAATTAGTCACGGCAAAGCAGAAGCATGTAATCCAGTTATAAGATACTGCCAGAGGGGTTTTGTTTTGAAAATGCTCTGCATATAGCAAATCAGCGTTATGTCATCAGGAAATACACGGCTTCTTATGAGCTCTGGCTGGTTTTTGCGTGTCTGAATGTTTTAGAAGTTGGAGTTGAGGCAAAGTGTTGGAGCTCAGACTCACAGCTGGAGGATGATGGGGGCTGATGGGACTCGGTGGCCCAGCTGAGCTCCGTGTGCTTTGTTCCCGGATTGCAGGGTTAATGGCTTTCCGTACTGGGTGGTGTGAGGGAGGAGCGCCGTGGCTTTTTCAAGCATTCTGTGTTGGAAAATTAGGATGCAGCCTCTGTTGTCAGAGCCGAGGAGCTGTCTGCTGCTTTCCCAGCAGCCCTTGGGCCGGTGACAGGGAGATGGATGATATCTGCAGCCTGGCTGCACTGCTCCCCAGCGTGCACGTATATGCACATGTGCGCGCGCGTGCATGCACACACACACACACAGTCTGTCTCTGTTTTGTGCACGCACATACACAAATAGAGCAAACAAAAACACACTTGCACACCACAATCTTTCCTCCCTCTTTTAGTATTCTCATTTCCTTTGACCCCCNCACACACACACACACAGCAGATAGTATGAGTATCTGTCTGATACACCTCTCTCTTTGTTGCCTTTGGCAACAAAACCAATATCCTGTGTATCAGAGGAATGAAAACCTCACATGAAAACAGTGAAAATGTTTGAGGATGAAACTGTCACATTCCTTCATTGTTTGCTTACATGGAATATAACATTTACTTTTATAAATAATCAAACTCACCAAATAAATTCATTGAGGACATTTATTGAAATAACACAATTAATGCACAAAGGAGGCACTGCAATGTGTACAACCATTATATTTTCTGATAAGACAAATACAAAAGTTGAATTTTGTATAAAATAAAGCGCTTTATACTTTAGCAGTTCCAGATATTCCACAGCTAACAGCTAACAGACATACTGCTAACTGTCTTTACAAGTCAGAGCTTTGAGACAGAGGCTACACTTGAACCAGACACATAATGTGTGTGCATGAATCATAGCAGTGTAGTTAGTGTGTGTGTGTGTGTGTGTGTGTGTGTGTGTGTGAGTGTGTGGGGGGGGTTGTTGTTGAGTCCTTAGAATAAGTCAATCCCCTGCCCTCCTCCCCTCTCTCATCCTTCTCCCTCTCCTCCTTTTCTTCCTCCTGTTCTCATTGTCCTTACCTGCTAGTCTCTCTCTCTCTCTCTCTCTCTCTCTCCCTCTCTCCCCCCCCCCCCCCNGTCACGCTGCCGCTGACGTTCCTGCAGTCGGGACCAAATCCAGCGGTCATGTCACCTGAGTAACAGCCACAGCATACTAATGATGCAGGGAGAAAGCTCTGCTCCACTCTGGCAGAAGAATGACTCCCTCTCCTCCTCCTCTTCATCTTTCTGTAACAGAGGGAATGTGGGGGGGCGGGGGGGCTAGAAATGGGGAAGGATGGTTAGAAAAGACAAGAGAGAGAAGAGAAGAAACAAATAAGGCAAGAGCGGTGTAGAGGGAGAGGAGAGGAGGGGAAAAATGGTGAAAGAGTGGGAGGGTAGAGGGGAAAAAAGAANGTGGTAGGGAGTGGGGTAACATCCATCACTGTTTAAGTGACTGCAGTGGGACGGGGGGGCTGAGTAAAAGGTCGTCTGGTCTCTTTCTGTGCACAGTGGGCACCTGGGCAGAAAGAGCAGCTTCCAAATGACTCCAGGCTAATTATCTCGCCCAGACCGTCTGTTACGCCGGTCTGACACTTTTACTGACTCACCCGTTTACTGCGAGAGTGCAAGCAAAACACGCAATACACACACACACACACACACACACACACACACACACACACACCCAAACATGATCCTTACTAACGCCACGCATCATGCAGTGGAAGGACCTGAGCTTTTCAGTGCTGCTTTCCGTCTCTGAAAGGCTGCCACGGTGATATAAAGCACAAGCAGCGTGTACGCGCGCATGTGTGTGTGCCGGAAATGTAAGTTGTGATTTCTCTTACCTTTTAAGCACACGAGAGAGAGAGAGAGAGAGAGAGAGAGAGACTTTCTTGGGATCCTAGACAAAAGAAGATAACAATAGCAATTTAGTATGAGTGTGTGGATAAACATAAAATGCAGAACGCGTTGACCATGGGTGGCGGGGGGTNGGATGATGGGCTGATGCAATAAAAATGAATTTATCTCCGAAACTTTTGCAGTAAAAACATCACAGACAGACCCTGAAAAAATCAGAGAAAACATGCTGTGTGTCAAAATGTCCTCCTGCCAGTGGACAAATAATGCATTTGGGGACACGCTAGGAATTTCTGCTCACAGTCTGTTTCAACAGGGACAGAAGGAAACCAGTATCGAGAGAGATGCATGTGTGAGAGTGTGTATGTGGTTAACTCAGTAATTAGCAACAGAGGTGAAGTACTGCAGTTTTGTATAGTTTTGAGGTACTTTACTCCTTTATATTTCATAGGCAAACATTCTACTTTTTGCTTTACTACATTTCTCTGATGGCTGTAGTTACTTTGTAGATTCACTCATAGGATTAATATCTTCTCCTTTCATTCCTTCCTTCAATCCACCCTCCTTCCTTTTCATTTCCCAACTTACTTTCATTCTTTCCTTCTTTTTCCCTCTTTCCTTCCTTCCATCTGTCCTTACTTAAATCATTATTTCTTTTCCTTTCTTTGTTCCTTTCTTTCTTGCTTCCCCCTGTTCTTTGCTTATTTCGTCCAGTTCCTTCCTCAAATAATCCTGTTGGGTAAAAATCCTTGCATGTCCAATTTTCAGGATTGTAACTGACAAAACGTGATAACTTAATAAACTGTAATCACTTTGAATACAGCACTTTTACTTGTAATGAGTATATCTTTATGTTGCATTGCCACTTAAACAAAGATTTACGTACTTCTTCCACGCTAAAAGCAGCAACTCGTAGGTATGCTGATTTGACTTTTCAGTGTGATGTCCATGAAAAGAACGGACTGCAGCACTAATGCAGCACTGTGAGCACAAAGAGCCAGAATGGCTCAACATGCAAATCTTAACTTGGCATTGCTGCCAAACCTACAACAGTCCAACTGGTGGGCAAAGGGTTAAAAGCTTTTGCCAGTGGCGTCAACGCAAGACCACCTATAGGTCACATTCAAGTCCCGGCCGTTGGAAAACCAACCTGCAAGACAGAGCATAATTATCCCAGCCAGTTACAGTTCAATAACTCCATCAAGCTGCTAGCCAGATACCAGGTTTCCCCGGCAACGCCTCCAAAGTGAATCACAGATCAGAGAGAAAGGAGGAGATAACGCTGGACCCGGGGAGGAGCAGAGCCAGCAGGACCGAAGGGGAATACACCCGGCTCAAACCCTGTGAACCTCCAGACAATGTGGTCACACGTGTGCGATTCAGACACGCAATACACATAAACACACACACATACACACTCTGAGAACCTTCCAGTTGGCTGTGCAGAGACCTCTGGCCTGCCGGGCCGTCAGAGTCCCTTTCAGCTTTGTTGTTTGGTTTTCAATCATCAGGTTCACTTTGCAGTTCTGCTCTGTGCCCGCAGTGAAAATCTTCTAGTTTCAGCACAGCTCCACTGTCCTTTCAAAAGACCCCCCCCACCCGACAGATTTACTGTAATGTGAAAAAGTTAATGGAGTTTATCTCTCATCCCCGCTGTCCTGAGAATAATAGAGAAACTTTTGTGCTTTCTATGCACGAGGATAATTACATTACAAGTGGCACTGCAATTTATAGCCTTGATTGAATTAAAAACTGAATTGAATTTGCTTTAGTACAGACTTGCGGGGCGCTTGGTGCACTTAATGTGTGTGTGCGTGTTTCTGCACGTATACAGTGTCATTGGCACACTTTCGTGTGTATGTGTTCAGGTGCTGTCTGGCCTCCTGCCGCAGTGTCTGGAAACACAGNCCGTTCCCCCGTTCCACCACGGTGCTATCAGGCATACCTGATGTCCCCTCTCCCCTCCCCGCTGCGATAAGAGATCCACTAAACACTAAGCTGCTTCAACAAACTAAAGAAACCCGACAATCAATGCACAAATAAATAAACAGATAAATAAACAAGCCCTTTAATTCACTAATTCCATCTGATTTCCATGTCAGCTCCAAGCCCCAAATCCAAATGTGGCAGATAAATGTTACATGACCACCTCCAAAATGCAGCGTAATCTCTCTCTCTCTCTCTCTCTCTCTCACACACACACACGCACACACTCAGGTCCATCAGCTGGAGCCTTTGGTTTATCTACACCTATTCAAGCTCTGAATCAATCTGTCCTGCAGGAACTTGAAGACTGACAGTATATAGTATAGTATAGTATAGTATAGTATAGTATAGTACAGTATAGTTACAGCATACTGAATGGTGTTTATTGACGACGTGTAATGATTAAAAGCGTTTTATGTATTAGACATTTTGCTGTGGCACTGACAGTTACTTGTGTGTAAAATGAAGCAAGAGCTGTTTTTTTTTATCTATCTGCTTTTTTTTATTCATTTAATAAATGAATTTTAAAGCATTTTTTAACACCACACTTGTACAATTTCCAGTCATTTTTCTATCTACAGTATGATTTTTTTTTACTCTCAGCTACAGTTTGGTGGCCTTGTCCAGATTTTAAATATAAACGCTTTACTGAAGAAGAAAAATATTTGAATTGAAAAGTAAAATTGCAGCCTTCTGTTTCTGACCTTTGCAACCGCATTCAGTCGCGAGGATGGCATCATTTTCTCACAAAAGACGCAAGTAAATAAAAAAGCATTGTCCTTATTTTAAACAAACCTGTTCGTACTCTCATGTTTCTCATACAGTTTACCTGCCTAAATACTGCAAATGCGCTGCTGAATAAAATTAAACAGCATATCCACACGTTTCCTCATGCGCATGGCCTCATTTACATTCCCTCTGAGAACGTTTCATCATCCATTTAGTATCTCAAACAAAACATTACTCATAGCATCAAAACTTGTCAGAAAATTTTCTGTTTTGTTGTTCCAGGTCAATAATAGGTTACAGAAAACGTTTGGCAAATTTCCCTGAAGGGGTTTTCCTTTCACACGCACCTTTTGTGTCAGACGCTGTATAATGCATATGCACGTGCAAGTCTGTATGTGCAGCAGTTTAGCTTATAGCTGAACTAGTTTGACTTTGAACGGAGCACAACTTCCCCATTTAAACGAGTTCTAAACTGGCTGGGAGCTGATTTTTACGGCGTGATATTTATTGGCTCCTTGGCGGATTGCACTAGGGGCGCTGCTTTGTTACTATTGGGTGAGGATTTCATCAGTGGGCTCAGACGCTGCCAGACTTTGCTGCGTGTCAGACAGACCCTAATAAAACTGTCTGGCTGTTTTGTGGGCACCGGCTCGGCTCTGGCTGTGCTGTGTCTGACTGCTCAGCACTTGTCGCACCGCGCCTGGCTATTTGGTATTCATGGGGCATGGCACTCCTTCAGCTGTTGCTGGGGGGGCTCTGTGGCACAGGCACAGACTGATTAGTTGGCATCGGCATTGTTCGCTATGAAACCAAACGGGGAGATGGGAAGGGAAAAAAACATAATTAGGGAGAAGGAGACTGGAGACTGGGGGGGAGNGGTGTGTATTAGAGAGAAAATCAATTGTTTTGAATTGCATTCCTAATATGGGTAATTTAGCAGAAATTAGGTTTTCAGAAAAGCACGCTGCCTTGGGAAAAACTGAAAGTTTAAAAACCAGGTCAGGCTGTGATAGTCAATGGATTCACACCTTTGAGTAGCATAAAGGAAAAGAACTAATTTTTTTTAGCAGGCCTAATTTATTGTAATTGCACTTCTATAGTCATGTTCACAAGAGACCAATCCAATGTTTTCATTTTCTATTCAATGTTCATTCTTGTCTTTTACCAGGAGGACTTGCCGCATTACAATGTCTCTGAGTAATCTTAAGCCTCCTGTTTCAATATTGATTTACACTGTTAACCACTTTGCTCGTTATGTTTTATGACAATGCAATGTTTTGGCAGAAATGATCAAATTAGGAAAGCAACAAAATGCATATAAAACTGATTAAAGCACTTTTATATCTGCTTATTGATTTTCTGATGCACAAGATATCTTTAAAAATATATATATAGAAAGATTCAAAGCTGCAATTTTAACAGTCAGCAGCTTTCTGGATATTGTGCCTCATCTACTGTTTACTGTCATTGACAAAATGTATGCTAAACATTGGACCTATTTCAGTTACGATAATAACTAAAATCTATTTTTTATTGGAAAAACAATAAAAAATACAATACAAAATCTTATTTGACTTGTGTAGCTGCAGTATGTGTATGTCAGAAAATAATTGTAAATTGTGGAACTTCCCTTTGTTAAACAAGTCTAGTTTTTAGGATAATTTTAGCTGATGCTATACAGTGAGCTTGATACTAGAAAGAAAATATTAGAACATCAAACTATTTTAACATTTTCTGGTAGTTAGTTGGGGTGAATTAAAGGGTACAAAAAAATGATAAGAAATGTAATAAATCATATACCAGAACATGTGTGCTGTTAAAGAAAGAAATGAGAAGTAAGTGAATTGTGTAGCTGCGGGCAAAGCATAAAGTTAGCGGACTTGCTAAATATGAAACATGTCAAAGAATCTTTTTTTTTTTCCAGCATATTCACATCAGCAATAAGTCTCAGGCTGCTCCTGCGGTGTCAGGATGAAGCTGGAATGAGCAGATTTGGAGCGACTGCCTCAGTAATGGTGGATCAAATATATATTGGACAGAGTCTCGGTGAAACTGTGCGGTGGCGGTGACGGGTTAATCAACACACGTCTGGGGTGCGGCGGCTTGGACTGGCTGGTGTCCTGCCTTTTCTAATCACATCATGTATTACTCAAATGGTGTTCGCCTAAATGTGTTTACGCGCAGAGAAATGGTACGGTATTGGCTGACGATGCAACAGATTGGAAAGGTTCTAGTATTTTAGGCATCGATGATGACAGTGCTAAAATTGGCAATGGCGGGCTTGATGAATTTTTGGGAAATCGAAGCAATCTGGCCATGCCGACCACGTATGTGCCTGCATATGTACTTCCACCAATACTGCTGTTCAATCAACACTTCACGGGACGATCAAACAGAAATGAGTGATGTCTGCATTTGTTCCTTTTATTGCGACACCTTTTCCTTCCTCTACGTCGTCTGTAAACATCTATACATTTTTAAACAGGAAATCAGTGACTGCTTCATTCCGACTCCACCCTCCGAGCATTCGGCAGAAAGTCGATTGTGCCCTCCGCCCGCGTCCCAAGAGCCTAACCCGTGATTTTTATCAAGAGAGCTCACAAGTTAGGGTCTCAGGGAGCAGGTGAAGTACGAGAGTCTACTGAGGAAGCGCAGTCAGCTGCAGGGCACTGAGTGACACTGACACCTTCCCCTCTGTCACACACACACACTTGCTCTTCCTCAAATGCTGCCACCTAAAGGCACCCAATTCCTGTCCCAAAGGCACCCGAAACCCACAAAGCGTCTGTCTGCTGTGAGGCATGAGAGCTGTACTGTTTCCATCAAAAAACAAAAAAAAAAAAAAAAAAAAAAAAAAAAAAAAAAAAAAAAAAAAAAAAAAAAAAACAAAACGCCGGTTTGGCCTGGACGAAGCGGAGGGGGAATTTGCTGCCTTATTGCTTCTTTTAACTCCACTGCAGATAAACTTACTTTGTTCACAAGGCTGTGCTCGATTCCTGCAAACACAAAGACATGCAATTGCAGAAAAATGTTACACAAACGCTTTACACGCAGTAAAAGCCACAAAACGACAGACAGCAACAGCAGCAGACAAGAGGGAAGACAAAGAGGTAAATTTGCTGGAGACGACGAGACTTAAATTATCGTCATTGCAGCAGCAGCGAGACAGAAGCAGAGACTCAGGCACACAGACAAACCTGCACTGCCTGCTCTGTGCTAACTAGCCTTTGTGCTGGCAAAGGAAAAGCCCCCCAGTCAAGCAGCCCGGCTTGCCTCTTTGTCCTAAGAGCGATAGCTGCTCATCAGTCTATATTTCTCTTTTCCTGGATGGCTGGAGCCGGACCCGTCTGTCAGACCGTCTGCCTGTTTTGCAAAGACTGGCGGACATGGAGAACCACCTCTAGTCACAGCCTTTAGCTTCCAACACAGGGGCAAAGACCAATCGTGCTCAGTCAGACATTAAATGAAAAAAAACAAAAAAAAAACAAAAAAAACAGAGCTTTGAGGCTGTGCTCTGTGGCTTGTCGACATAAATGTTGGTTAAATTGAAAAAGGCAAAAAAAAGCAGCTTTAAGAAACCAACACTAGCAGAGAACAGCTCGTCTCCAGCGTAGCTACACGTTTACAAGCTGCCTTCCAAACTTGTGCCGCCCTCGTTTACTTCCAACCACTGACTGCAACACCCTCGACGCCAAACCCTGCCACCTACCCACCGAACTCTGCCGCCATGGCGGCAAGTCTGGCAGGTGATAAGTTGTCAGTGTCACAAGCAGCCAGCTTCAGTCAGAGAGAAAATAGCTTCTGCTTAAACTAAAAAAAGAATCTCCAGGCACAGTTGGAACCAAAGAAGACACGCATTCATTGCCATAAATTGCAAAACCGTTCTTAATGCCAACAAAGTGATATCAAAAACATTCCCATATCATTTTTGCCTGTCATGTACCCAAACACGCCACTGCCCCCCACCCCNTCTGACTGTCTCCTTCTCTCTGGGGAATGCCAGGCAAAGTGGAGGCTTCCGGAAATGAATGCTCCCCATCACCCGACGCGTCGCCTCGTGCGCTCAGTCTTCTGTCTGCCGCTGCCTACGGCTTTTGTTATCCATCTTTGAGCTGAGGATGAGGAAGAACATGGGAAAAAAGGCAGCAGAAGGAGGGGAAAAAAAAAGAGTAAAAAGAAAAGAAAAGGATTTACCAATATCTCCACACCCCCGCCCGTCCCCTCCCATCACACTGGGTCTCTACCTGTCTGCGTGTCTCGCTTGTCTGTTACTCCCTGTCTGCAGCTGCTTGCCCAAAGTGAGATACTGCAGCAGGAGTCTGCAGCGACAGCCCTCACTCTCTCTCTCCGTCTCGCTCTCTCCTCTCCCTCTCTCTCTCTCACACACACACACACACACACACACACACACACACACACACACACANCACACACACACACACACACACACACACACTGCAGCTAACTGGTTGGCCGTGGAGGAGGATGCGCTGTAGCAATCGCAGCGTCTTGTAAAATTCACTGTAACATGGATGCAGGTTGCATTTACACACCCACACACACACACACACACACACACACAAGCTGCAGCTAACTGGTTGGCCGTGGAGGAGGATGCGCTGTAGCAATCGCAGCGTCTTGTAAAATTCACTGTAACATGGATGCAGGTTGCATTTACACACCCACACACACACACACACACACACACACAAGCAATGCATACGCAGATAAATACCAATCAACAAATATAACCACCGATAAATAATTGGCACAAACACTCATCTGAGACCGCAAAGACAGCACACAGAGACAGAAAACACAGACAGTGCTGGCAGCAAATACAGCTGGCAGTGAATGCATAGGCAATAGTAAAACAAAAATTNTCCCTCCCACACACACACAAAAAGGGACTGAGACCCCAACACAGCCTGCACACAGAAACAAGACACAGAACCCAGAGTGACACTAGGCGACTCTGCTATCAGTGTCACCTACACACAAACTGTCACGCACACCATACACACACACGCACACATGCACAGTGATGAGGTCAGCATGAACACCAACAGTCACTGTCACAATATTGTGACTGGGGCTTGAACACAGCAAGCAGCAGAATCAGGCACACGAGCCAAACAGGAAAGCAACACGTCAGTGATTCCCCAATCAGTAGAAAATGTACCTGGATGTGTGTGTGTGTGTGAAGCATTGCATCGTTCAGTTAGGTTTTCTTTGTGTCAACTGTCTTCTACTAAACTATCTACATGTCAGCTGATGAAGTTTCCAGGTGACTTTATGTCTGCTTAACCCTCAAAGATTCAGAGTTACAGAAAGGCACTGCAGTGTTGCAGCTCATGCAGGGCCTTTACATAGGGAAACCTATGAATAATGAGCACGTATGCACATAAACAGGCAGCTCTCGCATTTTAGTACTGCTCACAATCACAATTTCAACTACATCATCATATGTGGATTTCTAGATTAATGAATAAAGCAAATGGTAAGTGAAATATAGTCATTTGGATATTAACTTACGTACTTTTCAAACAAAATACTGTTTTGATCATGTTTTCTAAACTAATCACTAATAGACAGCAAAAATTCACTATTTTCCAGTGACCATGAATGTAACATAGTCACCATTTTGTAGTACGGGGTATTTTGTGCAATGAATGCTGATAATGTGGCACAAGGTTGTTGAGGAAAAATTCAAAAATGAGACATTTTCCTTATCCTTATGTCTGAATGTGATCTGCCCTTGACAGCTTGTTCTAATCTCGGATCTTAATCACCTTCAACGCCCTCGATAGATTAGGGTTACGACCCCGAGTGACATAAAGGGGGCAGGGAGAGAGATCCGCAAATGTTATCATTGATTGATTATGCCCTTTAATTCAAATGGAAATAGCAGCTTTTCAACTCCGCAAGCAGCACAGAGATGGTCAAATTAGAAAAACGCCGCTCCGCCGAAGATGCTAAATGCATCGGTACCTTTCTGTCCTATGGAAACATGCAGAACCAGGGCGAAGCGCGGGAGAGGTTAAGAAGTAAATCCTGCAGCCAATGTCAAAACCGTGGCCAGGTTGAAGTCTGTGGGGGATGGTCGGGCTTCGCAGACTGGCTTGGTGATGGCGGCAGTGACGCAGAGGCGGGGGGGTTGGGAGTTGCTGAATGCTTGAGCCGGTGGGGCCAGGCGGCCGTATAGGTGATCAATCAGCTCCATTACAGCCGTGTCACTGCAGAGTCTGGAGTTGCCGCCACATCCCGCCCTTCACCCCTCCACACACACACACACACACACACTCACAAACATCCTTCTCTTCCTTTGTAGTCTAGAACCAGAAATATAACCCATATGAGTGATGAAATTGGTCTACCGGAGCATTTGCCGTACGGTGGCAGATATACAGCGCTGTTATGTGCCGGTGACACGTTCTCACAGCAGCGGTGAGAATCGGCACCTTATTAAGGCGGGATTTGCTGCTGATGACACGACACACAACGAAGTTGTTGTGACTTAGTTAAAGCAAATGCTAATTCACCTACTTTGAATTGCACCAAGACGGAGCTTTTCAAAGCACCCAAAAATAGGACCGACTCCATTGTGATGGGTAAGCAGCACGTAGAATGAGCCGAGAGACATTATGCTGCAGACGCTTGCAGTGACACCGTTTGTTTTTTACAACCAGCCCCCCCAAAAAATAGCTCTGTGCAGCTTAGAGACGCAGATCTGTGCCAAAGGTGCCAAGCAAGGCATCAGACAGGTATCCAAACAATGGACTTATCTCAGTCAGTGCACGAAGCAAAGAATGGGAACATGGAGGAGCAGAAGTGGGAGGGGTGAAGGAGGAGAGTGGAGGAGGAGGAGGAGAAGGGTGGGAGGGGGAGCAGGAGGCAGAGAATATGTGATGCACAGCGCCTTGCCAGTCAGCCAGCCAACGGGACATTAATGACAATCATGTCTTGTCACACTAGCTGTCGGGCCAGTCAGCAGATCCTGCCCTTGTCCCTGCCCTTCTCTAATCAATGGAATTGATCTGTCCCAGGGGTCAAGGGGCAAGAGCGTATCAATAGGGGGAGAGTGGCTGATGCAGCAGGCGGAGAGGGGCTGACTCCAGACAGANCCCCCCCCCCCCCCGTCTGCCATTGGTGTGTTATGATTATTCATTTGCCATTAACCTGATCGCATTAAGGGAATATCTTTCCTTGGAAAGAAATAGAAATAGTGCTCAAGGCTGCTTGCTTTTGTGGTGACATGTGATTTTATGAGTTGGCGGAGCTGAAGCACTGGTCTGACCAGAGCTCACAGAGCTCAAGTCTCAGACAATTTCTTCTTGTGGTCTCCGCCCTTAAGTGACGTCAAGAACAAGAAAAAAAACAATCGCCGCTTTCACAGGGAAATGGACACAAACCAGCAATTGGCTGACTTTCCAAGTATTTCTGTGCCAAAGTGTCATCCCCCCGTGTTAGACTTTGATGGCTCCTGAAAGCTTGAGAAATCAGATATCAGCCTTGTGTCCTAAGTCATTTTCATCAATCCTGTGAGTATGCTGTTTGCTAAAGCTCTAATCTGTAAAGCGAACACAATGTACACATCATGGATCGATTACACTGACAATGACATAAATTTACTTTGTGGACTTTTCTACCCAAATGATATTTATCCTGCAGTATACTGACACTATAAAGAACCATAAAATATGTCTTCCCTCAAATAACTGTGAATGCTCTCACGGCGACGTTTTGTGTTTTTCAATTTCTTTCTCAATTTAACTGAACAGTATTATGGGATTCCAATACAGAATTGACTTTTTTGGTTTTGGCAGTAAGATAGTAAGAATTTTTTGATGTATATTAAACTATCGAAGGATGAAGAAAAGATATTTGAAAAGTTCAGAGGTTTATATTTATGAGTTCAAGAAAATAAAAAGTAACAGAAAGTGTTGATATGAGGCAGAACATGAACATGTGTGTAAACACAGTTTGTGGTGAAACTATAGATTTCCTTACTGCTTGCCCACATTACACAGAGTTTGAGTCCATATTTTCTGGTCTTTTTCAATATGAAATTTTATGTTTAAAATGACAGAGCCATTGTTGAGCTACATGGCATTACCAGAAACATTATATTTTTGACAGCATGCTAAATTAAATAAAGAAAATCTATATTCTCTTCATTCTTAAAGTCAGCTGGAGAACCTTGAGGCTCCTGGCCAGCAGACTTCTCAAGGGACTGCTGAAGCAGTGGAGGCAAAAAAAAAAAAAAAANAAAAAAAAAAAAAAAAAAGGCAGAGGCCTGAACCACCCCTATCTAATCCCATAATTTATTTGTTCAACCATCCCATAAATGAAGGCCCAGCTGGAACCGATGACTTTTAGCTGTGCTGCTGGGGCAGCTGGACAGGGGAATGCTGAGGCAGCACGATTCTCCATGGTGATGATTTCCTCTCCACATCTGGAGGACCGATTGGGGTTCAGGGGTGAGGAATGATGAGAAAATCACAGTTCTTAAAATAAACTGTAAATCTAGACCTAAACCATCTTGACTCTCTTTGCTCTGGCAAATTTCTGAGAGCAGGAGCACTTCTCATTTAGGTAAACTGTAAAGTCAGGTATATATGTCTGATATTTGGAACAGGTACATTTGTTCCTGCCTAAACTAATTCTTCAGTTTCAAGCTGACTCGCAGGAGATTCCTCCCCCATGTCACTCTATACGCTGTCCACTTTAACCGGTTATTCTGACTGTTTTCCATGTGAGTGGGTCAGAGCCGTGAAGTGAACTCTGGTGATGGTTGGCTGAATGAGGAGGCACAAAGTAGAAGATAAAAGGACTGCTTGGGTTTCCAGGGATTTACCAGGATCATATTCCCTGACAAGAACCTGTTTGATGACAATGACTCTATTGACAGTGGGAGTCGGCTGAGCGGGATCTCTTGGCTTCAGTGGAAGTTGGAGTGTCACTAACACTCATGATTTAATCACTGATGTATGCCTAATGATCGAAGAATTAACGGTCATTTCCAATTAATCCCATTCACTTTCATGCAGCGGATCAGAAACTTCACCAAGTGAGACGGTTCTAAAAACTCAAAGACTGGTCTTCCCTCAAGTTAGTCCCTTAAACACAGGCTTGCTGTTCAAGCTTTGGGAGTGCGGCTTGAGTTTCCGACTATTACTGCAAAACAAATAGCCTCACTTGGTTATTATTTTAAGGCTAATGTATACACAGTCCTTCAGCCAATGGAAATGTTTACAATATCTCAAGAGCAAGCGAAGTCTTTAGAGATTATTACAAATGATTATGTGTTTTATTTATAATTTCAGTACAACAACACATCTGGCTTAATGCGAGGCCAGTCAGTGGAAATACTGAGCATGAAACACGATGAAAAAAGAAAAAAAAAACTAACAGGCAAAATCTCAACAATTTGAACCCAAAGGGCTAATGGGATAAATGACACAGGTCCCACAAATGGTGATCCACTCAGCTTTGGCCCCAAACACAGAGAGAGCCCTATCATCCATCACACTAAAAAAAAAAAAAAAAAAAAAAAAAACACTGCCACAAAAAATCAAGAACGATAAAGATAAAGAACTACAATAGAAATTACAGCAACACTCCCTTCACAAGCTGCATTTCAAACCGAGTCATCCCGAAGAATAACAAACTGTGGTAAATCTTAAGCTGATCCGTTAGGCCATTTTTCTGCTATGTGGTGCTCTGGAGTCATTTTACAAGCCGTGGCTTCGTGCCAGACACCGATGAAGTCAGATGCATTCAGCCTAGTGGACAAGTCTACAGTAAACAGAGACTTGAGTGCCGCCTAGGCAAGCTCCAACCTGAAACTAGACCTCATATCACAAATGCTCATTGTACAGAACTGCGGCCAATGTATCACGACGTGCAAAGACAACGCTTAGCATACAGCTTTTCCCATGTCGAGAAACCTGAAGTATTACACAGATCTACAGCTTGGGGCGAAAAGCTTTAAGTAGTGCTGGGTAAGATAATAAAATCTCTAAATCCATGAGAAATGCATCGAACCTGAGTCAGCGAAAGGAAAAATATTAAAATGTAAAGTGCAACTGGCAATGCTGTAATGTCATGTCAGTCGCTAGGGAAAAAATATCTGTTAAACAGATCAGCTCTGATTTATGATTATTATATTTCATACTTTCTGTTTATATCTAACCATCTGTGCATCATGATGTTTAGCAGTCATTCACAGCTTACATGTAGCCGATTCAGAGGACACCATCCTTCCCCCCCNACACTAAACAGGCTGAGGTACCAGGCCTCAAAGAAGGAGCAACAGTTTGAAAATCAAAGCCGCCGTTGTGCAAAATAGGTTCCGCCACACTATTAGCCTTAAGGCGAAGATGACCTTTCAGAAAACATAGCAAGAATAATTTAACGCTGTTTTAGCTTTTCAACTATCCCACCATTGCAATTATGAACCACAACACATCTTTGTAAATCGAATATGCGCAGCGGTGTTTCAACAAATTAACATTTTATTTGGCCTATTTACCGGCTTAAAATTGCACTTTGTTCTCAGCTTTGTCAATATACTTGATTTATGGGAACCCAGAGAAGGGGAGAAGGAAAGAATAGACGGGCCATTTGTTTGTTCTGTGCATTCTGCAGTTAAAGTGATACCGTAATGCAATCGATGCCGTGTGGTTAGTCCGACTAACCACGGTGCATTATGTCTAAAAATAAAGGACACGTCAAGCTCACACTAATTGAAGGGTTTGAGCTGCAGCGGGCAGGCTGGCCATGGCTGACTATGGCTAAAGGTCGACTATGAGATCAGAACCCCAGGTGGGCAAAAACGACGCTAATGTAAAGACCATTAACACGCCTGATAGCAACAGCAACCTACATGACAGTAGGCCACTGATTAATGCTATTATACAATTTGAACGCTGAAGTTCGTCCACACCGCGTGCTGTCAGCGTTAACCAAAGCGACGTGCCATGCAGACTAACAAAAGTGATAAGTCACTGATGTCATACGTGTGCTCCAAGGAAAGCTAGAAGGTTGTACAGTTAACTCCCACGATGTAATTCTAAACCATACAACCTACTACCTCAACCCGGATGCACACATTTTCTATGGGGTTCTTTTTCTCTGTTTATTGATCAAATTGTCTAAAATGTACTTTTCTTATTTAAGTGAGTGTTATAAATGTTAAACTTTGAAATTAAGCTGAAGTTTTGCACTTGAGGGAGATGTTGCTGGGATGTAGAAAAAACAAGGATTTCCAAAACATGTACTGCCATATGTTCAATACACATCTGGCTGATCACAATACAATCTCCAGTTCCATGTTCTCAAAGCAAATAAATAAATAAATAAAGGTTACAAGCCGATGTTCACACCACAATGACAAAGACCCACAGAAGCGAGCTTGTGCTGTCAGATTTGCCACAAGATCGGATCTACGGGTTTGTGCCAAATGGTTAAAGCCAAAGTATCAAAATAATTCAACAAAATACTAAAAATGTACCGTAAAACCCTTGAACTAGAGTCTCTAGTAATGTCACAAACAACTGTAAAAGTGGATGTATGTGAGGTGTCTCAGATGATGTCCTTTCTAGAGGTACCAATAAAAAACAAAACAAACAAACCCCTCAAAACCTTTTGTCTTATGTAGTAAACATCAGTGGACACTGTAAACTTTCCGAGGCAATCATGTAGCGTCTGACACTGACAACAATTCAACAAGTCCAGAGAAAAATAACTCTGAATTCAGTTCAGCTGGCATTCAGAGAAACTGCAACAAGATCCTTTGTTGAGATTCACCCCCAAAATGAAAGTTCACGCAACAGATGGTGAGGGGTTTGTGCTAACTTACCCTTCAAAGATGTGTCGCTCGGGGGGTTGTGCTGTCCGGGGTCACGTTTTTTTTTGTTCTCCACTCTGAAAACAGGAAAAGGAGAGTTGTTTTTAAAGACTGCACAATGGCATACAAGTGCTGTTTGTGTTGGGCTACAGACTGTTACTATGAACAATTCACCATTTACACTGAATCAATGGCTACAGTGCTTAGTACCAATACTAGCAACATTATCATTCAAATGCATAAGAAACCAATGAGTGCAACGATGACGAGAAATGAAAAAGAGGAATATTAAGTTAGAACATCTCGCCAGTAACTTCAGGCAACATCAGCCCCACGAGGAGAAAAACACTTAAAACACCAAATGACATTCTTAAGCTGCTATGCGTCAGTTTCGGGAGTGTCACAGGCATCACCCAAAGTCCCAGATATGAAATTCGGTCCACAACAATAACAGAAATAATTCAGAAGCAACTCTGTTGTCGATTGCTATCCCTATCTAGCTAACAGACGTGCCACAGCAGTCCTCTTCCTGGCCGACAGCACTGTGGTTGTGGTGAGAGGTTCAGCTCAACTTAGCCAAGACCGCAGATAGGAGAGAGAAATGGCAGAGAGCTGAACGAATCGGACCGACCAAGAGGGATGCCAATGTAATCAAGCGTGCCACAGTCGGCTACCATTAACTGTGCCAGTGCCAGAGAGCCACAAACAACGGAATATTACCACGGCCGCAGTGCGACAAAGGAAGATATGAAGTGAGAAGAGAGTGAAAATGCCACTTACCCAGATTTCTACTGTCCTGCCTGATTTATCATCTCGTTTTTCTCTCTGGGTTTTCTCTGGCCACTCTTCCTACTTGGATGTGAGCAATGAGCAGTGAATGTTCGTGCTGTTTTTATTTTTTTTTTGTAATAAGAGGAAACATTTCTTTTTTTTCTTAACCACGCACAAGCATTAGATTCAATGAGAAAGACCGAGGGGCATTTCTTAACTGAGCTCACTGACAACACAGGTTCAGCTCAGCGATGCACTCCGCCATTTTCTCCGAAACAAACAAGAACGAGAGAAGAAAAAAAAAAAAACNTCTCTCTCTCTCTCTGTCTGTCTCTCTCTCATCTGGCACCATAACAAAACCCTGGCTGGAAAAATCATGATTTCCTACCAGAAAACCATAGCATTCCCAGTAAGTATTCTGCTGACATTGTGAAGACATCTTTTGTCTAAATCAAAATGTTAGCCCACTACTCCCTCCCAAAATCTGGCATCTTTTTTTTTTTTTTTTTTTTTTTTTTTTTNAACCTCTACCTGGCAGGCTGCCCAGCACCCCGAGGTGGGGAGAAGTAGGGCTAATGTGGTGTCGAGCAGGAATGCTTCATGCCTTCCAAAGTCAACTCGACGGGCATGCTGGTTGCTTAAGATTTCAGCTTGGATTGCAAAATTTTTCTGACACTGTAAAGAGGAAAGGCTCAATGTATCTGGTGATGCAAATACTATATGGTGGTGTGCATTTACACTTGCTGCTTTGTGAAATTAACGTGAGACTTTTCAGCAAAAGTAAAAGGGAATCAGATTATGAAGAATTCAATCGATTCATCCAGTTTTGCTGGACAGTGCAATAAAAAAACCAAAACAAACAAAAACAAAAAAATGGGAATGTCTGTGATTGTATATATGCCATAACTCACTTGATTTATCCATACGGTAAATCTGATCAAACCTGGATGAAATTCCTGCCTTTTGAAGATGTCAGGAACTGAATAAATAAGACAAGGAAATGACTTTCAAACAGACAAGCTGATTTCCTGTCAGACTTTTGAGTATAAATGCCTCATGAATCAACATCAGACAAACGGGTTCAAGAATGTTGGCAGTTAAGCCAGAACAGTAGTCACACATGATCAAGAGGTTTGTTGCGGTAACACAAGCATGTCATGGATCTGTGACTCACGAAAGAGCAAAGGGATCCGCCGGAGGTAAGATCAAAGTTCTGCCCCGAAAGGCTGCTGTCTCACTCCATTTAACACTACACTGTTCAGCATCTTCCAAAGTTAATGTCTGATTCCACAATGAATAATACAATAATGCTAATAATATAAAAATGCTGGAGATTTTGTTATATTTTCAACTCTCTTAAGTGATTAAAGGACCACAGTGGCAAGTTTGATTGCTTATACAACCTGTATACATGTTACATTTTTGACAACCAATTTCCAAAACATAAAGCTGTATTTTAGTTTTCCTGTTATTTTTTCAAATTTCCTAATCTTTAAAAACCAAATGTTCAGGTGACACAACCACATCAAAACCCAATGTTTTGCCTTCTAACACTTACACACGATTGTAGAAGGCACAGCCTTTTGAATTTCTTGCAAAACCCATCTTCCCTGGAACTATATTTCCCAGCGGAGACATACATTGTCATACATAGTGTTTGCTGTGATGGATTATGTATCTCAAGCACGTTTTAAGACTCTACAAGTTGATTTTAATAGCGTACTGGAATGAACTGAAACCAATGGCAGTGTGGAAGGTAGGAAAAAAAGAATTCTAAAACTACCACTCCAGTAGTATATTTTGGAAATTGATTGTCAGTAACATAACATGTGAGCAGGTTGTATATATTGAACTCAAACATACGCTATTGCTGGAAGGGTCCTTTAAACACTTCTCTCACATGTGACCAATCACAACCTCTGAAGGACATGCAGACAAGAGACAAAAGATAAGATGAACAAACTGGTAACTCTGGAAAAATACATACATAGCTCATATCTGGAAAATCTGGCTGTAAGTCAGTAAGTACATTTTGGACCACACATAAGATGCAGTAGAACTTATTAGCTCTTGCGAGAAAATTGATTAAAAAAAAAAAAAAAAAANAAAAAAAAAAAAAAAATCAAATTTTTATGTACTGGCACTGTGTAAGATTCATTACAAAGAGTGAGACAATCAAAATGGTTAGAGAACACAATAATAAACTATGAGCAATAAAGATCATGAACCACACACTATCCACAACAAATCTATTGTGGCAAGTCTGTCTCCTGGCACACATGGATGATTACAGAGTTATATGATGTCCAGCACAAGCAGTGTAAAGGTGAACGTCCACCTCAAACTTTATCAGCATACAGTATGTGGTAAAAGTTCCCAGTAGCAATGCAACTACTGACAAAAATGAATGTTGACCACTTGTGGATGATAGAATGACCTGGCCAGCATGGTAAGGATGAGTTCAAAAACTGATCTGATATTGCATGATTAACATGATATTGCATGTTATTGCAAACATTTTCATGTTTGTGAATAACTGTGTCGATAAATGCATTCTATGGTTTGTATTGCTGCACTTCAGATTGTATTTTGGGAAATGGCTGCTAGTAACTAACATGTATGCAGGTTGTATATATTGGGTTCAAACATACAATATCGCCGTTGCTCCTTTATGACCTGTTTTTAGTGGTCCAAGCACTGATGCTATTTGTTGCTTCCTGAACCTGAAATGCGCTTTGTGTGTTAGTTCACTTTACAAAACACATAAGGCTTATGCTTAACAGGGATGCGATGTGGACGTGGACACCTCCGAAATGGACTGTCCAGGCACCCTGGGTGGTTTTCTTGCTTTCACGACGACTGTGCACTTCAACTCTGGAACTTTCGGTGCCACTGTAAGGCAAAGCTGCTCTTAACCATCCCCAAAAATGAAAACAAAGCCAGCACAAAATAGAAATAAGTTTCCGGGTCAATCACGCACAACAACACGTGGAGGCAGTCAAAAAAAGCGAGAAAATTCCTGTTCCTTTCATTGATTACAAGATGAAAAAGTTGCTCGCCGTCATTTGTTCACTCTCTCTCCTTTCCTCTGCACCTCTTCTCTTGGCTAATTGTTGACGTAGGCACATTTGTCAGAGAAACATTGTGCGTGTTGTTTTTAAAATTGGCCACTTGAGCGATCCTCAAAAGCAGCCTCCACAGCCAGCTACCTTTGCCGCAATCCCGCCACATTTTCCACGTGTCACATTCGCATTTCGCATAAACCAAACTTAAGGCAGATAAAAGGCCCAGTCAATTTACTGATATGAACTACAAAAGCACAACACCTATTAGGCAGCAATTACAAAATAATACAGAATTTGAAAATAACACTTTGATTAGACATTCAACATCCAGTTTAGATCAGTAAGTTTAATGTGCTTATAGCAAGACTACCAGAAAAGCAGTTTATAGTGACCATGAGAGATTTTTATCAGCATCTACAGCTGCTTTAGACTGTATGAAGGCTTCATCTTTCACCTGGTTACAATCATCTGAAGGTGGCAGGACAGACATGTCTTCAGCCTGCTGCCTCTGAAAGTGCCGTCGAACCACAGCACCATGACACAAGATGTCATGTGGTTACCTTCAAAATCATCCAAACTTCTGAACTGCTGTGTACGTCGGTGCAGCAAACCATCGCACATGCACAATCATGAAATGAAAATCATAAGACAAATTAATCATAAGTTCCCTCTCAGCTTTACATCACTGAAATCCCTTAAGGATCATTTTATTCCCAGAAACCTTAGCTCTATAACCTCTTCAAAAAACACCAAGTCACTGGGAGGCAACAATGCCAGTTTGTCACCACTGTGTTCTTAACATGTCAGCCAAAACATTTCAGTTAAAATTTTAAGCATTTTTAAGTGATTTTTTTTCTTTTTTGGTGAAAACAATCTATTGCTTCACAATTTTAGCAGCAGTTGCTTTACTCTCACATGTACAGTAAACATAACCAAATCAAATTGCATGAGTCCTTACTAGTAACCTATGTAAAATAAAAACAGCCAGCAGTACAATACAACTCGTTTATTTATTTATTTTTATTTTTTTCTGCTATGGCATCAGTCGATGCACCTAGATAAAAACAATGCATATTTACACACTAAAAACACGGTGACTGAACTTTTGATGGCTCTATAAAATGAACTTTATACAGGCACGCCATCTGCTTCCTAAAGATGTAGCATTAATAAAAACTTGAGAAGGTCTGTGATGCATGTAAATTGCCGTATATTTGCCATGTATTTGTCTCAGCAATATTATTTCCCAAATTAGAGAAGCTGGGCTACATTCTAAAATAATGTGCTTGGCTTTGAGAATAATAATCTGGATTATAATATATATCACCCAGTGCTTTTGCACGTAATGTACTGTGCCGTGTATTAATGAAAATATTGAGCTCGCCATGTTTGTTCTTGTTCACGTGACCCGACATCTTGCACAGTTGTTGCGTCTGCGCAGCTAAAATAGAGCTCCGAGACTTCCAAATAGGCCACGCAGCCCACTGAAGCTCATCTGCTCCAGCCTGCATTAAACACACTCAGCTGAAACAGTTCCAAAACATTCCCCCACTGAGGGGGTCATTTCATATCCTGAAAGGCAGGAGGCCAGGGTTAAAGTTCAAATGAGATCGGGGGGCTAAAGGGCTTCCCTTGGGATGGGATGTACCATTGCAAACCAGACAGGGGTGCAAAATCAGACAGACTTCTCTACATGGTAATACAGAAGATGGGAAAATCTATGGCCAGTGGGGGAAACGAGAAACAAAAAGAGGTAAAAACACTTTCAGTGTACACAGATATGACCAAACTTTTTAAAAAAAAGCTGCATCATAAAGCCAACATTTGTCTTTATCTTCCTCTAAACATATTTGAGTGATTTCCAAAATACTTCTCATGTATGTCAATGGCATACAAATCATCTGAAACATCAGATTTGAAATGAAAACGTCTATATTAATCAGATAATTTACTATTTAACATTTTAAAAGTCTAACACATTACACAGTCACCACGAGCCTGTGTGTGGTGGCAGCTAAATGTCTGAAGGAAGATAATGTGTTTTATCCTCCACAGACACACACACACACCAGAGACAGGCTGTTATTTTTGGTTCAAGCCCTTGTATCTATTAATGTAATATTCCCTGAAGCTGTGACAGAAAAACAGTCAACAGGTTAATCCACACGGAACTTTATACAGTTCGGTTTAATGATGTGAGACATAAGCATCCACCCATTTCTTGGTATTTTGAGTGTGTGATTGACTTACGGAGAACAGAATAACACAACAGGCATCGTAAATGCTGAAATTTGACTTTCTGTGTGGAATATTTTGGATAGCTGTGTTTCCTGAGTTATTTTGCAGATTGAGGAAACTGAAGGCGCTGAATAACAATGAGCGAGCGCTGAGGCTGCACACGGGGTTTACCCAGTTTCCCCCGTGGAGAAGTCTAGTGTTGCTTTGCCCTGGTTTGTCTTTTCAACACTCAAGCCGGCTGAAAACAGGATTCACAGAGAACATTTCGAGTTGAAATCAGTCATGATATTTGAACAAGAAAACAGGTAGCTGCCAAAACTGGAAACAAATGAGTCATAACGCCTAAAGATGTAGCATTAATAAAAACTTGAGAAGGTCTTTGATGCGTGTAAGCACGTTTCCTCGGAGTTAGCATTACAGTGAAATACAGCTTAATCAGGTACAAAAAAAAGTCTTGACAGCGACTCCACACTGCTTCTGGCATTCTAGCGTTAGAAGCAAATGGCTGATGCTTGCATATATCATCTAAATCATAAAAGAAGAAAGAACCTGCGATTGCTCATGCATGGTGTAATGTTGCTTTAAATGGTAAAAGAGCTTCGCCGTGCAGCCAGCCAGGACAATGACTTTGCCTGACCCACCTGTCTGTTGATGGTGCTGCCTAGCACCAGACTAAACACTTTGATTTCCAGCAAGGCCTATTGGCTGCAGCTGACTAAGTTGCAGCCAATCAGAGCAGAGAGAGGGTCGAATGGGAGGCAAGAATCAGAGACGGATAGGGTTGTGAAGAGACAACCAAACCTCATACAGTATAAACTCTGGTACAGCCTCCAAACAGAGAAAACCTGCACATTTAAGACACAAGAAGATATTCTGTTATTACTTTTTCCTTAAAAAAAAAAAAAAAAAAAAAGCCCCTCCTAACATGCACTTCTAATGAGGATGTCTTTCTTTGGGTAAATTGGTAGAATTTAGATTTTAAAGTCACTGTTAGAGATAGAAGCACTTTTTTGCTGTTGTAGCAAATGTTGACACATAACAATAACAAAGGAAAAGGGCATCTGTTTCTGAATGGCACAGAATTGATTACCTGGCTTCAGACGGGGCCGCTATCAGACCGTGCTTTTACCATCGCTAAAAGGGATCAATACCTAATGAATTCCAAACGGTGGAGTTTCAGAAACATAAATGTATCCTACACATGAGTGCATAAACTAACCTCTGCGGATCGATGAATATGACATTACACAAAGCCAGAGAAATGCATCTTCTTAATTGACCTGAGCATTTCAAATTAATTTGAGCGACAATTAAAATGGATTGGACTGTGTGGCACCTTGGCGCTGGAATGGCGGAGAGCTTTGCATTGTGTGTTGGGCTCACCTCATGACCTGGCCTTGTGTTTTAATTACCTCTGTCTGCTATCAGGCAACTCAGACAATGCAACAGAAAGAATGGCAAGATGAAAATCTCACTTTGGCATTTACATACTGATTGAATTAGCACTGTACGGACAGAAGATTAACATTGTCATCGAATCAAACGTAATTAAAAAGTGCACAATTGCTGTCCGGTAATGGTAGAAACCGGTCATAAATGTCAGTCAGCGTAGTGCATCTTATATTTAATCATCCTGAAAAAGTGAAATAGGAATATCCTCTGTGTTTTCTGAAGTAGATAGCTGTTGTTTACGGCTTCAATTTGATAATCTGTACTGCTAATACACTGACTCACTTCAAACTAGAGTTCACCTACATAAAATCGCTTTGAAAATATTTTTTCTTGACATCTGGATAATTTCTGAGATGGTGAATGATTTTCACTTTAACGTTTGGTGTTACTCATAACAGTTGCTTTTGGAAAATATTGATAAATGCACTTGACATTATCAAGACTGGCACAGGCAAACAAAAACTACTTTGATGGCTGGTTTCCATCTCATCTCTTTCTGTTTCTGTTATTCTGTATATCACTTCTGTTAATTTTAGCTATACGATTCAATTCAAATAAAAAAAAGACGGTGAGTGAAACTCCTCTCTTAAGCACTGGACACTGGGATGCACCTACACAGTTTTACTTTTCAGTAGCTCCCTTTTCTCTTGTCATTACTGTCCTTTTCTGGGTGGCAATTGTTGCTGTTGACTTTGTGTGTTTTTGGTGTGTGCTTTTTGTTGTTGTTTTGTTTATTGTTTTAATTGTTGCCTAATCCTGCTTTATGTACAGCGCCTAGAGTTTTGGGATATGCTCCTAGGTTCTGGAACTCCCTCCCTCAACACATCCATCAGCTGGAGTCTTTCCACCTTCAAATTACACATCAAAATCTACCTGTTTAAACTGGCCTACTCACTGTGATTCACTTTTCTTTTTCCTTTTAATGTTTTTTTATGTTTTAACTTTTCTATATAATGTTGCAATTGGGTAAATTTGTGATGTAAGGTGACCTTGAGTGTCCTGAAAGGCGCCCAACAATAAAATGTATTATCATTATTATTATTATTATAACTATAAATAAAAATACTGTTGCATTGAAGGAGTTATGATGGGCTATGGTTTTTTAACCAACAATATTCACATACTTTTTTATGTTCCCCAAAAAACGGTTCAACAGATTCTTCCTGTTTCAGTCCGCTGTGCCCCTAAAAGTTCCTTGACAAATTCCAGCACAAATAAGGTTCTGTACTCTATTTATACAAAACTTTGTTGAGTCTTCTTTTTCTTTCTGCCCTGTGAGAGTCTAGTGACAGATGTGTGAAATTCAAAGAAACTCAGGCTGCTTATGTGCCACACAAATCATTTTCCACAGGCGCAGTCTCCTGAGGAGCGGATTGTAATCGACTACATTAAGGATGACTTCTCATTTAGGAGGCAGAGGAGGTAGTTATCATAATGATACCTTTTCTCAGCGTGTCCTTACCGAATGCTTTCCCAAAGATAATCCCTTCCGCACAACCTCTCATTATCAAAGCAATTGACTGACAATGGCAGAAAGAACACTGGAAATTACAGGAGTTAGTGTAGGCCTATAGAAAAATGATTGCAGATTTAAGACTTTAATTAGGCTTTCACAAAAAAATCAGACACAATTACGAGGTACTAGTCAATAAGCTAAAACTCACGAGGAAGAGAGATGTATTAATATTTGATGATTTTTTAATGGCTATTTTAGCTCAGGTGCCTTTAGCTCACAGTGGGGAAAGTCTCCAGATCTCTCGTAGTGGCTAATAAAGCAGGTGACTTGCAGGTAAATCCGCAGGTGAATCAGCATTACTTTCACATGAAAACTGCCATTAGTTTGTAAATGGCTTCCTAAGCACTGTCTGAGGGGAAATGTGCTATAAATTCTTTATACGGCCACAGAGCACCAGACAAATTTCAGGGAGGTCAAACAGCAGCTTTCGATATAAAACTTTTTGTGAAACTGTTTCTCAGCTTCATTATTCATTAGAATATGTCCAAACCTAGCAATGCAGGTGATTGCTGTCATGCATTTATTTTACTAAGGAAGAACTCCAAACTAAGACACCGTTACAAGTTAAAGAGTTAGCAATTATTCTGGCATTTCTTTATACTTAACTAGAAGCACATGCATTGACAACTCAGATTGGAGAAAAATAACTTCCTGCCATTTTGAATTACGAGGAAATATTGCCACCTCATTATTTTTGGCTTCAAAATGCTTTTTACAGACATAAAACATGACGTTCATTTAAAAAATAATCTTCTAGCACAGAAATTTCCCTGGTGGAAATCAAACCATGAACTCTGGTGGTGTCTGTGCCAGTTGCACTTTAGAAAACAGATTGGAATTGTAAAGTTTTGAGATTTTTTGTGATTAAAAAAAGAAGTTATACATATGCATGTGTTGCTGTGGAGTTTTGTGTTTAGGGTTAAATGTTTCAAAAGATATTAAGTACATAACAGGTTTTGGCAGATGGGATGTGGCATTCTTTGCTCTAGATGTCAGAGCTGCTATATCCACCCCGAAAGAACCCTGCATTTCCAAGCTTAGAAAGTGGTTGGTGTAATTCGTAATTCAACTCTTGGCCTCCAAAATGTCCTTGGTCATGTTTATCCAGTCTTACGACAAATATTATTAGGTTTCATTTTGTGGCAGGCGCTTATTTGGATTTAATAAGCAACTGGCTGCAGTTTCACGGTGCAGAAATGTGGAATTTAAATAGGCTGGCTGACCTGGAGTGCCCGAGAAGCTCACAAGAAAGTGAAAAGATGTTCTTACATTTTTAAACAGTGGTCAAACATGGCAAACTTTCAAATACTGAAAAGGCAGAAATATTTCATTAGCTTTGATATAAATTTTGTCTCAATTATAGTGTGAATGGAATGCTTTACTAATATGAAGTGCAGAACTTTAGGGTGGGTTGTGGTGAAACAAACTGAACATGCTATGATTTATGTTATCAGAGAATGAAGCGGCTTATCTAGAGAATGTGGACAGGATATTACATAAAATAAAATGCTAAGCCTGACTCTGATTGGTCAGAACAACACAAGAAATCCTGAAAACATTAGTGGCACTGACAACTGTGCAACACTGCATAATGCTAGATTTATTCCAGCAGGATTTGATGAGCTGTTTATATATATCAAAATGGGGACATACTATAAGAGTATAAAAACCTAGAATATTCTGTGTGAGAGTTTTCGATATAATGACGATCTTCAGGGTAAAGTTCATGTTCATCTACTGGAATGAAAACCATTTGTCTTTAATCATTTCTTTAGCAAGCTTGTACAAAAGCATGAAATATCCTGACATGCCCTGAAGGTATGTGCGTGTGCGTGTCTGTGTGCGTCAGTGTGTGTGTATAAGCAGTACTGGAGGGGGGGGTGTTCTGCAGAGATGTGCTCCAGTTGAAAACATGTGGCTCCTCTCAGCCCAAAGCCATGTCGCCCTACAGAGCACGTCAGTCAGCCATGATTGGAAGCAGAGCAAACGGGATGGGACGGAGCAGAGATTATAAGGCAGCCTGGTGTTTCCACCGGGGTCTCCCCCGCTGAGCTACATGGTCCCCACTCCCTTTGTCTGCCGTTAACCCGTTAAATTCCGCGGAAGAGCCCATTGAGAAAAGTGTCACACACCCTGGGGGGTGCATTTTGTGTGGAATAATGATCTTAAAGGGGTTACACAGCATTGNCCCCCCCCCCCACACACACATATTCATTTGTTTCCTGGAGTATTTGTGGTTTCAGTTATTGTCAGCTCTTGTCTTAAAAGTCTTGCAAACACTTTGAAGCAACGTTCCCTAAGAGGACGTCCCAGCGTTGCTGAATCAACACCTACACGGTTGTTAAACTGACCACTCAGTCATTCTTCCACAGATGTAGTTCAGAGGAATGTTGACTTTTGGATTTTATATGAGGATATTAGAACTCCTATGCTGGATACACACACACACACTGGTATGTAGCATTTCAGTTTATCATGTTTATATTGAGCAAAAGTAACGACAACTATGTAGCCGACTGCATCAGGACCGTGTGTGTGTTTGTTGCGGACAGAGATCGAGCACACGCGGGAAATGTTGCGGGTTCGCTGAGAGAAAGTGTAATTACACTGCAGTAATGTCCTCTATGATTAATGATGTGGGCCTCTGAAACCAAACCATCGGGCCAATGGCAAATTACCACCGTAAAAATAAACCATGATGTGAACAGGTCAGCGAGGCCAGAGCACAAAATGTCTTAGTGTGTATTTATACGTAGTGTATGAGCAAACGGGGAGCAGGCTCTAGTAACCCAATTAGTGCTCGTCCACTTAAAAAAAAAAAAAAAAAAAAAAAAAAACTGGCTCCATCTGTGTTACTGTGTTATGCGGTTCTGCAGTCAAGAAAAACAACAGTATTTTGCCAGTAGTTTCTTGGTAAAATCGAGACATTCGTGAGAAGCAAAGTTGGAAAATCGCATGCGACAGTAACAGTGTTGGGCTAGTTTGGGTAAAGCCATTACAGTTAGCAAAGGAGAGAAAGAAAAGAGAAGACAAGAAAGGAAAAAAAAAGAACAACGTCTTCTAAATTCTTGTTGACACTGTCTGAGCTGGTAAAAAAAAAAAAATATATATATATATCAAATGTAAAACTGGATGATCTAATCCTTATGGTGCAAATGATTGCCAGAAATAAGCAGAGGGCTGGTGTAGCTTTGGCTAAATATGGAGAAAAACAATACCTGCGACCAAACTGCTCCACACAAAAATCCTCCAGTGCCGCAGAGTCAAGTTCATATTTCTTGTCAAACACCAACTACACGGCTCAACACATAACCACGTTTGATTAGTTCTCTACGGCTCACACCCCCTCCTCGGATGGAGAGCACTTGACTCTTACCCAAATTGAACTCTTACGTACGCTTATGCACTTTATCTCGACAAAATCTCATGCTTTTTTTCGCAGGCAAACTGCAGTGGAGTGTTATGCTGAGAGCTCGGCACTCAAAGCAGCAACAATCAGGGATTCTTATTGGTTGACTCAACTTTTGGAGATGCTAGAGTCAGAGTCAAAAACACACAGCAGCTATGCAAATAGATGCCAATGCAGGAGACATTCAGCAAATTTATTTGAACAGAGCTTGATGTCAAAATGAGACACTTTATGTTTTCTGTCAGCGCCAGAATGGTGGCAGGAAGATCGATTCAAAGCAGCGGCATAAAATAAGCCTGATATTCTTATTTCAAATAGAAAGCAGAAAAGAATGAAGCATGGGTTGATAATATTGCCATAACTAATGCAAAACACCAACAGAACCACACACACACACCGCCCTCAAAATATTAAAGCAGCATTTCCAAATGGTGAGTGCAAGTAGTCTTGAAAAATAATAATAACCATACCCATCAGAATCGTATCTGACAGAGATTGCAGTGTTTGAACCTGAGCATTTTTAAAACTGTAATTATCTCAGAAGTAGAAGCTTTGAGTGGGTAAATAAAGAGCTACCTGTTTGGACTTCACGCAACATTGATCATTATCTCACTGATGAGATTTTTTTGTTTTTGATGATTCATTTGTGCTTTTTTTTAAAAGGAGTTAAACACTTGTCAGCGTCCATTTAAGTGTGGCATCTTCATAAATTCTAACTTCCTTGAGCTTAATGAAATTTTAAAAAAAAAACACGTTACCTTGCAAGTAATCCACCTAACTTTATTGCACATTCATTCTGGTAATTAATGACCCGTTAAATGCACGGCCAGTGATTTCTTATGAGTATAAACATGAAGTGTGTACGCGTCTCAGCATCACTCAGAGCAAAGTCTGACAAACGGCCCCATTCTTTTTTAATAACAATAAATCAAAGCGCACATGGCCATGTCCCCGAGACACAGATAATCAAAAGCAGAGAGGAAAATGGCCAAACATCATGTCTAACGTCCCCACCGACTGAACATCAACTGCTTCCAATCAGGATTACAAAGACACATGCAAAAAAATAAAAAATAAAAAATAGAATGAACCCATCAACCTCATTGCCTTGTACACACAGTTGAAAAAATATTTTACAAAGCATTTTTTTTTTTTTTTTTTTANTTTTTTTTTTTTTTTTTTTAAACTTCGGCAGCAAATGTTTTCCACGGGTCTGCAGTAGTTCCGGCTTTCTCTCTCTTTAAAAGACACGATAAGGCGCCCACGCTTGCACAAAGCGTCATATACCGCTCTCTGTGTGCCTGCGTTAGTTTTCATTTCTCATTTCTTTCATTGCTATTTAATCCAGTCACAGCTCCCTGAGCAGGTGAAGTCAGCCAAAGACTTTCCCACGGTCCGAGAGCAAATCCAGAGCCCCGAGCCCTTCCTGAGGGCTGGCCATCTGTCCGCTCTGTTTGGAGTGTGTTGGGGGTAAAGCGTCAGCTGCATGACCAAATTCAAAGTTCCAACACACCCCTCCTTCGTGAAGAAAAGCCAAAAGCATCCATTCAACTCTATACACACACACGTGCACAGACGCACACACACACACAGCTTGTGCCCAAACACAAACAAATCAACAAACAGACAGATGTGACTCTTCACATTCAACATGATTTGCATTCCAAAATGCTCAAGTATTTTCTGTGTAATTGTAACAGTTATGCACAGTTTGCTAAGACGGATCTATTAAACCTGAATATAAATACTGAGTTTTTTCCCAATGTTATTTTTTGTTAATTAAAAATGAAACAGGTTAAAAACATGTGAAAGATTAAACACCATAAAAAAAAAAGTGCTCAGCGCAGGATTTCCTTTATTTCCTTCCTTTTTCCCCCCTTTTTCGCTCATTTGACTCAGTCATAACTTGAAAGTTGCTGGTTGGGGTGAATCCTCATTAAGATGATATCTCAGCTTTCCAACAAAAGAGTTCGCCACATAAACCTTGACCTTTGCTCCCTCTGAGGATAACTCATCTTTGCCACTGTCTTCCGCAGAACAATACCACTTCTGCACAAAAGAAGCTCAAACTGTAGACCCGGCAAATTTGAGAACATCGCTGCACCTTCACCGAAAAACATCTTACTCTGAATTAGGATTTGCCACGATCATGTGACGCATTTCTTTCTTTCTCAAGCACATGCTGCCGCCCCCCCATCCCAAAGCATNTACTCTTTCTTCCCTCCTCAAACTGACGTGCTATCATTTTACTTCCTCTCTCAAAGAGCGACTCTGCCGCTTGTGGATATGGTCCTCGCCCTGGCCTGACGCATTTTTAAAATGCGTGACATTGCCTCTGTGGGAGCATGAGAACGGAGCTTCCTCAATAGTTGGGTCCCCATACCCGGCCCGTAACCATGGAAGCAGATGCCTGCCCTCCCGGCCCTCCTTACCTCCTGGCGATCGCAGGCTGTGAGCTGCTTCGGCAGTGAAAAGAGGCCATGCCTGCCTTTCTCCTCGCTCTGACCGAACTTGCCCCGCTCCTCAAAAGGAGCCATTGAACAGGTCACTGGTCTAGACTTGTTTGCACGGTCCAGGGAGCAGCCTTGATGTAACCCTTGCTCTCCTCTCTCTCTCTTTCTCTCTCTGCCTGCCACACCAGCCGCCCAGCGACTGCAGACTGTGGAGGGGTGGCGGGGGGGACATTGGAGACGTGGATTTGAAAAGGAGCCCGTCCGATTTTGCCATTGTGCCTTTTCATTCATCGATCGAATGAATATCGAACCTTCTGTCCCTGCGTGTGTGAAACGGATAGCTTAGCAAGCATTTTTTTTTCTCTCTCTCTCTCTCTTGCTCTCTCTCTCTCTCTCTCTCTTTCCAGGTCCACACGTTGTGGGCTCTGAGCTGTGATTTCTTTTTTCACTTTCACTTGTAAGACTGTTTTTACTTCAAACGTTTTTTTTTTTGTTTTTTTTTTTAGCTCCTTGTAAATTATCCATTATATTTTTAATTTAGATGTGACCTGATATTTTGATAAGCGATGCAGCAAGGAGGACTGGGAATTCGATGATTCTTCACTGATCAATGATTTCTCTGATGAATCTCAATTTGAGTGTTCGTTTTAGAAATTGTATTTGCTGATGAATGAATTTGCTACATATCGGCAAAAAATAAATAAATAAATAAATAAAATGATAGAATAATTCAATATAAATTTTGAAGTTTTAATCAAGGAATAAACAACTGACATTGGTAAAAACTGAGTTTAAATGTATTTTCAGCACTAAATCCAATGTCTCTGCATTAAATCCTTCAATCATGGACAGAAAACATTTTTTTTTTTTAAAAAGTAAAATGAATTAAAGCTGAAGTCAATCTTCTCATTAAAAAGATGCTTTTTTAATTAAAATGTTTTAAATGCTCAGCTTTTTATTGGCATAACAATTTGTGATTTTGTCATGTGTAAAGAATAAAATTTTAATAGTAAAATTTTAAATATTTCAAACTAAGAATTTTCAGTTTAGACAATTAGAAAATAAGATTATTTCAAGCCAAAACCATATCTTCAAGTTACGATAAAGAACTAAAATTGCTTTAAAATAATCTGAATATCAAGGCCAAAATTATATGTGTTTATATGAATATTAAGTAGCATGTGTTAATATATTGACCTCTTGCAGTAAATGGTTATGGGTGTGTGGGTCTGTCAGAGAAGGGGGGGGGGGGGNGGGGCAGCTTTGATGACAGCTTTAGTAAAAGGTGAGACGATCAATGTCAACATATCAATATTGTTCAATCAGGGATGAGGTCGGGGATAACGTGACTATTTGTGAAGCCTCCGATTCATAAAGCAAATCTCATTTCATTATTCAAATGGCACGATTACGATTTTATGACTTTCATTGCATTTTCTTAAACACACTTTTAAAATTAATGTAGGCTGGAAAAAAATCCAAGCAAAATTTATAGCAAGCAAGCATGCTTTAATGATTTATTTTAGCCGGGTGTTTTTCTTGAAAAACAATTTTTTTTAAAAATGTGATAAATGAAAGCAATCTGTGTTTGATTTGATTTATATCCAGATTTTGATTTACAGCCAGTTAAAATATCAGTGATTGACTTCGGCTTCATCGTGACAACTTTTTTTTTTAATAGATAGATAACACAGTGCAGGAGAAAATGCTAAAGGTTGTGACTGTAGTATTTTGTGGTGAGGTTGTGAAGGCAGAGTGGGGAGCAGCTTCCACGCTCCGTGTGACGAGTTGCTGTGAAGGAGCCAATCAAAGGGAGCATGAGGGGAACAAAACAGGGCAGAAAATGAGCAAATTCAAAGGCAGAGGAAGCAAAGCAAAGGAAGCAGTGAAGTAAGAAGGCAAAGGCATTGTGTCCGCACGACAATCAGCGCTGCTCCCACAGTGAACAGCGGACCTCTGAAAATATTCCTGCTGCCGCAAGCCACAGCCAGGCAGCACCCACCCGACCAAACCAACCCACAGCAGCACCCACCTGACCAAGCCAACCCACAGCAGTTAAAGGGCTGAGGCAGGAAATAAGCATGGCTTTATAAGGCAGCGACATGGAAATAAAATCACATCATGTAATAAGAGGAAAAGAAAATAACAACGACCAAGGAAAATTCTGTTCCAATAATATATCACTAGTGTCAGGTTACTTTTGGCTTTATATGGTAAATATTCACTAAATTTATAATCTGTGAGACAAAAAAATCAACAAATACTAATTTTAAAAATGTTCATTTAAATAAAAAGTCTGCTGAATACTTGGTTATTACTAAGTTACATTATGCATCATATTAAATTGTAATTTCAGTCAAATCAGCTAATTTATCAAATATTTTTAAAAAGGTAGTTTTAGTAACGATTATTTTAAAGCCATATTTTGAATACAAATTATGACAGTATTAATGACACCAGAAATTATTGTTGAGACTAAAATCACAGAAAAAAATAAGATCATTTTCATGTTTCATTATTTGAATTTTCCTCTAATTAAAACAGGAAAAAAGAAAGAGTGAATTAAAATGAATGATCAAATAAAGGAGAAATAAATAAGGAAGTTATCACAATAATGTGGAACATTATTCATTGTTTTAGTTAATAAAAAAAGACTTGCAATATACTAATTACACAGCTGTTGGGTGAAAAATCTGGAGCTGGATGATTTTGAGCTGACTGTTGGAGAAAATAAAGGATGACAATGGTTTTGACTGCATTTCAGTGACTGAGCCTGTCACACACACACTCCCCCAAAGGTGGGAACAATAGTGTGTGTGTCGGGTGTGTGTGTGTGACTGAGACGCCTCCTCGACTGCAACAACACACAGCACGCTGACAGGGACAAGCCGGCCAAATCTGCCACAAAGACAAGCTCAGCCTTTTTTTTTTTTCTTCCCATCTCATATATCCTCACATAAGCCTTCATTTTGCACAGATACAATATATAAAATAAAATTATTAAATAATGCCCTTTGTGCTCCAAGGCAGGGAAACATTTTATATATTTCCCAATGCTAGCAAAGAGCGTTTTTATACTCCGACTGCAGCTTTAAACCAATTCCAAAATGCAGTTATCTCTTAAATTTTTTTCTTGGACCACAGCTCAGTAAAATAAATACATAAATAAAATTCATATGCCCTTGGATGAAGCACATCTTTTTTCATCTTCGTCACTTATTTCTGAGTGCTGGGAGAGGATTGGAGCAGAAAGTGCGACTGGTGTTGTCTGTGCTGTAGTGTACATCAGCCATCATATTTGGGCTATAACTGAATGGCAGGCAAGAACAAAAATCGATTAAAAGGTAACAAAGGACAGTGTTGGATTTCTTTGCACCACTTAAAGTCTCTGCTCCTCTCTCTCGCTCTCTTGCATGCACACACACACACACCAGATTTGGCAGATGTTCCCTGAGACCTGCAAGTAAACCAGGCATCCCATCATCACCATAGTTCTGTCTGGGTACAGTGGCAGCCAAATGCCAAGTGTACAAGTGCAGCTCCACCACCACAAAGACACACACACACACACACACACACACACACACACACACACACACACATGCACACACACATTGTTACAATTAGGGCAGAGATGCTAATCAAATACAAGGTAAACTTTGCCATGGATGACTAATTCCAGCTCTGATTTGTCTCTGAGTTTGATCCTGCTCTGACCTGCATGATCTGCTTTCCGGAACACAGACGGGCCGACAAACTGTGCAACTATGCAGAATACACGTGGCATATCTGTTTAACTGCTGCTGTGTGTAATGTGTGTGTGGCAGGCAGATGTAAAGAGTCAATTACCATTGCTGCTAATTAGGGTTTGACTGACGTACATATAGATAATTGATGATCAATTGGCAGTTACATCTCCCGCAATATTCCACACCTCTTCCTTTAACGTTTTAAAATACATGCTGGTTTAAATAAATATCGACTTTAAAATAAATGCAGACTTTTTAATCTTGTCAGGGTGGAGAAGTCTCTGAAAAAAGCATTTAGACCATCATGGGACACTAATAGCCTCCACTGAAATCCAAACTAATGAAATTCATTCCAGGTTGTCAGGGTGACCCACCTCATCAATTCAAAGGCAATGAAATCCAGGGAGGCTTTAGGCCTTACAATAAAAGATTCATTTTGCAAAATGAACAATTAAAAAACTAAAAATATGCAAAGAAAACAAAACTTCACTTCAGTTTTTGCAGAAAGCTTTTTTCACGTGTTTGTGGTGTGGGACGAGCACCTGTGGTATCTAGATGAGATCCAATGTGTTTTAAAAAGGAAACTAACAACTCAGCCTCTCAGCATATCAACATATAAAGTCTAAACGGAGGAGTCAAACTAACTTGGTCACATTTCTCGCGATCCCTCGTCTCCCCTTTGGCCACAATGGCTTGTGTCACCCTGCCTCAGGTCAAGCCCATAGGCTGCAGCACAAAGCTCAGAGGGCAACATAATCTCCTAAACCCCCCTGGAGTTGACCCTGCTTTAAAATCCACAATGCTAAGCAGATCCAAAACATCTTCACTACCTCATCAGGCCCACACACACACACAGACACACACACACACACACACACACACACACACATGCACACACACACACTCATCTATGAGCTCTTATTAAATAAATGATGTCGAATCTGAAAGCTTCATAATTAAATGTGACTGTGACATGAGGAGTCATCTCAAGAAAACCCTACATCGTTTCCATCGTCGTCGGGCTCTGCATGAAAACTTGCACTTGTTTGCGAGATTTAAAAACAACGCGGGAAGCGTATGTGGATCGTAAAGCATGTGGAAGATGTGTGATCGTTCTGCATGAAAGGCAGCTCCTGCGTTTGTCGAGGCGAGGTAACCGCTGCAGCCGCCAAAATCAAACATTAAGCTTTCCAAGGTGCTTTAGAAGGTGAAACAGAACAAAGGGCCCTCGCTTTAATGCGACTCAAAGCGCTGTTTAATTAGGTGTAGAGCAACAAATCCTCCCCATTCAGAGGCTGGACACTTGTGGTGTTGGAGTGGAAGTGTATCGTCGGTGAAAGACTCCCGTCATAACACCAGAGGAGTGTCCCCTCCCTCACAAAGACACACACTGACTCACTAATGCCCGCATGTTAACAAGCCCATCGTCTGCTTCTCTAACTCACTGTCTCGTCAATGGGTGCTAATGGAGAGACAAAACAGGACACACACACACACACACACACACACACACACACACACAGAGGCCCTCCTGCAAGGCGCTGCTCTTTTTATAGACTGGACACATGTTTATAACCTGAAGGACGACATGCCATACTTCAGCTCCTCACCTATTATGATCAAACTAAATACGACAAATGCCAGAAATGAAATTAAACAGGCAGGAAAAGAGCAAATGTGGACTATGAAATGAAATTAAAATAATTTAAGACCTGGCTTACACTCAGTAGTAAATGATTTAATATTAGATTAAAAATGTTTAATGTCTAATGCAAAAGCTAAAATAGGTAATTACTACATTCTCTGTAAAATTAATCACTTCTGTGAAATGCTGCTTCTGTTTTTATTAAAGTTTTCAACAATAATTTGGTATTTAATTAAACACAAAAAAGAAAAGCTTGTCTGCTCCTTTTATTTATTTTGATTTTCCATGATTTATTCATTTAATTTAATCAAATGTTTGTAAAACTGAAATAAGGCAAAGCGGAGAAATAATTTCAAAAGAATTGGGAACAATAAAAATAATACAAGTGAACAATAAAAAAAGACTAATACTGTATAATGTATTACTGAATAAATCAAACCTGTACAGGCACACTTTTGCTAACTGTCTACTTGCATAAAGCACAAAGTAACTGCAGACTTGTGTTGCAAAGGGTTGTGGACTCTAATCCTGGAGCACAAAACCAGAATATCCACCGAAACAAATCTCGTTTGATGGATCCCTGCTGCTTGACCCAACCGCAGCAGTCTGGTCTGGGAGGCCCGATGCAGAAAAGAAGGAAATGTATTCAAAATGTATTGGAAATGGGACTTCTCAAATACAATATTAATTCAGAGACAGCACAATAAAAGCAAATTGCCCTAATCCAGCCTACAGGCCCATGCAGATTCTCTTTGTGGGAATGCACAGATTTGATATTCCTGCTGCTGTGTTTGTGCATTCAAATAATCAAGGTTTTGGAAAGGATTTTTAATATCTCTTTGCATTCTTATATTCATTAATATCCTGTGGTTTTGAGGAGATAATTATATGATATTATATAATTTCATTGCAGTTCTTTCTAATAAAAATGGAAATGCTATCAGATTGTGCATGCTTTCATGATATTCTCCTTTTAAAGCAGATAAAAACAGAATAGCCAATACTTTATTGATGCAATGATATATTTAAAATAATTTGATTACTTTGGAATTAATTAATACATTAAAACTCTACTTGGCTCCCCTTTCAATTTTAGGCACATCATTATCTGGGTGGTAATAATTTCCTGGCCATTTCAAAACTAAAAAAACAAGACAATCCAACTATAATCTAAAAGCCAAACTTCCTTCACACTCCTGAAGGATCATTATCTGCTTATGGTGATGGTTTGAGTGGGCGAGCGGAGCGAGAGGGAAGTGAGGGTTAATAAAAGAAAGGAAGAAAGAAAGGATATGAGAGAGAGAAAAAAAGAGAAAGGACTGTTGCAACACTGGCGTATCCCTGGGATTTAGCATGGCTGTCTGCGTATGTGTAAGACACAGACAGTGACAGAGAGCAAGATGGTGCTCAGTGTTCCCAAGTGCTCGAGTGTGTCTAATTGTGAGAACGTAATTATGAGCATTTCTTAGTGTATGAGCGTGTATGTGTGATGTGGAAGAATGCGTGTGTTGTTGCTGAAAATGCTCTCGGCTCTGCGGTCTGGGGGCAGGAGCTGGGCAGTTGCCTTTAAAGCCAGTTCTGGGTCAGTCCAAACACTGGCAGCCATTCATGACCAGATCAAGTTGATGCGAGATTCTGTCCCTCCTCTGCCCCCCCCCCCCCCNCCCCCCCATATTTCCATATGAATGTGGAATATGCTGAGGGAAAAAACAAGCAAGATCCTTGTCCCGGGGGGGGCGCGGAGGCACAGCAGGGTGAAAACACACACATTTGCAGAGCGGATTCTACATCCTCCCCCTTGTCGAATAACAGAAATATTGGCATCATAAGCACATTTAGATCTTTTTTTTTTTTTTTAAANTTTTTTTTTTTTTTTAAAGAGTATAAAACAGCTTACACACATGCACAAACTCTCCGTCTACTTTATACACACACACACACAATTGGACCCAGCCAAGGTCAACCCTGCTGTCAGCCTTCACCAATCAAAACACAATCGCATTCACAGATTCAGAAATGCTTTATCATAACTGAACACACACACACACACACACACATACATACACACACAGCTCCATGCAGGCTGCATCCCAGCCACTATGTAAAAAGGGTTTAGCCAGACAAAGGTTTGGCCCTCAAAGACAAACAGCAGGAAGCAGGCAAACAGGAATGAACGTGATGGATGAACGTGCACATCAAACGACCCCACGAGTATAGAGAAACAGCAGCAGACTGGAAAAAAAAAAAGAGGGGGAGACTGAAAAGAAAAACACTCTGCATACCCTGGATGTGCTGCATCCTCTCTCTGCTACCTGGCAGGCCCGGGGTGAAGCCAGGCACGCCTTTCTACGTGCGTTTCAGACACACACGGGCCTCCTAACACACACCGACTATGTCACACGCTCCTATTGTTCCATTCCATCGTTTGGCTGGAGACAAACCACAGCCCCTTGATCTAAAGGTGGGCTCAAACCCAGAGTGATGAGGCCATCTATTACCAAGAGGGAGGGGAGGAGGAGACAGGGACCCCAAATGAAAGCTGAATGAGCTCAGTTTGTGAATGCAGATCAGCACCAAGAGCCAAAACACCAACGCCATCATGTCCACAGTACAAACACCAGACATTCACGAAATATCAAAAGGATTTAAAGATTTTCTTTATCATGAAAAGGCCCCAAAATGAAAACTCATTAGACTTTTACATATTCCTTTGGTTGTAAAGTCAGGGATTTAATGGAGAAATTTAGCTTTTATATGTCCATAATAGGCTTGAAACTCCTTTTTATTAATATGATGTTTATAAACTCCTTTTATAAATCTGTACAGTTAAAGCTAACGAACGTGTCAGGGAAAGGAGAATCAAACAAATCTAACAACAACAACAAACATATGTCATATTACAATAGGTTTACTTTGTCTCTCTGGACTATCCACTTCAATAAAGGTAAATGTCAAAAATTATATAAAAATTCCATTATTAATTTGTGTCGATATTCTCTGTTTACCTGCCGATGATCCTCACTATTTACAGATATCCATCATTGCTACATAACTGAAAATATTAACTAGCAAAGTCAAAATAAAACAATAAAACTACTAATTCCTAAAGCTTTTAAAAAGAGAAGACAATGATGGTTACACACACCTTTTATCTAATAATTAACAGAAGCACCTTTCATTTTTGATAACAGAAGTTTCTGAAAGTATCATCAGGAATGCAGCACATCTGGATTTAACAATTTTCTCCTCTTAGTTTTGGCAGAAGAGCTCAGCATCGCTTAAATTGAACCTAGACCACAAAATGGATTGAAAGTTGTTTTATTTCGAGGTTGCTTCGAGGCAATAAAAGCTAGAAAATGTAAAACAACATGTAGACTCCTGATAACAAATGTAGCTGTAGATGCAATCATGCACCTCTAAAAAAAAAATAAAATATTTACACAACAAAAAGGGAAAGTTACATAGAGAACCAGTCAGATGTGAAGAGCACATTCTACTGCACAGTCAGAGGAAAATGTCTCAGGTCGTGTGTGTGTGTGTGTAAATATATGTATACTGTAAAATACATGGCAGACATCCACTGTACTGATGGCAGGAGCAGCATGCGTCACAAACAAGCATCATAAACAAACTGACCCAACACGCAGAACAAGACGAAGCAGCCGTCTGCTTTATGACAACACTCCAGAGTCACTTAACTCTAACGAGCACTTGTGCAAATTAAGAGCACTGACGTCAGTTCACGGCGTGTGGCTCCGCCAGGTTTGCGGCAGGGCGACGCTTCTCACTCCAGCTTTCCTTCACTGGTCATTTTCTTTCCCATTTTTTCTGATTTTCGCCTCCTGACAGGACTCACACTGGGCTCCGTTCTGCTACCGATGGAGTCTCAAGCGCAGTGAATCATGCTACTCAGAAATATCCGTTGCTGCTAATCACCAGGACATGGACAGACGTGTATGTGTGTGCTTCTATTTAGCCAGAGCCAATCAGGCGGCGGGGATTTTGCCTCCCCTGGTTGCTTCGTGGAAGACCCAGGTGATATTTGTTAGGAGCAGTTGCTGTAAGGCCTCCTCTGATTTACAGGCTACACGACCTGATAAGATTTAACCACGTTTGACTATTCCGCCATGTTGGACTTGACTTATTCATTTTCACTGTAATATCCTGTGAATAACTTCTGTTGGATGATGTTTCAGTGACCCTGACATAGTTTAGAAATTAGACTTGTGCTTTCTATGATAACGCAGCGGTGATTTATTTTCCTCGCGCAGACATCAGTCTGGTCTGGTTAACATCAGCCCAGCGCCAGCCACCTGTGCACGGGCCCTCCTGTATTTATGTTTGCGATAATCACAAAGGGGGATCTCAACCAGATTGCGCGTCTTATCTACAAAGAACACTCGCTCTCGTCTACATCAAAAAAAGTTACAAACTGCTCAAATGGATTAAAAACAGAGGATGTTGTTGCAACATTTCAAATCATGTCAAAAGAGAATCAGAGAAAAGCAAAAGAAGATTTTTGCAGCAATGGAGATTAAAAAAAATGGAATCTTGATTTTATCTTGGTGTTTGGACAATGTCCCATTGAGCTGTTCTGAGTCCCAAATGAGTCGTGGTGTGTGTGACCCTCTCCAGCTACAGGCCCAGCCTCTGCCAGCTACACAAACAGTGAGAGAGAACATGACATCACCCCTCTATCATCCACTGGATACACTCGAGGCTCGCGGTTCAGCAGGTTCAAACGCTCAACGCAGATGGAGGCTGATGTTAACTCGGTGAAGCAAGAGTTCCTTTGTATTCCAGCCACCTTTTCAAAACGTGTCTTCCCTCCAGTGCTGGCCCCGTTTAACAGACACTGGAAGTCATTACGAGAAGACTGTGTTACTGCTTGGTGTGAAGCTGTTTGTTTTTTTTTTTTTTTNTTTTTTTTTTTTTTCTGTTCCTCCACTCCCCCCAGAAAAAGTAAAAACTAGTGAGAGAAAGGCATTCGCTACAGTTTGACCGTGCTGGATGTTGAGTCTCTGCAGGCGTGTGGAGGACGTTCCCTCCTGGCTGTGCCCACTGTAAGAAAGACCAAACCTCAGCAGGAGTAAACAGACGCACAAATCTCTCTCTTCCCTCTGGGCGGCCTGAGCGAGAGGCATCAAATCCCACTTGCAATCACCGCTTCTGCATTCAAACAGATTCCATTACACCCTCACGACATCACACCCTTCTACAGCTAATATGCGGAAATGATTTCGGATTTTACGCTTTTTTTTTTTTTTAATAAACCAGCCCTAAAGAAGGCTCTGGCTTTGACACTTCGCAAATGGCGAACAAGGGTATATTTTTTTAAATGGGTCAGTCTCAAAATGGGGTGTCATTATCACGACATAAAACTGTCACAACCCTTTGATGCATTTTTTCAATTTACCTATAACGTGAAAAACAGTGGTTCCTGACAGGAAAAATAGAACCTTGTCTTGACAAATGAAAGCCAGTGGAAAAAAAAAAAAAAAAAAANAAAAAAAAAAAAAAAAAAGAGAGAAAGGAACAAACAGTAGCCCACCATTTGGTCGTCAATCTATTCATTGCTCCTGTTTAATTTCTTTTCTTTTGGGTGCATAATCCTTTCAGTTTCAATAGCAAATTTAACAGTCCCTAAGGCCTAAGCACCAGACTGGTCAATAGAAAACCAGACAACTAATTACTGAGCGCACCACGCTCTCTTTCTGCCCCCTCCTCCCTTCTTCCTCCCCTTTTCTCCCCCTCTTTCCTCTCTCTCTCTCTCTCTCTCTCTCTCTCTCTCCAGCAGCTGTGGGGTTCATGTACACAAGAGCAGCAGTCAGGCAATATTAGGTTTCCACTTCCCAGATCTCCCTTAAAAGCCTGTCCCATAATGGCCCTTCAGTCACACAAACACGCATAGGGTTTCATACAAAAAGCACACGCACACTCACACACAAACACACACACACACACACGCACACACTGTTGCACAAACACGTGAATATATAGACATTCATTTGTGCCATTTTAATCATTCCTAAAATAGAGTGTTGCTTGTTTTCTTGTTTGCTTAAAGTGTAAGTTTGTTTCCTTTTTTTCCCTGTTTTTCCCGAGGTGAAATTATGTTTATGCACCAATCTTGATTGTTTTGATTGTTGTGTGGTTTCCTCGTGGCTGAACAATCCTGTTATACCAAAATAAATGGCAGTGTTTACTGAGAAACAATGCCATAATTGTAAATAATGTCTTGCAGTTAAGCCGGTAGCTTTAAGAGCGTGTAATTACCATGTAATTGACTTCTTGTTTTCCGGGTAATAAATTAGAGCAAAACTTGACAGGCCGTTTAGCTAATAAACTCTTAAAAGGTGGCTTACGTCTAAGCACTTAAGTGGTTTGCACCTGCAATAATACGATATGAAAGAAGAAAGTAAAAATCAAAAAGGCCATACAATTGGCAAAAAACTAAAAACAGGGTATTATTATGACACACAGAAATATTTACCTGTGGTCATTTAACGGAAAGAAACCAAGACATAAACTGGCTATTCCATTAAAAAAACATAATATGTGAGAAAACAGCTCAATTCTACTGAACCCTAAAATCTAAGTCTGACATTTAACATAAAAACAGTGTGATTTTGACTTGAAAAGAGAGTTGGATGCACAGAACTGAAACCCTAAACTGACCCTGTGACATATGGCGAATGTGGTGTTTTTAAATGAGCAGGAACTTATGCCTTGCCTCCCGTGAATAAACACTCCGGCTGCGACAATGATAACACGGTCATGATAGCATGCTCAGCGCTAACACAGCCCCATGTTGTGTCATGTTGTGACTGCTGTCTTGTGCTTTACGGCTTTTCTCTACAAACAGGCTTTGATTGTGACCCGACGCACACCAGCGACGCAGCGCAGACCCTAATTTGCTGATGGGTTTAAAAACTCCCTCAGTTAAGATCACTTCCCTCAGATAATAGGAAGAGTTGGCCCCCTGTGACCTGAGTGGAGTGTCCTTTGTCTCACTCCTAATGTTTGCCTTAGCCTATTGTGTCTGCATTATCCAGCACCTCCACCCCCACCCCAGCNCAGCCCCCTCCCACCCCTCACCACACAGCTTTGACACGACAACCCCGCCACACTACACTGGTCTGCCCCTCAAAGAGGAAATCCTAAATGTATGGAAGCCATTTCCCAGTGTGCCCCTGAGCTCCGTATGTTCTCCCCCTCCCCCCTTGACGGTCCCTACCCCCCACGTCTGTGTGACCACCACCAGGCTGAGATGGTTAAAGAAACCTCGCTGTTTAAAATGGGGTACAGAGTTAACGTCATGTGGCTAGAGACAATGGGCACAATACACACACACACACACACACACACCCAGGCAACCGGTTCCTCAAAGGCGTCCTACTCCCCTCGGCTTGCAAACAAGGAGGAAGAGCTCCTGTCAGCTCAACAGCAAGCAGACAAATTGCCTCTGATCTCTTGACCCGAGAAACCGGCAACTGTCCAAAATAAACTGCTGTAAAAATTGATGAAACACGAAACAAGGCACATTTATTTGCAAAGTGAAATGATATGTAAATTGAATCCATCAAAGCACAAAGAAAGATTAGCATTTTTCAAAAACAAAAAGAAAAAGAAAAAGAAAAGGTGTTTAAGTAGCTTTCAGATTCAGTGGCGAGTTTAATCCTGGCACCTTTCACTCATCATAGGGACAATTTAATGGTATAAACTAGTAAACGTATAGAGGAGGATGGGGAGATTGGTAACAAATAAACATACACTCATATCCTGTACGTCTTTCTTTCTTTCTTTCTTTCTTTCTTTCTTTGTGTCAGTGAGGACAGCTGGATAAGAAATGGATCACTGGTAAAGGGGGACACAGTCTCCATCACAGACATGACCTCACCCCCTTTATAACCAACCCATTGGGGGCCATTTGTGGCAGAATTCAATGCTGTGTGTGCACTGTGAGCTTGTGTAAGGCTGTTTGTGTGTACGTGCACGTTACACTCGCATGCATCCAGCTTGCAAGTCAGCTGTGCATATGCAATATCTTCTCATACATTATTCAGTTCAAATGCCAAAATGGTTTTCTAGTTTCTAATTCATATGGTAATCATAGTTTTAACTGAAAATACAGTATGGTAATAATTTATTATAGAAAACAACAAACGTTGAACATCTGTATTATTTTCCAATTGCAGGAACAAGACATGGCTCCAGTCATTAATAATTCAACAAAGAATAAAGTTGTGATGCATATGACTGTGTATCATCTGTCGTTTTTCTGAATGTGGAAAGTAAAGCAAGTCATCTCATGACCTGAGAAGAGGAATTTTCTTTCACTAAATGAATAAGGTTCCATTTGTCTTCCACATCTTCACTGAAATTCTTGTGAACATTCGCAATGATGAATTATGAATTTGGTCACCTTTGGATCAGTAACTCCAAAGCATGCATAGTTTGCAACTCATATTGATGTCACGCCAACAAACATATGGGTCTTTGTTGCCTACAGTGTAATAAGTAAAAAAGAAATCTAGGCCAAAGTCTTTGAAAAGTCCCTGCAGAGCTGAATTCAAACTGCAGGAGCTCACTGGGCACAGTGGTGCCAATAGTGACCTGCCATGAGTCTACAGATATCTCTTAAGTTCTCTTTCATATCACACAAGGTTTCCAGAGTTCATGTACATGCAGTGGAAGCGGACACAACATCAGCAAACTTTTCTCTTTAAGCCACTGTTTATTACATTGTCTTGTGGTCCATTAGCTTAAGCTAAAACAAGGACTTTTGACAAGACAACTCAACCATGTCATCAGTTTTCCACTTAATTAACCACAAAGACGATATGCAGCTCACTCATATGCTTGGCAGAGCTTGCGAAGAGGAAGGCCCTCTTACGAAACATGACATGATCAAAGTGATGTGTGGCCTTATAAGGAGATGTTGTCATAGAGACTAAGAGGAAGATCTGAGCTTAGAGCAATTCAGATTCAGCCCAGGCTGAAATGGGACATCATTTTGATAAACTGTGAGACTAATGCACGGCATTACAGCATCTCCTGTCTTATGAAAGACAAATCTGGCAATTAATTTTAATAGTGTTTGCCATCTAAATTGGGAATGAATAGTAAAGTGAAGGACAAGAGAGAGAGAGAGAGAGAGAGAGAGAGAGAGAGTAGGTCATGAGGCTGCAACATTTGTCCCAGCATTCAAAAAGGTTCCAACTTATATGTATTATTAAAGGTGCAGTATCACCAACAGACCTTCTGCCTGAACAAAAACATATGGATGATTATGTTGGGAATACTAAGTTAAGTTCAGGACATTTTCTGGTTATGGAGCAATATCCAAGTTTGATCAGCAGACTGATGAGGTCTTTAGAAGAATTAATGTCTATGCTCGTCACATCTGACTCTGCAATAACAAAGGACAAGAGTGCTGGGACAAGATGGAGTCAGTCACGCTCCTGTTTTCCAGGTTTTCAGGGTTAGGGGGGCCTCAGGCTGCATGAACAGCTGCATTGTTGAAGCAGCTATTTCTAATAACCAGACTCATCATACCCCTTCCTGGGATAGCACAGACTTACAGTCACACGCACTGTGCGCTCAGATTAGTCAGCAAAATTCAGCTAAAGGCAAGTCCATTCACCCATTTTCTAGATCACAAGATGTGTTTGTCATTGGTCAGCAGGGAACTGAAATTTGACTTTAAGGGTGCCTAAAACTAGAATAAAAAACATCATAGGGCTCTTCAGCTGTGAGGGTTCATCTCAGTCATCCAGGTGGTAAGATGTCTTGAAGGTTGAAGCTGAGTCACTGGATGGGAAAAATTAGCTCGAAAATGTTTCGTTCATCAGAAAGACTTCTTCAGTTCTAACTGCAGCAGGAACAGATCCCCAACAGCTGTGTTCAGGATGTGAATCCAAATATCTCTGTCCACCTCAGAAGTTTTCCATTTAGGCTACAAGTTGTGTTTAAATGGCAAAAACTGGAGTTTTCTTAAAGCAACTGGCACCAACTTAATACTTAAAGCCTACTGCTTTACTACAGAACAGAAAAAGCAAACAGGGTTGTGTCAGTCTCAGTTTACATGCACCATCATAGAGTTCAGTTATAAGCAATTGAGGGAATATAAGATTATTGTGACTGTAACACAAACATCTCAACAAAGTTATCTTACTCTCATTGAGGTCGAAACTGGATTAAGTACAAATTGATCCAGAAAGTTAATTTACTTTTCAATATTTCAAATTACTCTTGGCATGTGCCACAAAACATATGAAGTTAACTGAATGCAGTTTGCCTGAAGAGCAACAGGCTAGCATGTGGTGAAAAATTTTAATTTTAGGATTGATATTACAAGCAAATGCTACAGTAACAAAACTTGCTTTAAAGGACCATACCGCCCATTTTGCATGTTTGAGCCTAATATATTCAATTTTCATACATGTAAGGTTACTGGCAATCATTTCCCAAAGCATACTACTGGAACAATGAGTTAAAAAAAAAATGTTTTTCTACCTTCCAGACTATTTACCTTTCTTTCTACCTTCCAGTTTATTCTAGTACGTTATTAAAATCAACTTATTGATACTTGAAATGCTCTTGGGATAGGTAATCCACCATCGCGAACAAGACGTATATTCAGGTTTTTCCTAAGTTTCATAATTTTAGCGTTTAAGCGCAATAAAAAGCGCGGAGTGAATGTATGTCTCCACTAGGGAATATAGTCAATATATAAACTTTTGCGATAAACGCAGGTCTTCCTATCGCAAAATTTTAACGACCTTTACTTCATAAGGCTGCGTAACTATAAGCAGGCGAAACATTGATTTTTAAGGTGTGTGTATCGCTTGAATATTTGATTTTGAAAGATTAAGAGATTTTGCAAAATACCAGGAAAGCTGAAATGCGGTTTTATCCTTTGGGAAATGATTGTCGGTAATGTAACATGTATGAAAATTGAATTTATTAGGCTCAAACATGCAAAATGGGTGGTATGGTCCTTNTGTAACATGTATGAAAATTGAATTTATTAGGCTCAAACATGCAAAATGGGTGGTATGGTCCTTTAAGGTGCTCTGTAAAAACAACACAAAAAACAATAAATACCAATGAAGTTTCCCCATTTTCTATTCTTACTTCTTGTTAGACTGTACATCTTTGGGGGTGTCATCAAACAACTACTATAAGCTCTTAGCAAGAAAGTCAGGCTACGATGAACACTGGAAGCAATGAGCTATTACATTAGTCTGAGTTTTCACAGAAATCAAGTTATTTGTGTCCAAATACTTTTTTTCCCTCTTTCCTTCATGACTCACTCACCTAAACTGGGGGAATTATACAGCTGCATCCCTTCTACAAAATCACAGTAAATACTGCATGTAATTGCATTCTGGCACTTACAGCATGATCTCTGGAAAACTCAATATCTCCTTGGAAAGAATACCAAAAGGTAAACCACATAATTTCTCTCTTCCTTGAGTGGCACTGAGAGCAGCCTCCTCCTATTTCCTGAAGCAGTCAAATCCTGCCTGCGTTCTGAGTTTCTGTTTTCATCTTGAATGGCACCTCTGTCGTTCACATAGCAGCGTCAGGCTAACAACTAATAAATCCACGGTACTTTCCTTTCACTGCTTGCTCACAACAACCAGGCTAATTTATAACCCCCAAAAAAGGAATGATGGATACACTGAAATATGCTTTGTAGGTTTTCAGCTGACAAAGAGAACTAAACAAACTCTTGTCATCTACAGACATCCAGCTGATCAATGCTATTAAAGAAAATCTCTAAACATACTCAAATATTCAGTTTTTGAGTTTTTATGGGGTGAGACACCCAAACCTTTTACAGAAACTTTTTGTGCTCAGCTAAAAGTACTTTTCTTCATGTTGACAGTGTATTCCATTTTAACAAAAGGGTTGTATGGTTTGCACAAGTGCAATGGATAAAGAGGGATTACTGCTATGTAAATATATAAACATCATCCACAATAGTACATTTTGATATTATAAAAAGTCTACAAAATAACAAGAAATAAAAAAAAAACATACTGTTGCCAATTAATGTGTAAGTGTGTATAACTTTAGCTTGAATCTCTAAATTATTTAAGAGTTGTTCAAGTGCTCTGGCTCTGATACTCTTGATCAACAATAAAGCAAACCATAAATTGAAATTCATATTTATATTCTACCTGCCCTTTTGAGCAGCCAATTTTTATTTCTATTGCAGGAATCTTTCAAGCTTGAATCTGAAGCAGCAGCTACCTCAAGCAAAAATAAAACTTTCAGACAGTAACTTCTGGAGTCCTCATTAAAAAGGTGTGCAGTTCTGCTACTTCATTAGATTTTGACCTACATGCCCAAAATAGAGAACTAGATTCTGCAGCAGACACAGTTTGTGTGTGTGTGTGTGTGTGTGTGTGTGTGTGTGTGTGTGTGTGTGTGTGTGTGTCTTTATAACAGACGTGCTGGAGAATGAGATCCAGCAAAGCCTCCTTGCATATGCTAAAAGCTACACTGGCCTTATTCTGCACGCAGAACAGACCTGAAATAAACTCGTACCACCACAACTCTCAATTATTTCCTTGCATTAAAATGCCAATCTTGTTTTAATGCCACCTTTCACAGGAGAAATCTGTCCATTAAATGTTGGTCGAGACGTTTCATTCCCATGTTACGACAACGTCTAATGAACGGAGGGAGCGAGGGAGGCAAAGAATGAGTCAGTCAGAGAGACGCGTTCTTGCTTCCTCGACAAGACAAGGGAGTGAGGTCAAAACCCCAAACTGCCAGTGAACCGTCACGGTGAGACATAAATCACAGCTCTGAACTCCAACAGGTTTCACTCACTTAAACTAAATCCAGACTTACAAACTCAAGTTCTTTTCGGGCTCAGATTTATACAGAGAAAGGACTATTCATGTTTTCTCAGATATAACTATCTAGTACAGAGCTACTTTTGCCCCTTAGAAAATTAGAACTACTGGAAAAACTATGCATATATTTTTAGTTTGAGGAAGAATAATTTTCTGTTGAAACATTTTAAATTTTTACAGGGGATTGGGTCACAATAGTAAACTACTGAGACACATTCTCTTCTATTGTTAAAATATGCAGTTTAAACAAAAGTATACCTGTATCCATATGCATAGAAGTACTAACCTACTTAAAACATAGCTACAAACATTAATTAAATAGAATTTAATATTATTAATTTTCTAATGGGTGGTTTTTGCAATCATTTATCCTCATCAACGTTACTGTAAAATGCATCATACATGCACAAGTGAAATCAAATTTCAGAATGCAGCTACATCATCAATATGCAACTCATGCATTACTCAAGAGGTATCCTTTACATTTATCACATAATAAATCACTCTGCAACAATAAATTAGTTTGTAGTAGTAGCAAAATCTACCATGACTGGTTTTGAAATTGTAAACAGATATGCTTATAATTTGCAACTAGCATCTTATCAGCAACAATATCTGCTGAATCTGGATTAATGAAGCACAGAATCCTGGTCTGATGAAATCTTACAGTGGTGACGTCTACTACATAAATCATAATGTTGGGATTTTAAGGTTCTATTTGACTTTTAAATTAAAACTGGGTTATTCATGTATAACCAGGTTCTATTGGACTTTTAAATCAAAAGTGGGTTATCCTTAAGTATGAGCTTTGAATGTTATTTTATACCTGTGTTTCTATAAAACATTTTATGGTTTTATACAAAAAAAAAAAGATACTAAAGATAAAGATAAAAAAGATACTAAAGTTGATTACAGATGGGGAAGGTGATCTGATTTCAAAACTTTGATGCTGAGTATCTCAGGACAGCGCTCCACCCAGACTTAACACTAAGCTTGTGTTAAGTGAAACCACTGAACCAAGTGATCAGTTTCATTCGTGGATAAGTGGCCTCCACAACAAATCTCACACAAATAAGCTGAAACACACAGCTGTTTCCAGGTTTTGAGGCTAGTACGTTTCAGAATGATAATGTCGCACTAAAAACTTTTCAAAAGCGTTGTGCTGTGCGTTTGTCTCAACCAAGTGCCATTCTCTTTGACCCCTCCAAATTCCCTTCCCCCAGTCTGCCCCCACTCCACCTCCCTTCTCATTCTACCTTGACCCTCAAACTTGGTACAGATTCAAAAGCACAAAGCCCCCTTATCAACGCGGCTCACAAATGAATGTTACATTCAAACATGAACTTGAATGTACCAAAAGGAATCCTCACACAAAAAAAGATGACTGACTTTCTGGTCAAAAACAGAACTCTAGAGTAGAAAAAATCAACACAAGTAACTGTTTGCAACAGATGAATCAAAAGCAAAGGAGTAAATCAAACACAATGCTGAGAATTTTGGAAAATGGAGAGTTCTGGGCGTACAGAACTTCCAAAAAGTGCTAAAATGGAAAAGAAAAAGAGAGACGAGGACTTACCACATAGATCCCGACATGAGAGTCCAAGAATGAAGGATTCCCCTCTTGTCTATCGCCGATCCATTTTTCTGAGCTCCCATATGGCACCCCCCCACCCCTCCAAAGAGCAGAAAGCAGAGTGAAACAGAGAGTGAAACAGAGGGAGGGAGAGAGAGACAGTAAGAGAGAGAGAGAGAGAGAGAGAGAGAGAGAGAGAGAGAGAGAGACATTAGTGCCAGTGTAGAGATGGAGGGGACTGTTGCAGCTGTGCACCCCCGTCAGTAACTCCTCAAATCCATTCCTCTCCTCCATGTGTGTCTGCAGCACCGCGGAAAAAGGCAACGGAAACAAAGTGATCCTCTTACACACAGCCCAGAGACAGAGAGAAAGAAAAACAGGGAGAGGGCGAGGGAGGGAGAAAGTCAGAGAGAGAGCAGAGAGCAGAGAGAGACAGCTCCAGGGAGGGAGGGAGAGAGAGAGAGAGAGAGAGAGAGAGAGAGAGAAGGCCAGAGAAAGAAAACAAGTGGGCTAGTTTGAAGGCCGGGGCAGCTGAAGAATAGCAGGTTCAAGTTTTCAGCCTTTCCTTTACTTTGTCGTAGAACTCCTCAGCTGGCCGAGTGGGAGGGAACAAGCAGGAGCTTCGAGGAAGGCAAGGAATATGTATAATAGTGTATAATACCTTCCAGCTTCTTTCTACCCCCACCTCTCTCTCTCTCTCTCTCTCTCTCTCTCTCATATATTCTGGTAATAAGCCTGCCTGCTACTACCCCCTCCTTTGGGCGCTGGAATGCAAGACAACAGTTTCAAGAGGCCCAGTCAGACAACCCTCAGAGTCACTGCACCTTGACCCTCAGGTCAGACGCAGACTGTGTGTGTGTGTGTGTGTNGGGGGGGAGAGAGAGAGAGGTGGGGAGCTTTAGTTGTGTCTGTGTATACTTAAATTTGTGGGGCCAACTTTGCCTCAGGAGATCACATAACCATTCCTGGACAGCCACTTGACAAAGATAATACTTACATGTCTTACATATAGACTACAGTACTAAGTCAAGATTGATGTAATATTGACTGTTACATATGCACAGTAGCTACTTTTACCCCATGAGAGACATTTTGTTATGCTGTTGTAGTTGGAGAAAGAACAAACCATTCTTCTTCGCTTTAGACTGTTTGGGCATTTTTTTTTTTTTTTTTTTTTTGTGTGTATTTCTGAAATAGGACTTTGTGGTTCTTTTGATGTTACTCAATCAAAAGCTACATCAGGTGTTTGAAAATTTGACAATGTGCATAACGGCCTCAATGCTGGAGGCCAACTGGCAGTTTGCAGGTGTTAGTCACTTTATCGGAGGCTTAAGTTGTTGATCCTTAAAGCTTGTTTTGTATCCATGTTTCATGCCTGTTGAGTTTCTGTGGAAAATCTGCTCCACAACATGGTGACAATGGACACAATCACCAGCCCAAACGTGCAAAGATTCTGTGAAAACTGAATTTTAATGAGTCTTTGTTGTAAGAATCTTTTGATCAGCTATGTATGAAGTTATTGACTTTTAAACATTTAGCCGCAGTTTTTCAAATTTCACAACAGTGGCAGTTGGAACATCACTGGACGTGGTTTTGTTTGGAAGTTCTGGGCTTAAATCTGTCCAATCAGGTAGGTTTGCATCATTTGAATGAGAGAAACTGGTACTGTCTGCCAGTCAGGGACCAGTATTGTGGCTGTTCTGCATGTGAGAACCTATTCTTCAAATTCATTCAAGTGTCCCCGCTAATACGGGTCTCTCCTGCTCTCGCTCTCTCTGTCTCTGTCTCCCTCTCTCTCTCACACACACACCAGTACACACCTTTTAGAAAAGAAAGGCGCACATTTCTTAATACTAATAGTAATACTGAGGTAAATTCAGGTACATGGACTGCATATATCTGTACCTTTTCATTTGTAGATGCGAAAAATTAATTTGAAAATTAAAACAAAAGTTATACGTTATATTTATCTACCACTTTCTCCTGTGCTCAGTATGTTTCCTTTTCAAAATTGTTGAAATGTTTCCCTTCATATTTAAGACTTCTGTAAGAAAGCAGCAACATTAAGAAAAAACACATCTTCAACATCTCAGGGATAAAATAAAAAATCTCAGATGATTACAACATACTAAAGTTTTTTTTTAAAAAATGTATTTCGATCAAACTAACAAAGCAGATCATCAGATTTCTGCTTCAATCAGACTCAAGTCAACAGTATCGCTCTGAGAAAACATCCTGTTCAAGGCATAATATATACTGCACCCTCTACTATGCAGCCACGTCCAGGACCTGGCTGTGCTTGAATAATAAAGCCAGATACAATGAGATTATATATCCTACATAAAGACAGATATCTTGTATAATTAGACACTTCAGATATACACCATAATATCTACACTTTACATTCTCATATTTGCTTAATTTTGCATAAGACACTGAGCAAAATATTTTGTTTGTAGAAGATATAAAAACAAATTGTCAAGATGTATTTTTGGTATTTGAGAAACGCAAAATACATGAATTTGACTTCTGAATTCTGTAACTGGATATACATTTGTTGAAGAGATATTCAATGCTTGTAACATACATATTTTCTTGTCTTTGAGCACCAACAAGACTGTTGTCTGAAATTTAAAAAAAAAAAGCCTCTGATTTTTGGCACATGGGACATAATTTGCTTCTCAGTAAATTATTCAAGACTGTTGAATATGCCATGAATACCCTGATGTTTTATTAAATTATCACTGAATTGTTTAAAATGGCTATATACTGTATGCTACTCACAGATTTTAGGGCCACAAAAGTGAAAACGTTTTATAAAATCTCATTATCATCTGCTAGCTGAGGTGACCTTCTCAGTCACGATGATCAAGTTATTTGCTCTTATCACCAGTTTCCAGTCTTTGTAATGTACGACAACAAAAGCAGTAATCAAATGAAAAAGATTAATGGATGACAATCACAGAAACTGTGACTGCAGACATTACAATAAGAATTTAAAGCATAAAGTAATTTATAAAATTAGAGAGTTACTGTTCAGTGTCTTCTTTGTACTGTAAATCACATTTTTAGGTTCCTCATCAAATAGATCTCCAAATCTGCATGTACTATATATTACCTCTGCATGAATAAAATGAATATAAACTACTTTAAATATGAGAATGGCCACTCAGAATTTTTCAAAACTGATAACTGGGTAGCTACAATGCTAAGCAACTTTAAAATATTGGTTATAATAGTCACATTCTTTAATCGGAGTGAATTGCAGTGAAATGTTCATTAACAGAAATATACTGCATAGCCATTCTGAAAAAAACAAAACAAAACATTGATATTTCACAGAAGAATGTGTATTCTTGACCAATAACGGTTTATATGAGTGTTTCTAATCATATTTCTTTTTAATTTTGTTATTTCATGGTGAGCAGACTGCCTTCAGAGACAGATTTAAATTGTATCTCTCTCTAACAGACATTAGTAACTTACAAACTCATATTTCATAATTGGCATGAGTGAAGAGTGGAATGCCTCAGGGTTCCATCTTGGGCCCCATTTTGCCTGACTAGCTGCTTCCTTTGGGTTGTTTTATTCACTAAAAGCATGTGTTTTTCCAGCATTGTTCTGCTGACAGTCAGTTCCTTTCACCTATAAACCAAATTGACAGCCATGAACCACAGACATTAAATGAATAGTCCTATTGTTGTACTTGTTTTAAAATGAAACAAAGCTTGCCATTCTTTGGGGAAAAGAGCTTTAAAATACACTCAATTTACAGCAGATTAAAGCAAAAGTGCAAAGTCTTTGATTGAAAATGTTAAATTTATCATGCATAAAAGCCACAAACTCCTTTGACTTTGTTGAACACATAGCTTATCAACAAAAGCAACATTAGCAGCACCTGCAGTATTTAGTTACTGACTTGTTCGAGTCACAGCCCAGTTCAGGCAAGCCCAAATCTGTTTCAAAACCATTTACTGACAAAAACGACCGTTGACCACTTGTGTTCAGTTTGGACAATATTATCACTATATTACCTTCACCAACAAACATGCACAATAAAATTCCATTATAGTAAAATTGCAATGTTGGAAAACTGCTCGGGTCCAGGTTTACTTGCTGTTATTGATATAAGCAAACACTACAGCAAGAAATACATTCAGAACCATCTATAATACTTATGCTTAAAAACCTTGTGGCTGTTCAGAAAGACTTGGCAGGCTGACATTAAAGTTAAAACATTGGAAATTCAGTAACCTCTTTAAAAATGACATTTCCTTATTTTAATATAATGACAAACAGCTACACTGTTGTAAATTTACCCTTTCCAAACACCCACTATAAAAACAGGCCTTTTTAACCTACAGTACAAATGAGGTTTATTACTGAAGGTTACATAATATAGCAGACACACTTTGAACTTGAACTGTACTGATGTGGTAAGTGGCTGAACTCTGTAAGCTGATGAAAACAATTTAATAGCAGGACAAAGGATCTGAGTGCACAGATCTGACTTCGAAGAAAAATTCTGGAATGCGTCACTCGTCAGTAAACTGCTTAGGAAATGATGGCTTATAATGGCATCTGAAGTAACAATTAATTAACATGCATAATTACCCAAACATTTAGAGCACTAGTTTAAAGAGTTTTTAACCTACAACTATACAGTATCTTTAAAGTACAGTATTACATACTGCATTATGATGATGATGTAGCATATTCATACTCCAAATAAATTTCTTGGGAACATTTCTTTTGTGCTCCTTTAAGGTTATTCTGCTCTTTTAAGTATTAAAGTGGTGGATTTGTCTTTAGAGGGCTGGATCTGAGCCTGGAAAGTCATTAGTCATTACAGGGGCGGGGCTTCAAGGACAGGAAATGTGAAATGAGGCTAATGGTGCAGTGTTGGACTAAACTGAGAATTTATATCCTCAATATTATTTTACACCTATGGGGTGGTATGTTATTGTTCTCTTCTCGTGCCTTTTCTTCTTTTAAGACTTCAGGCAGTGCAGATGCATCTCAGGCCTGCTGCTGCCCTCTGCAGGTGATAAAAAGACATACCGCTTCAGTTCCTCTTCAGATTTTAAAAGATTCAGAACAGTTTATTTTATAATCAGTGTGTTTTCCACTGCCACATCTGCACATTTTAAGAGTAGACATAAAAAAAAGTAGCAATAAACAACTTCAGTTCTTTTACTTGCTTGTGTTTTGGGAAGAATTAGTGAATAGATCTTTCATTAGCAGGCATTATTGTTTGATATTTACTGACTCTAATCTAACTTATCACTTTTATGCTGAATATACTGTATTTCTCGTGCTGAAACACTGCAGCTATGCAGCGCGCATACACACACACACACAAGAATGAGTCTCTCATTGTCAGTTTATTTGATTCTGCAGACCCACTCACATTTCACAGCAGGTTAAATATCTGCACGCCTTTGATCGCCTTTTCACCGCATATGGGAAAATTACATGCAGGGCAAAGTTAGGTTCATCAATAGTCAGAGGAGTGTGTGTTTGTGTGTGTGTGTGTGTGTGTGTGTCTGTGTATGTGTGTGCAATTCAATGAANGTGTGTGTGTGTGTGTGTGTGTGTGTGTGTGTGTGTGTGTGTGTGTGTGTGTGTATGTGTGTGTGTACAAACTGATGGGGGTTGTTGAGTAATATGGCGTCTAATTTCCCTCACTCTCTCTGTCCTTCTCACTCTAATGCACTTACACTGTGCGAGTGTGTGTATGTGTGTGTATACGTCAATATCAGCAAGGTCCTGGAGTTTTCAGGGCATATGCTATTAGATGCAATGACTCCCGTGTCACACTCAGAGTGTGTGTGATACAGCATATCAATGTACTACAGTCTAAGCAAGGGAAAAATACCCCAAAAGCTGTCTGAGTATAGGCAGAGGTAATGTGAGGTCACAACTTGACTATCTACCATATTTCAATATACACATGTGCTATGTAGATATAAGACAACAGACAATATGGAAACGAAATGTCAGAAAACAGAATCCTGGTTGGGAGAAACAGCTGTGGAATTAACTGCCACAGTAATGTTTTACAATTTTGCTACTGAGAAATAAAAGGAGGGGAAGTAAGTTCACTGTGGCAGCAAAGAGGCATTGCTTAGTATGGGTGTCTGCACTTGGGTGAGAACTTGGATTTGTCACAACAACAAGTCCATAACAGCATGCTCCCTGCATTTTTATTCTGCTGGGTTGAAATGAGGTAAACGTGGCTACATTGTATTTGCTCTGTTAGCAGATGTTTTCCGCTCTGGTTTGCTTCAGGGCCACTGCTGTAGTAGATATTCACATGTTGACTTTTCTCACGTTGTTCCATAACGGAAATGCAAAAACACATTCCAAAATGATATCACCTTCATATCAATGCTATGTACATAAATGCAGCATACCTTCAGATATGGTGGCTTCACCTCCCAAATGCATAAGTCATGATGTCAAGCCCTGTAATGAGATAAGTGGAGCAATGGATGATTAACATAAACCAATTTTTATTTTTTACGTTATTAGTAATTATCACACAACAATGATACTCAATATTTACCTCCTTTCCACTCCTGTATTCTTTCAAAGGTGGATACTGCAAGAGAATAAAAAAAAGAAAACTTAAATAATGTCAGTATAATGCAGTTTGCAGATAGTGTTATTTAAGGAACCATAGTGGTGATTTTGCATGCTTGAGCCTAATAAATACAACCCACATACAGAGTTATGTTAGTGTCAACCATTTTCCACAACATAAAACTGTATTTTAGTTTATATGTTATTTTGCAAATCACCTAAACTTTCAAAATCAAATGTTCAGATGATGTACCCACCTTAAAATTCAATGTTCTGCTTGCTAATACAATTGTAGAAGACAGTCATTTTTATTTGTTGGTAAAAACTGTCTTCTCTTGGGACTATATTCCCTGGTGGAGACGCATTATCTTGCCATGTAAGATCAATTAAATAAAGTAACTTGGAATTTTTTTTTTTTTTTTTTTTTTTTTTAGAGATATCTTGTTCGCTGTGATGGATTACTTATCTCAAGCACGTTTTAAGTCAGTGCAAGTTTATTCTAATAGCCTACTGGAAAGAACTGAAACCAATGACTGTCTAGAAGGTAGGAAAAACATTTCTAATGTTTACTGCTCTGGTTGAAAGTTTTTGAAAATGACTGGCAGTAACGTAAGGTGTATGCAGGTTGTAGTTATTGGGTTTAAACATGCAAAAATCACCCATATGATCCTTTAATATGGCACTGCTGAACATGTTCCATTTCACTTAAGAATAAGGGAACATGAGGTGAATTTCCAACAAAATGTGGGATCGTTTAACTTCACTATAATTTCATTACCTAGTATTTATATTCCTGGGCAGGCTATGACAAGGACCATTGTAATCATAAGTTTTTCTGTCACCACTTTTTTTTTGCAAAAATGTAAAAATTTATTCAATGTAAATAAAAATGTTTATCTGTAGACTGTTAAGAGTATATTTGATGATCCATGTGACATGAAATGACACCTGAGAAAAGAAACTTCTATTGGCATATCTCTTTTGTGTGTTAAGTATTCTGTTCATGGCCAAAACTAAAAGAAACAAAGGAACCATTATAAATAAACAGACCACAGCCAGTATTTGAATTATGTCTACATTACATTCCTGCTATACGCCTGTGTTCGTGTAGGAACATAGCAGGAATATAATTTATTTAATGATGAAGATGAAGAAGGGGAAAAGGGAAAAAACAAAAAACAAAACAAACAAAAACAAGTTGGCTTTAGCTGTAGCCTTCCAGAAATAATCTTTGGGAAACTTCTCCGTATTCTGTCCAAAAACTTTTTAAAAAGCAAAGAGAAATAACATTTTTATGACAAACTTAATTAGCATTAAAGGAAACCACAACATTCTTTTGTTTGAAGAAAACCACAAAACACATTTATTCCTGTGAGCTCTGTGGCTCAAAAAAAGCAGGAAAAACATGGAGGAAAGCTACATCTTACATCTAAAGATGAAAAGCTGAAATTGCTAACGACTGTTTTATTGGACTCACCCTCGGGTTTCCTCCATAGTTTTAATAAAATGTCAGCTCCAAATGAAGAGGAATGATCTCAAACTTTGTTTCTTAGCTGGCTGAGCCAGTAATTTCCCTGGCAGGTTGGCGTTTTTCTCTGCAAAAAAATCATCATTTCATAGCTGCGACGATTACGGCCTGATGGTTTCAAAGGTACTTTACACCTGAAGAAAACTGTATTTACTACTGATATCGACGTCAAACTTCACATACTTAAGTGACTTTTTTACGATGTGATTAAAAACATTTAATTTACCTTAAATTCATAAAAGCTGTTATCTTTTATTTTCCAGAATAAACGACTTCAACGACGAAACACTCATGCTAATTATGTAGCCTGCTAGCTAACATACATACCCAATGATGGCTGCGTTCCATTTAGAAGAGACTGTGCTCCTCACGACTCTCTGGGACAACTAATTGGAACAGAACCATCGATGTTAATTAGTTGCACCTGTGCTTATGCAATAGTAACAAGCTAGCTAAGTGAAAATATGACAGACAGACCTTATTAAGTTCTTAATAAGTTATTAAGGTGTCAGGTAGGTCAGGTACGCAAACTTATGAATCCTTTGATAGTGTTTATGATGTTGTAATGTATATACACTATTACTACTAATAATTATCAGCAGGTAATGGAAGTCTTACAGGAAAGAGCGCCAGCTAGGTACCAATAGTTCTAATGGCAATGGCAATGAATTATGTGAAAGTTAGGGGGTATATTACTCAGGTTTTTGCAAATGTATTTGTAGAAAATACAAAAATAAGAATATAAAACAAACATGAACAAAGCACTGTCATTCTCATCACCAGTTGTGATGATCTGTCAGATATGCAGTCATTGCAGATCTGTGCAATTTCTGTGATATACACAAACTATTTATCTTTTTTCATTTTTTGCAACATCATACAAAATGTTTTTTTTTTTTTTTTTANTTTTTTTTTTTTTTTTTTACCTCTCATTGTATTTTAATTTCAGTGCCAGCTCATATACTTTGACCTGAAGCAATTATTGAAATGAAATACATATTATCATCATGAGAATAATTATTTTCAGTTCATTACCTTTTTATTAAATTTTTTTTTTTTAATTCTTTTTGGCAGCATCTTTTGGACTCTGAGCCTGATAATTTAAACAGAAGCCTTATAATAGACATAAACTGAAATTTAAAGACAATAAAAACTTGTGTTTTTATTGTCTTTAAATTTAAGTTGATGTATTTTTTATCTGCAATATTTTAAGCATCATTATGTATTGATTTTTATTTATTATTTCTATTACTTATTGATGTTATTACTTTTGCTATGCTATATCTAGGCTTATCTATCTATCTATCTATCTATCTATCTATCTATCTATCTATCTATCTATCTATCTATCTATCTATCTATCGGATAGGTTTTCTTTAAGGGTCCTGGTATTGTGTGTGAGCTCACTGGCACCTAAATGGAGCAGAGCTGTCATTAATGATATTAAACACACCTGTGCTTTTCCTGCTATAAGTTTAAAATGTCTGCTGTCAGAAAGGTCTTGTGTTGCATTTTTTTTTTTCTCTTTATTTTGTCATTTTCCTTGGCTTCAATCTTGACAGCTGCCAATGTGGCAATATCTTGGAAGACAGATATCAATATCGGAATATTCAGGTTTGGATTTTGACAGCCGCAGTAATTTTCATAGTGATACAGACATCCACGCAGACAGGTCTGACCTACATTGGGCATTATAGTGGGGTGTTCTCTACTTCTGACTGGTTTGAATGAAATTTGGTATGTTTTAAATAGAGCTCCTGGCTTATTGGAGCTGCCAAGTTTTTAAGTGCCTGTGAGAGTGCCAGATTTAGCTTGGGATTAGGTTTATGATTTGTCATCATGTCATCACTGATCATTCTGAGGTTTAGATGGGCGTAAACAATGTTGAATATGTAAACTTTCCACAATGGGTTGCATTTGAGGATTTTTGGGTTGTGGCTATATCATTTTACTATACAGGCGATATTATCCATCTGTAAGTATGGATTTTGATTTTACCAAACTAATTGATCTGTTGAATGATCCTGGTCATTTAACATTGTGACTTTCATGGAGATCAGCCTGTTTAAAAGCTAGTATAATTAATACAGTTTGGCTTGGCAGCTATCACAACTAACATCAGTCATACAGACAACTTTTTCATAGCTGCTGCCAACGTGAAGTTTACTGTCACACACATTAGTCAAACTGTTGATATAAAGAAAGGTTACTTGAGGACGAGCTCATAAATACCTTTAACACCGCTTACTCGCTGCTCCTGCCAAATAGCCAGAGGGTTCTAAATAAAACTAGATATGCCAAGTGAGCTGGCAAGAGGAACAATGCTCTTAGTGAGTTCCTCGGTGATCTAGGCCATGGGGTTGGGGAGCGAGGGTGAATTAAAGGAGAAAACTGTGAACTGAAAGGGCTTAAGGTAATGATTTATGGCTCTGGATTTCAATAAATGTTTCTTCATATATTAAAAAGCATCCAGTCCTATTCTTTGTCGACTGGAAGCCAAGACACTTTTTTTTTTTTTTTTTTTNTTTTTTTTTTTTTTTTTTGCTGATTGTGGCTTTGTCTAAATGAGAAACTAAATGCTGAATGTCTGAAAAGCTTATTGTGAAAGTTGTTCCTGCCTGCTGGTATCAGGGTCTCCTCGCTGTTTCCTTCACTCTGTGTACGTCTTAATTTCTATTGGCTAGGCAAGTGCTGACAGAAATATATTCTGTTGCCCAAAAGTTACCTCACCAAAAGTGATCAGCAACTTAATACAAAGCCAGCTTACTTTTAGTTACTTTCAGGTTGTTGTTCTACTTAAAGGAACATACCAGTGATTTTGCATGTTTGAGCCCAATAAAAACAACCTGCATACATGTTACATTGCTGCCAGCCATTTTCCAAAATCTGCTGCTGGAGCGATACATCTTAGATTTGTTTTTCCTACCTGGAGATAAGTAATCCAGCATCACAAAGTATATTAGGTTTTTTTGTCAACATAACTTTATTTAACCAGTGCAACATAGAGCTGCATGGAAGAAAATGTATGTGTCGGCCAGGGAATATTGTTCCAAAAGAAGACTGCTTTTACCATGAAATTAGACAACTATGCCTTCTGCAATTGAGCGTAAGTATTAGCATGCAAACCTTTGAATTTTAAGGTGTGTGAACATTTAAGGTGCCTGAACATGTAATTTTGAAAGATTTAGGATTTAGCAAAATAACAGGAAAAACTGTTGGTTTATATGTGGTTTAATGATTTGGAAAATGGTTGTGAGTAACGTAACGTGTATGAGGGTAGTGTTTATTGGGTTTAAACAAGCAAAATCACTGGTATGGTCCTTTAAGCACATTTATTGTTTACTCAAGTAAAAAATACTCATAGCACAATGGAAAAATGTTCTATTACAAACAAATCTAAAGTCAAGTTTATTTGTATAATTCAGTATCACATAAAATGTATGAAATGGTTTTACAGCCCAAACAGCAACAGTTCCTAAACCAGCCCAAGCTCTCTCAGAAGACAAGTATCTATTTCCTAAAAATCCTTAACATGTAAGGAAAACGAAACCTCAGGAGAGGCAATTCAAAGACAAATCTCTTCTCCTATAAAGACCAGGTGGGCAGTTGGAGACATAGGTGGGGAATAAGGCAAATTACAAAGAAAGAAAACAAAGTAACAACTGCTTCAAGCATATTATAGAGGAAGATACATAATATGACAACTGAGCCATGATCCAAGAAGAGGGTAATAAGTCCAAAATGATGTAGTAAATCTAAAATCCTAAAAAGTCAGCGTTGTCTATGGGAGTGTTGAATTCTTCACCATTATTCCCTGCAGCAAAACTCCTGCATCGAAAAACCTTCTTAAAAAAAAAAAAGAGAAAAAAAGAAAAGAAAAGAAAAAAGTTAGCAAAAAAATTTACTCAAGTATCCAAAATAAAGTAATCATTTTGAAGACTGGTCCCTGTCACAATGTTACATTATTGATGTATTAACATATATCTGGTAGATGTTAATGCATCAATAATTAAAATCCCCAAACTGCTGACTCAAGATTTTTTGGCTAATAGTGTACAGCAAGCTCCTATCTCCGATTTTTTGGGGGTTTGAAATTAAATATTTCACCCAAAAACAGAAATCTCCAATTTGAGGAATTCTTCATGCTTTTAGATTACATGTATGTATATTTTTTTTTATACTAGAATCAATTAGCTAACCTCTTTTCCTTTATGATAAACTTGCTGTTGTTATGTTACTTTTAGTCTGCAAAGTACCTTCACCTGCCAGATAAATGTAGAGGAGTAAAAGTAGAAAATAGTACAAAACGGAATAACCAAGTAAACTACAAGTACCTAAAATTGTACTTTTCAGTATAATACACTTATTTACCTATGCTTACATACTTAACAGTTTTTAATAATGCTGTTAGGAATGTTCCATCACTACCTTATCATGGGCATAAGCATCATGAGAGGCTCTTCTGTTCCCCTCTGGCCCCTCATGAAAAGACAAACTCATCTGAAGAGCTATTTTTATAACAGCCTCTGCTGGACAAAGTGTTCAAGCTGTGGCCAGTGTCAAGCTTCTCTTCCTCCACCTGAGCTTGTGATTTGTCCTTACAGTAAGACTGGTATAACTTAAAAAAATAAAAAATACTGTACGCTTCCATATTAATGATAAAGAGGAACTATTACTATCTGTTCTTCACTTGTAAAACTTATGGAAGAGAAACAGGAACAGGTTAGAGAGTTCATTACCAAGGTAGCCCCATAATCCCCCTGTGACCATCTTGTGATGTCAGGGCTTCATCCTGTTGCAGTCTTATCAGGGCAAACACATGCTGGGTCCTTTTCCACATGGTCTGATTGAATTCAGCTCATGAACACTGTGCTGTGTGTTTGGAAGGAAGACTGGTGGCACTTTGTACTTTTTTAGCAAATGCTCCAGGAGTCCCAGGGTGTGATTAGCGAGAGAGAGAGAGAGAGAGAGAGAGAGAGAGAGGAGTGGTGAGAGAGGTTGTTAAAGGGCCATACCAGCTATTTTGCATGTTTGATAATATATTCAATTTTCACATGTAATGTTACTGAGAATCATTTCCCAAAGCATGCTACTGGAACAGTGAGTTAAAAAATGTTTTTCCTACCTTCCAGACCGCCATTGGTTTCAGTTCATTCTGGTACGCTATTAAAATCAACTTGTTGATACTTGAAACATTCTTGGGATAGGTAATCCATCATCATGAACAAGATGTATAGACAGTTTTTTTTCCCCCCAAAGTTATGTAATTTTAAGCTCAATAAAAAGCATGTAGTGAATGTATGTCTCTACCAGGGAATATAGTCCCAAAAGAAGACCTGCGTTTATTGAAAAATTTAAACAACCATGACTTCATAAGGCTGCGTAAATATTAGCAGGCGAAACATCGATTTTTAAGGTGGGTGCATCACTTGAATATTTGATTTAGAAAGATAAAGAGATTTTGCAAAATGTCAGGAAAACTGAAATATGGTTTTATCCTTTAGAACACGATTGTCAGTAACGAAACGTGTATGAAAATTGAATATATTAGGCTCAAACATGCAAAATTGTCAGTGTGGTCCTTTAAATATTAAGCAACCTCACTGCTGTTTCCCTCCTTGTATTCAAATGGGGCAAACAAAATGGGGGCATTGAGAAAAAAAACTCACTGACAACACCAAGCTATGTGCGAGTCAACAAGGCAAGACGATGTATTTAAACAAAACTGAAGCAAGTGACAGAAAGTGTGCCCAGTTTTGATTTTTTGGAGTTAATTCAAGAAAAGATCTGAGGAAAACAATGTGCAGCCCACGAGATGCTTATTTCCTAGGCGACCGGGCTTACGGCAACAACGGAGCCAATCTCCATGAGAAAAGATTTATGCTCAACATCACTCATTACCACGAGATGCTGATTAGTGTTGCCCTCGCTGACAGCCCAAAGAAGCAGAGCTCAGCAGTTTTGTGGCGGCTGCCTGGCTGCCGGTAATGAGACAGTCAGAGAACGGCCTCACCTTTTGTTTGCCCACTGATGGAAGTCTTGTTTGGCCCAGCTGCATCTCCATGGAAGTGGCACCTTGAGAGGTTCTCTTGCCCCACCACCACCCANCTTCCCACCAAGTTTCTCATCACATCCTGGTGTGAAGCAGCGGCTGCTATGAAACACCAGCCTCTGGCTCAAAGCCCAGATGGCATTTTTCTCCCTGCACAACTTTTATCTGACCATAAAACACGGCCCAAAGAGGGCAGGACTCACAGAAAGCATCATTAAGTGCTGAGTGAGCGGCAGTGATTTGAAATCTCTTTTCTCCCCATTGTGTATTCTGGAAATTTGACTGGCTATAAAGAGGTGCATGTTAATTGATATTCAGTTCGGGNGGGGGGGGGGGGGATTAAAGACTCACAGGAACAAAGATGTTAAATATGTGCTCAGAATGGCCCTGTGAAGAATGTCTTCTGCTGCTCTCTATTCACACCATGGCTGCAAATTACCAGCAGCATGAACTTGGAACTGTCTGTACTCTCTTCTCCCTGAATCAGCCAGTGCACCTGCAGGAGTCTGAGCTCTTACTGCCCTTTTTTTTTTTTTTTTTTTTTTGCTTTGCATATTTCTTAAAGTATGAATTGTTTGACAAACACAGGAAAGCTGACTCAACTGAAAACGGAGTCGTTTAACTGTAGGGGAGGAAAAAAATAACATTTATTAGACACACAGAAAAATCCCTGAGCTGTTTTCTATTGCATAGTGTACCTCTCTGATTTTTTTTTTTTTTATNCTGATTTTTTTTTTTTTTAGTCTTCCCAGTCATTTCACAGCTCACTGCAGCAGTAGCACAATGGATTGAGAAAAGGGGATAAGGGAGGGAGAGGCACACTGCCTGTCTGATCCTTTAGCGTGGGAAGCAAATCTGAGTTATTTACAGCTCATTTATTCAAACCTGTGGTCATTAAACCATAGTTGCTTGGCAAGGAAACTTGTGTAGAGTGAGTGTGGGAGCTGTTTCCAAACATCACATCAGTGGCAACAAGAGTGTACACAAATATTACAGTATGTCATGGGGAAAATTTCTACATCGGCATCATAGTTTTTAAAGATCTGTACATAAGGATAGTTCACTTCTGATCTCATAATAATGTTACAGATATGGATGCACCTGAAACCTGACAAACCAGCACCTAAACCGACTTCAACTGTAAAATTAGAACCAGTAAACCTCATTTATTTGGCTAAGTTGGATATATATATATATATATATATATATATATATATATATATATATATATNTTTTTTATTGCTAAGTTTCATGAGCTCATTTTGGCTCATGTATATTTTAGTCAGCGGATGCCGCTGCAAGAAAAGGCAGTGGCCTCATTCCTTCATCTGTTTTGCAGTTTCTTACTTAAACCTTTCTATTTGTGGTTTTGCAGGAACTGTGAAATGTCAGACGAGAGAAGAAAATATCTGCAGACTTCACGGGTCGTAATGTTTTATTAGCTAAGCATAGGACTATTAAATGTTGTGACATCTCAACAAACTTATTCTGGCCTTTATTCAATAGTTACTTTGTGAACTGAATACACACGAAGACTTCGCTGATTTTTTTTTTTTTTTTTTTTTTTTTTTTTTTTTTTATTTTTTTTTTATCACCAACAACTGCAGGTCATGAATTTTGTGGGTTGGGTTTAAATTTTGATTCAAACCACTAATTACACCTGTTCATCAGAATAAACACTGCCACATTCTCTACTCTATACAGCATATCATCACTAACTTGGCTTCGTGCCGTACTTCAAGTCACTGGAAATAATTAATGAAAATTAGAGGATGCCATCCAATAATGATAATAAAGTGCTAAACCCTCTCTAAACAGCAAAGTAGAAGCTGTTATTTATCATGTTTCACAACATTATTATGAATTCTGACTGTTTTATCAAAGTTTTGCCTTTAACAATTAGCATCACCTCCTTTCTCCATGTTGGGCTCTCAGCATGTCCCACACACACACATACACACAGAGCCATGCAGATACTGTGGTATTTTTAAACCAGAGGGTAAAACAAGGACAACATACACTATCAGGCATAGATCTCCACCTCATATTACATGTCGGGTCTTATGACAATGGTTAAACACTCCAAAGCAGAGAGGTAGCGCATTGATTTTCAGATAGAAGTGATTCAGCGTGGCTGGGGATGGGACAGTGAATCAGGTCTCACCGAGTGTCTCGATGCTCAGACAATGAAGGATCAGTTTGGAAATGACTCTTGTCACAATCAAAAATGCAGAGCGGGATTCTGTTTGGTCTTTGGTAACACATGGTTTTGGAGAAAACCCTATAAACGGATGAAAAGAGAAACAGTTCTGTGATTAGATCGACTTGTATTAAAGGACCATACCATCCATTTTGCATGTTTGAGCCTAATATATCAAATTTTCATTCACGTAACGTTCCTGATAGTCATTTCCCAAAGCATACTACTGGAACGGGTAAGTTAAAAAAAAAAAAAAATTCCCACCTTCCATTGGTTTCAGTTCATTCTGGTACGCTATTAAAATCAACTTGTTGATATTTGGAACCTTCTTGGAATAGGTAATCCATCATCACCAACAAGACGCATATTCAGGTTTTTTTTTTTTCGAAGTTACACAATTTTAGCATTTATTGAAAAATTTAAATGACCTTGACTTCCTAATGCAGCATGACTATTAATAGGTGAAACATCGATTTTATGGTGATGTATCATTTGAATATTTGATTTCAAAAGATTAAGAGGTTTTGCAAAATATCAGGAAAGCTGAAATACGGTTTTATCCTTTGGGAAATGATTGTCAGTAACCTTACATGTATGAAAATTGAATATATTAGGCTCAAACATGCAAAATGAGTGATATGGTCCTTTAAAAAATGGGTTAAACTAAAAGCGAATCCTCAGGCTGAAGAAATGGATATGACACAGTGAAGCTGCACTAGGACAACTTCGTAATAGTTGAGGGGGAAAAAAATATACTTCAGTTCCCAGAAAGCTTCTAATCTGTCATGAGTTTCAAGCCAAAGGAAACCAAAGAGATGAGACGAGGCAGCCGAGCAAACATTATCAAGCCCATCTTTGTGTGGACACAGCTGCTGGCCTCCATTTATGTATTTTAATTTCTATTATCACTTTACACAAAACTTTCTTTTTGGCATGTGGGATGAATCTGTGTGTCTGTTATGGATGGCAGTGGTGGAAAAAGTACAAATACAATGAAAACAGGTCTGTGAGATCTCAAGTCATCACATGGCAGAAAATTATAAGAAAATTATACACTATAGGACTGTGAAATGTGAATGTAAAAATACTTCATCACAAGTAAGATTCCTGCATTCAATATTTTACTTAAGCAGAAGTAAACACATATTAGCAGTGAAATGAATCAGAAGTAAAAGAAGAGTGTAAGAATTTTACTTTTGGGATTTTCATGTTCTCAGAAAACTTTTTTCATGGTGTTTATTTTTTTAAATTTCAGCTATGAAACATTTTAGTTCGATGTTTCAGTTTTGTGTTAAGTTTCGTTTTTTTTCCCTTGCCTACAGTATTTTGTCACATTCAAGCTGAAATCTTGTTACTCTAAATTTGGGGATTTTCCATTTTGTCAGATCAGTGGAAATATTACCTTAGTTGCTCCTCTACAGGCTGACAAAATCTATAAAAACATGTCAAAAAAATGCTTATGTTATCAACCTGAAACAAGACCAGTTTCCTGAAAACTTGACATTTTGACACTGGAAGGTCACATTTACATAACATTTATTTTATCTAAAGCAACCTACAAGTGAGTGCTGAGAATAAGTTTCACGTGCACTGTGTAAGTGCCAGAGGCTGTAGCAAGTGCACAAAGTCAAGATATCAGGGGTTTTTTGGGAAGTTTTTTACCCAACAACAGTCATATTTTAACATTTATTTTGAACAGAATGGCTGTACTTGCAAACTGCAAAATATAATATTTTCTTTGAAATGTAGTGGAGTAAAAGAAACTCTTACAGAAATACTTCACTAAAGTACCATTACCTGAAAAGTTGTAAAATACAGCAAGGGGAGACTTCTAGTTTTTACCATTGGTAGGGACTTTTACTTGTTTGCTTTTCCTCCAGTCTGCTCTCCTAATCAACTGCTTGATCTTATTTTTATGCAATGATAAACTGGTGTGTGTGTGTGATGGAAGCTAACTATAAGAATCCATAACGAAGTTCCACTATTATGGCACTTTAACAATAGCTCAAACCTCCAGTTAGTAAGAGCTAAACTGGACATGAACTGTATGCATGATGGTAGATTGTTTCAGTGTTTTAGGCTTTTTGATGAATGAATCATTTTATTACTGCATGAAACTCTTGAGTTGTGTTGCAGATCAACAGCTTGAAAGAAGACAGAGCTGCAGAATCTCAGGTTAGCTTTAAAGGACAATGCTGGCAATTTTTCATGTTTAAGCCCAATTTATACAACCCATATTATGTTACTGACAACCATTGCCAACATACACTATTTTACTACTACTACTTTACTACTATGCTGCTTTATTATGTAGATTTATATGCAACAATGCATAGAGTACCAAATAGAATTATATAAATGGGGAAAATGGTTCTTGTAGTATATTAGTGTGGTTGTCAAAATAAAATAGGTTCTATGCCAGCAAGTGAAAGTATTTTTATTATACACTACAGGCCAGAAGTTTGAGGCCACCCCCAGATTTTAAATAAACATCATCACTGTTTGTTTTACAATTTATTGCACAGGAAATGACAAAAATACAAAAAAAGAAAATATATGTAATTAAGTTTTCAAGAAGAATTTGTCAACATTAAAAGCCTGAAGTTATTTCAGCCTCAGACTTTGGTTTCGTCAAAGTAACCCCNCCCCACTGGCCAAGTCATAATTCTCAAAACCTTTTGCTTCTCTTTTGAATGAATGTAAGTTTGGCATAATTGTGATGAATGTTTGAGATTGTTGTCCTGTTGAAGAATGAAATTTTGACCAATAATTTGTAAACCAGATGGAATCATGTCTTTGAAGGATGGAATGGTAATTCTCTTTCTTCATAATTCTTTTAACTTGGACCAAGTCTCCAAATCTCTTTCCCCCAAGACACCCCACAGCATTACTGAACCCAATTTTATATATTATTTTTTTTTTNTTTTTTTTTTTTTTTTTTTTTGTGTAAATCTGGGTTGTAGATTTCAAGCATACTGGTCACCTGCGTGTTTTGAAAAGACTATACTTTCTTGACAGTCCCTAACCATGTTCCTCTTACAAAATTATGATTGATTCTTGTTAAATACACACATGGAAATGGTGAAAATGTTTTAGTGATTGCATATCCTGATGACTGAGAAATAAGACAAAGATACTGCAAAGGTTGTAATTTAACATAAAACAAATATATCCCTGTAAAATATTGGCAGAGATAATTTTGGATGTCGCGAACTAAATCTATGCTTATGCTACAATACTTCAAAAATAAATAAATAAATAAATAAATAAATAACTAAATAAATAAATAAAAGGAAATTTCTTTCCTCCAACACTCATGAACTTGTGCAGCATTAAACTAAATCCATTGATAGGCACCAAGGACAAGAGCCTGTTTCAACCACAAACCTTTTCATGCTGAACAGCTTCTTATGTGTTGCCACGATGGTTCAGCACTTAAAGGACATCCAGCCAATGGAAGGCCAGCAGCTAAAAATGGCTTATTGATAAAAAAAAAAAAAAAAAAAANAAAAAAAAAAAAAAAAAAAAGGCCAAAAGGAGGCAGATGCAAATTGCAGCAGACAAGCTGTTAAGTGACGACCAAATTCTGCTGCTGAAAGAGCCAGAAAAGAACACGCTTGCTACTGTGGCATGTCAATACAAGTGCATTAGTGGACACAATGCAAATAGCAAATCACAGAGTTTGTCAGGCAGCTCGTCAATGTGTAGCAGTGAAGTTTGTGTAAAAACGTGTTGCTGTAAACTCAGTTGACCCTGCATGTGACTGTCTATGATGGACACAAAGAGAAGATGCTTTCAGAGGTTCAGAAGTTGTTTTATTGGCAATTATTCACCCTGTCATCATCCATTAAGTCACTGCAGGTAAAATACAAAACAGTTTAAATTGGAGATATGAACAAGGTCAGGTTCACATTCTAGCCCTGAATGCTCAATTCTGATTTTTTTTAAAGTCAGATTTGATCTTTTTGTCTTGAAAGTTCACATTCATGTTTGTAATGACCCGTGTGTGACAGTGGTGTGAACACAGCTCTGCCCTAAAAGGTCACAACACGTACTTTTACTCCACGTGCTCATGAACAACAATGTTGAACAATTACAATGGCTTGCTCGGCTGTTTCTCATGCAATTTATTTAAAACTTCTTGATTCCAAAATGCTCCTGTAGTTTGGCTTGGATGGGAGCTTCTCCATATATAATCGAACAAATTTTGAATCTCCTCATATCTCCATTGACCCTTGCACTGTTGTATCTGTCCTCCATATTTATTTTTACCGGGTTGTGAGGTGCCGACATGATATGCACCAGAGAAGTGACCAGGTTGTGAGGTGACTTTAAAAAAAAAAAAAAAAAAAAAAATCCACATGAATCCTGATCTGTCCGTTCACACAGCCAGAGATCAGATATGAATCACATGCAAATGGCCCAAATATGATTTGAAAAAATCAGATTTGGTTTGTTCACACAGCTCAGAAAAAAAAACAAAAACAAAAAAAAAAAAACCAAAATCTGTGTCACATGTAGGCAAAAAAAGATTCAGAGCTGGACCACTTCAGCCTGTAATGTGAACGCAGAATAAGAAGCATCTCTAATCTCTACATACTGCAGTCTCTCTTTTCATTAATATGTAGGATTCAGCAATGACTCATTGACATTAAAATGTCAAAAATCCAGTCTTTTTATCTGTAAATTATATACATTTATAAGTAATTATGTATTGAATTTCATCTTCTTTCAGTTTCTAATAGTCTTACCTGTTTTGGGTGCAGGGTCATCACAGGACAAGTAGAGTGTTGAGTGCTGGAAAAGTCTTTCTGTTTCTGCAGCATAATCTGAACATTTATAAAATAGCTCAAGGTTAGCTGCCAGGTTTCTCCTATGCAGCCATTTTCATTCAGACAGTGATGATGATGATAATGAGCTTGAAAACTGTTGTGCCTTCAGCTTAAAGGACCATACCGGTCATTTTGCATGTTTGAGCCTAATACAGTATATTCAATTTTCATACACGTAACATTACTGACAATCATTTCCCAAAGCATACTACTGGAATGGTGAATTATGAATTTTTTTTCCTACCTTCCAGACCACCATTGGTTTCAGTTCATTCTGGTACGCTATTAAAATTAACTTGTTGAAACTTGAAAGGTTCTTGGGATAGGTAATCCATCATCGATACGTATATTCAGTTTTTATTTCAAAGTTACATAATTTTAGCATTTAAGCGCAGAGTGATCTGGAAATGCTTCCTAGTGGTGCATCCAAATGCTGTAGTGAAGAACTGACAACAGGAAGCATTTTCAGATCACTCCAATCAAAACCTGAATACCCGTCTTGTTCAAGATGATGGATTACCTATCCCAAAAATGTTTCTAGTATCAACAAGTTGGCAGTCTGGAAGGTAGGAAAAAAATGTTTAATTCATCATTCCAGTAGTATGCTTTCGGAAATGATTGTCAGTAATGTTACATGTATGAAAACTGAATATATAAATTGAATAGGCTCAAACATACAAAATGGCCGCTATGGTCCTTTAAGGGTCAGTTTGAGTCTGTTTAGAAGTTTTCTTTGATTCTTCTCTCTTCAATCTTTGGTCATTTTTCACATTTTTTATTTGGTTTGTTCCACTGCAAACCTAAGCCTGTAATGTAATGACTGTAGTGATCCAATTAAAGCATGTGTTATGGCCAAAAAAAACAAAAAACAGGCAGGTATAGAAGAGTGATACTAACATAAGCTACGTGATGGGATCAAACTAAAAGGCAAAGTTGTTTGTCTTCTGAGTGATGAGCTTTCATTGCTTTCATCTTAAGATCCATACCAGCACCTTCAAGGTCGGTAAACAAACCATGATAATTTTAAGAGGCTTCTGGAAGTGTTTCCTCATTCATCATGTAATTATGTCATTAAAAATATTACACTTTAAAGCTGAATCTCTGTATTCTTGTTTTCATTATTTAGGCTACATGCTGTATGCTTTGAGGTTTATATCACCACGTTATGAGGTGCATTACAGACCTACAGGTAAGTTTTCACCTGTAACACTTCCAGTCTGCTAGTCTCAGTGTGATGATGACTGAATACTGGATGTCAGCACTGTAACCAAACCGCCGTTTCTCCTGGATTTTGTTGATTAATGTAGTAAATATAAACAAACATGAGGCAAGAGACAAGTTTATTTGGCCTAAAAGGGCCATAAATAAAACTTTATTCTCTCAATTTATTAACAAGCCACAGAAAATCCATGGCTGTCTACCACAGCACTTAAACGTCTCATTCTGGTGCAGTCCATATAGACATGAGACCCATATGAGATACTCTGAGCCGCTGATAAATCTGAAAGCTCTCGTTTCCTTTCTTTCTTAGAAAAATAAAACAAAACATGGTAATACTGTACCGAACTGGAGGCAGAGCAGCAGGGTGATCTTTTGCAGAGGGGTGCTTCAGAGGTTGGGAAGCTTGAAACAAACAACAACAATAGCAAAAAAAAAAAAAAAAAAAAAANTTTTTTTTTTTTTTTTTTTGCAGAGCTGAACTAGAATGTGCTCGCCTTTCGATCGCTGCAGGATCGCCACCGTCAACCGTTGAATAGTCCTCTCTTTTGTCCCAGCAGTTCTTCCTCTCCTCCTCCCTCTGCTGTTTTGCTTCCAATAAAAGTGAAATAATATTTATAATGATAAAACCGATAGCAGCAAAAACAAAAAAACCAAAAAAAAAAAAAAAAANAAAAAAAAAACAGAGGAGTAACGGCGAGAAGCGAGTGACCCCTGGATTGATAAAGGAAGGCGTGGGTTAAGAGAGGTCCATGGATATTTGCCCTGGGTGGGGCCTTTAATGCGGGGGAAAGGTGCCCGGTTGCCCCTCTGTGCTCATCTCCCCTCGGTGGGCACCCCGCCGACGGCGGCCATGATGTGGCCGAAGCGCTCGCACAGCTCCAGGGTGGAGTAGGAGGGCAGCTTAGGGGGGTCATGGAAGCTTTTGATCTCCGTCGAGCAGTCCAGTAACTTGGGGAGGAAGTCCGTTAGCTTCTCCTGGAGGTTGGCTGCCGTCAGAAGGGACACAGAAAGACAGAAACCGTTTGGTTGGGCTGCGACGCGATGTCACGTATCAGCGTGTGTATTGATAAATGGCAGCACAAACATGGAAATCATAAGGTAAATGTTTTCACTGTGATATGGCAGGTTGTGTGAAAGCATGCAGCACAACCAGAACAGACCGCAGCGCCTGGACGGTAACACTCAGTATTTCCTGAACGGAGGCCAGGAAACTTCAGAACAATTTCTCTCTGGACTGGTAGCAGGAAGTGCTGCTGAGATAAAGGCTGAATCTATTTCAGATAGTTTTTTCCTATCAAGAAATAACCACTTAGGAGCATTCGCTGAATGTGCCTTTGCAAAATGGAACAGCTGATCTTAAAATTCTCTTATTGTCAGGCTTTACATTAATGCGTAATCAGACATAAGATGATGTGGTGCTATGCTAATTTGGCACATTTACGACCAATAAATACTATCTACATACACATTACCTTTCTGACAACCAATTTCCAATATACAAAACCATATCTCAGTTTTCCCTTTTACATTTTCCACATCCCCTAATCTTTCAAAATCAAATCTTCAGCCTTAAAAGTCTCTGTGATGGATTACTTATGTCAAACACGTCTCTCCAAGTTGATGTTTTTTTATACTGGAATGAACTGAACCCAATGGCAGTCTGGAAGGTAGGAAAAACAATTCTAACATTTACTGCTCCAGTGTTACATTTTGAGAAATGATTGTCAGTAACGCAACATGCATGCAGGTTGCATTCATGGAACCACAAATATGCAAAATGGCTGATGTTGTCCTTTAAGCCTTGGCTTAGCTTTCTAATGTTTTTTTCTGATGATATTATATCTTCAGGTTTCCCGGGATTAGTGGAAATCCTGCACAGCCTTTCTAATCTGTGAACTAAGCAGCGGCCTGATTATGCTGATTTCTGGCACAGGTACGGGGAAATGTACTCGTAATCCTGAACCTTCAACTCTCCAGAAATATCTAATAGGCCAAGTCTGATTTCTCCCCCCTCCTCTGCCCCAGGACTCACATTCCATCTCTTGGCCCAAGTAGGAGCACCAGCGGTTCCTCATGTCCTCCACTGCCAGCAGGTCCCTCTCAGCATCGTGGATCAGCAGCAGGGGGATGCAGGGCACCACCAGCTCGTTCATGATGCCCAGACCTGTGCTCACCTCCGGCTCCTCTCCTGACTCAAACATGGCGGCTGCTTGCTCGTTTAATTTCTATGGGGGTCGGAGGGAGGGGACAGTCATGAATTATTAATAACAAAGCTTTTTGGAGTTAATGAAACTGTGCTGACGTGTCGTATTCTCCCTACGTACCATGTATGGCTTTTAAATTGTTTTTTTTTTTTTTCTTCCCAAAAGGAGTAAATTTCTGACTCTTCTTTAGGCCGGGGATTACCATTCCTAACTTATTATGAGAACCCATTTTTATAGGCTTACTTTAATGTCATATGTTTTGATTTTCTACTACTTAGAGGCTCTCCTTTACAGTGTTTCGCAAGTCCCTCCAATAAATAAGTATCAGGTGTATTAAGTACTAAGAGTAATCCTGCAGTCATAATGAATGTCACGTCATATCCTGAAGCCACTGGAACTGAAGAGGGTCCTGATGTACTTGTTAATGCATGTGGACAGACTCTTTTCATCCTGTTCTTGGCCTGAACCACCTTGCTGTCACAGACAAACTCGCTGACCTCCTCCCTGAAGAAACCGAGCCAGTAAGGGGGGGGGGGGGGGNGGGGGGGGGGGGGGGGGGGGTGCAAGGTTGGATTTGCAAAACATCCAAGTGCATTAACTGTGTCAATGTTAGCAGTGTTTTTAGTTAAAACAAGGGCTGAAGGTAAACAGCTGAGCGGATGGAGCCAGAGGTTCTGGCCAGAGATCTGAGCTGACCGATCAGGCTCTGTGAGGGGCTGAGATTCGGGGTTAGCCGAGGACACGCTTGTGTCTCAGCGTAATGTGTTTACACTCGCTGGCCCTCCTGCTTCCTATTCCCACTCCAATGATTACATTATGAGCACAATGCTGGTGTAAGGTTACTGAGTGCAGCAAGCGAGAGGGCTGCTAAAGACCGCCACAAGGCTGATCGGACCAAAATACCCTCAACCCAAACCAATAACGCCTCAACATGGCCCCGAGCTCAGTGGGACTGAAATGAAAAGGGGCTCGCATCACAATGCTGAACAGATTTTCATCCGTCCGTATCAGATGAAAAAGCTTTGGCGGAATCTTTTGTGGGCCGTAAAGAAACCAAAGCAATATCTCAGCAAAAGCAATTTGATTATAGCACCGCGGCTCAGCACTGAAGGGGAAACGTCTGGCAGTGTTGTATCGCTGAGTCACTTTAGCAGAGGAAGTCTGATGCGGAGGAAAGGGAGTTACAAAGAAGAGACTGAGATCGCAGGGAAGGACGCAAAAAGCTTTCTGCTTCAAAACACAACCTACGCGGAGGTAACACCTTCTTTTGTGTACATGTGACACACACGAGCAACATTTGTATATGCAACACGTTTGAAACTGAATTTGTGATGCCGTGTCTCTGCGTGCTTTGTCTCACCAGCAAACACTCGCGGCGGTGATAACCAAGAAGCTCCTCATCGTGACCTCTGTACAGCCCCTTAACCAAAAGCTCCTTGTTGTACTGGTATGAGTAAATCAGGTACATCAGGGCCTCCACGTAACTGAAAAGGAAGACACAGATGAGAAATTCAGCCAGAATATTTTGCATTGGATATTAAAGCTGCATTGGTAACTCTGCAAAAGTACAGATCAGAGTTAAGCATAAATATCCTTTATAAATGAATTGCATGTGCACAGCCTCCCTGTTGCAGCCCAGGCAGTTACTTGTAATTTGCTGCCCTCTGCAGGTGATGTTTCAAGAGACACAAATCCAAATGTAATGAGCAAACAGACAATTTAGTCATATGAATTTAACATTTTGTAAAATAGTGGAGACGAGTTAAATTTTAAATATCAGACAGAGCCCTGGCAAAGTGTCACCATACTTTGTCTTCTGGAAAAGCTCCAAGCCGGTCATCATCAAGATGGTCGTTTCTCGGAAATTCCTGTAGTCCTGATGCCATATCTGATTAAGGCAAAGATGAGAGAAATAATTTGTACTGTACGTTCTCTGAAATTCCAGTAAAATGTATGCTATCCTTTTTTTTTCTTTTGTTTGTTTTTTTGTTTTTACTTTATCATCTCTAATACTTCAGATAAAAGCTAAAATGCAGCACCACTGACCTCATATTCATCCATGTTGACCTCTTCGGGCTTAATTAGGTCCAGTTTGGCACGTGCCACATTCATAATGCTCTTACATCTGAGGAGGAGAAGGGGAAATGGGGGGAAGAAGAAGAAGAGTAAGTACTGAGATGGTGAGTCATTGCGAGGTACTCCAGGAGATGAAACGGTTCACCCTGCCCCTAGGCCTTTAACGTGGCCTAATGAATCACTCTTTAGTGCTGACAGGAGAAGTGAAACACTCCTCCGGAGGCTCCTATTGAGGCCACATGCACACATAAATCTAATTATCTCGCTCAAAATAGAGGAGTAGGAAGAAATCAATTTTTCACTCATGAATATGGATCGAGGCCAACAAGCGAAGTTGAAAAGTTTTTAAGAGATAGTAAGGGGCATTATATGTCCTAATGACATGAGAAGTGTGATGTTAATAAGGCAGAAATCTTTAATATTTTCAAACAGAATTAAAAAAAGGCTTTACTAGACGTGTCTCTTAAGATGGTTTTTTAGAAAGGTGCAGCAGCACTCATGAGTAAGGATTTGCAGGATAAATGTCCAACTTAATCAGGCTGCAGTCTGCTTTAGATATAGACCTCTGCTACCCTCTGGTGGTGATTTTGAGAGGCTGCTCCAATATAAATGGCCTGAGCTTAAAGGAGCATACCAGAGATATTGTAGTTTGAGCCCAATAAATACAACCCACATACATGCTACGTTACTGACAACCATTTCCTAAAACATACTACTGGAGCAGTAAATTTTAGAGTTTTATTTTCTACCTTCCAAACTGCCATTGGTTTCAGTTCATTCCAGTACGCTATAAAAATCAACTTGCAGAGACTTCAAATGCACTTGAAACAATAACCATCTTGTCTCTTAAGTTTTTTGTTTTTTTTTTAAGTAACTTTATTTGAGCGGTCCAACACAGAGCTGCAGAAGACAGTGTACTGTATGTTTCCACCAGGAATACAGTCCCAGGAGAAGACGGCTTTTACTGAGAAAGTGAAACAACCATGCCTTGTACAAATGTGCATAAATGTTAGAAAGCAAAAACACTGAATTTTAAGGTGGGCATATCACCTAAACATTTGATTTTGAAAGATTGGGGGATTCGGAAAAATGGCAGGAAAACTAAAACACAGATTTATGTTTTTGAAATTGGTTGCCAGTAATGTAACATGTATGCAGTTTTTACATGCTGGGCTTAAACATGCAAAATTACCGGTACGGTCCTTTAATACAACTAGTGTCCACTGACTGGTGTGTCATATTTCCAAACATGCCACAAATACTGCAGCAGAGTGTGAAGTCCAAAATACCTCTCGTCAAACGCCAGGTTCCTGTCAGCAAACTGTGTGAGCAGAGTTCTCTCCAGGATCTTCCTGGGTGCCTGGTTCTGGATGAAGTAGACGATGATGTGCTGCAGGCGGTAGTCGTTCTCTGGAGACGTGTCCTCTTGGGCAAATCTTAGAAGACGAGCATATTCTAACTTGATTGCCTGTCCAATGAGAGAAAGAGGGAAGAAGACTTTGAAAAAAAGCTCTGAGATTGAGGTGGTATGGACACGTACACACTTGCACCATCTTATTCAGCTCCTCCTGAGTCAAGATCTTAAATGTAACCTGCACTGGATTAAAATTTTTGGGCATGACCGTTGATGTGATATTCCAGAGCTGTGTGAGCTGCTATTATGTAAATATATCAAACTTCTTCTGGTTCCTTTTGATATTTAATACACTACTCTGCTGGATGGCGTCTGACTGCACCTTTTGGATTATTTTTTGTGATGACATCACAACATCAGTTCTGTCCATTAGTTTTGTGAACATGCAGCATTGAAAAATGCTGCCTCATGCTGTAAATGGAAGCATGGACTTCATATTATAACTTTGAGTTGATCCACCAACAATATGTATTATGTCAGAATGATTTGGGCAACACACTTGCAGACTTATAGTTGAGCTAACCATCTGGATTTTAGGATTTTTAGCTCAAATTTGCACAATAAAGTGTTAATTCATGAAATCTAGATGGCCTTCATGGTACTGATAGCATGTTGAATTAACTATTGTCAATATTAATGCCACTCAAAAACAAATAATTTGCCAGAATGATATGTGCTGTTAATTATAATCATTCTTATCATTATAACAAACAAAAGTAAGTAAATTCTGAGTTAATTTTGGTCCAAGTTCTACATTAAGGACCATACTGGTGATTTTACACGTTTAAGCCAAATAAATACTACCCTCATACATGTTAAGTTACTGACAACCATAAACATAAAAGCAAATTTTATTTTTCCTGTTACTTTACCAAACCCCTTAATAATTCAAAAATCAAAATGTTGATTTGGTAAGCTGATACACCAACTTTAAAATTTGATGTTTTGCCTGCTAACTCATACATCCAAATGTAGAAGGGACAGTTGTTTTAAAAATTCTCGGTAAAAGCCGTGGAGTTCTGGGACATTTTCCTCCATGCAGCTCCATGCTGGACCAATTAAACAAAGATACCTAGACAAAAAATTTAATAGATGTTGTGTTGACTGTGATGGATTATTTATCTCAAGCACCTTTCAAGTCTCTGCAAAGTGATTTTAGTAGAGTACTGCAATGAACTCAAACCAATGCTGCCTGGAAGGTAGGAAAAACAAATCTAATATTTATCAGTACTATGGTAAAATGGTTGTCAGTAACATGACATGTATGCGGGTTGCATATATTGGGCTCAAACACGCAAAACCACTGGTTTGTCCTTCAACTAATCTACTGTAAGCAGACAGGAGACGACAAAGAAATGATGAGCGACACATAAAATGAAAGGTTCATGGAGGTGTGGAGGGAAAGAGGAAAGGTAAAAGGGGAGATGGCGTGTACCTTAAAAAAGGCTGCCTCAGGCCCGCTCTTTTCATATACGCTGCTGGATTTGCCAATGGCCATAATTATACCCTGCATGTTTGGGGTCATCATCGCCTGCCCAGGAAGCAGGAACCATAGTAAACAAAACAACACATCCTTGTGACGACAAAGCAATGTCGAATGCTCTGCTGTGCGCTTTGATGCACTGGGATGAAGCACACCGCAGTCAGGGCTCGGGGCATGCCGGGCATCACTCAGCAGTCCATGCACTAGTTAAGAGTGACACAGCCAGTCAGCTCAGTGGCATGATGCGTTATCCTTAGGAGGATAATGTGTTAAAAAAAAAAAACAAACAAAAAACAAAAAAAAACAAAAGTACGAAAGGCTGTGTGTGACAGGCAGCTAACAGTGCAAGGAGATGAGCAACAATCATGACTGCGTGACAGCAATCCTGCACTCAGCACACACGGAGCTAAAGCTACTGCTGGTATCAAACTGCTGAGATGTACAAAAGCCCNCCCCCCCCCCCCCATTTACAAAAGATCTATATAAACAAGCATACTAGCATTAGCATTACAAAAGGTTTCATTTGGCAAACAGGCTCAAGTTAGTTATCAAATATACAAGAAATGTCCAACTTGCTCAGTGTTCTTCAATATATGGTTATGACCTTAACCTTTTCCAGAAAAAAGACGTGTCTATGTGCCAAGATGCAGGCTGGTTAGAGGAGAGACTTTTCACACGGGAGTTTTACAGGTATGCTAAGAGAGAGGTCTAATCTTTTTTTTCATGTAGCCGTTTTTTTTTTTTTAACTTTAGTGACAGCCAGCCTAGTTCATCCTTTAGTCAGTCAATGTGAGGATTTTCTCAGGTGTGAAAAATCGTTGAAAGAGCCTTTACAGTGAGCAGTAGTGCTCTTCCTCCACATATCACACAAGCCTTCTCAAGACAGTAAGGACAACCGACTTATTGGGGCGAGAGCTACCTCATCATCGTACCCCCCCTCCTCTGACTCAATGACAAAGGTTCCCACGTGAGGAATGGCCACCTCGACTACACGCTGGCCAGAGGGCTCGTCCTCTTTGACGAGGTCGGGAGGAGGGGTGGAGGGGGAGCTTACCTGCAGCTCGGGGTAAGGGGAAGTGGGAGGGTGAAGAGACTGTAGAGACAATGGGACAGATGAGACAGGATGCATAGAGGACTGACAGAAAGGCACGGAACAGTAAAGGTGAGGGTGAAACAAAAGTTCAAAGCCCTACTTATATATCACTACATCACAGCATTTGAGGTGTTTTCCTCCACGCTGAAATACTTTCACCTGACTTTTAAAAACTCAACTTTGATAGAGCAGCTTTCATTCTTGCTCTGATTATGATTCCTTGGATGAAGTTGTGGTGACTGTGCTGGAAAAGCTTGAATAACCATGAGACTAAAAAGTCAATTTAAACTACATTTAATGACCATAAAAAGGATTATATGATGATGCATTTGATGCAATAAAAAACTAAATTCAGGTGGCACACGGTGGTCTCAGGGACTCACTGGTGTGTGTGTGTATGTTTGTGTATGTGTGTGTGGCATGGTTTACATACAGCATTTAGCAATGCCTCAGGGCTTCTCTCCTCCTGTTCAGCAGCAGCCTTGGAGATCGCCCTCTCCGTGTCCTCCTGAAGGTGCTTGGAGTCATTTGTGGGTGATGGCTGCTCCATGTATTCTAGGTCCTGCTGGGGCACTGAAAGAGGACAAAAAATAAATTAATTAATTAATTAATAAAATAAAAAAATTATCAGGGAAATAGACTGCATACCTTAAAAACCTCAAACACTGAGCAATCAGCACTGCCACTGTTAATGTGTTCTGATGCCATTTTGACTGGCAAACAAAGAAAAACTGCATTTCTACCACCTGGTAAGGAGTGTGTTTGGATGGAGAAACCGCTTACACAAACATGACTGGATATCCAACTCAGTTTTCAGGACAAACCTCTGTTCTATCACTTTACAGTCCCTCAGTGATCTCTTATCTTGTCATCAATATATCTGCATTCAATGCATTTGATCAAATTGTTCAGGTGTTGTCATTGACATGTTTTTCTGTCTGATGACTGCATTATTTCATTATCCGCTAAAATACAGTTTTACATTTTGGAAAATGGTTTGCAGTAATGCAGTGTGTATATAGGCAGTATCTACCAGGCTCAAACATGCAAAATCACTGGTTTGGTCCTATTAACACAAAATAGGTGGATACAGAGACAGCCAGAGGTAACAGAACTTTGCACTGATGGTAAGTGGAACATGTTGGCCATGTATGTGAATATGACAATAAAATAACACTCCTTTTCAAAAGCTCCATTTTCCAATTTTACTCACACATTGAAAAACTACGTTTCAAGGGGCCCATAACAATAACTTAGTGTGGACAGTCAGCCAAAATGGCAGTAGTGTGGAATTGGTCTGACAAAGTAAATATGTTAGTAAACAGGTGGAAATGTAAAAAGCTGTTATTTTGTACAGGTGTCTCAGCTGAAACGTAGCTTAGATGGTAACAGAAATGATCCATTACATTCAACCAATGATAATAACGGCAAAATGTCACAATTAACTGCATTTACATACATTTGTGTAGCGTAGGCTGAATGGTGAACGTATAAACTCATGCAAAGAATCTGCAACTCTTTTACTTAAACGCTAACTTGTTTATGATATATTCATTGTATGCAACGACATATCATAAGGCATTAATGATTGAAGTCTGCATGCCAATATCTCAAGGTCATTTCCTCATTCTTTTATCCCACTCTTGGGAATAAGTGTTTTTCTGGACTTATCTTCTTACCAAGTATTGATTCTCAATTATGCATTCTACCCCGTGTTTCTGCTCTGTGCCAATAAGTGTCAGGACCCTGACCTGCATTGTCTGGAGGGCTGGACTCGATGCTCATTGGCTGAGGGGAAGAGGATGAGGTGGAGGTGCTGGATGTTGCCGAGGCAGCGGTGGCGGCAGCTGCTGCGGCCAAGGCAAACTTCTCCTGCTGAGCCTTGCGAGCCTGCAAGGCGTCCCACTCCTCAATCTCCTTCTCAAGCAGCTCGTTGTCCTCCTTCACGTACTGCTTCAAGTCTGGAGGGAGTTTGTCCAGGCCGCTGAGTAGCTGACCTGTTTCTTTATCAAACTCCTCTGCAGTGATGACAGTGAGACACAATGAACAAATCTAGCATATTACAACATGGCTGGTTATTAAATGTGTTATTGTTGTAATGCTACTTTTACAACCAATGTAAGATTTTAGTATATTTTCACTACTACACACAAAAATTCAAAATTCAATAGTTTTTGCTATTACCTCTTCTAAATATCAGCTTGAACATGAGTTATCTGTTCTTGCCATGAGTAGTCCAGTAATTTTCCATTTTTAATAGCAAGTCTAATCTGGCCAAACCACAACAAATAATCTTATAAGAAAAATTAGCTGTAGAATTCCTGGGTGGAATTAACATAATTTCTCTGATTTAAAACTCAAAAAAAAAAAAAAAAAAANAAAAAAAAAAAAAAAAAAAGACTCATTCACTGCTATTTGATGGTATTGATAAATCACTAAGAAGTTGCAAAAAAAGGCAACATGCAGTATACCCACATTTTTTTTAAAGTATGAAAAATGTGACAGATAATGGAATAAGAAAAGGAAAATTTCAAAATTAAAGCGAAAGAATCAGGTGAATGAAGAATTCTTTATAGCGACGGTAAACATGTCTCCTAACATAGAAGCACCCGCAGGACATTGTCTGGCATGTAACTGTAATTTGGCTGATCAGCATTACTGAGAATCTGCCAGAAAGCAGCAGTAAGGTACATCTTAATCAGATGTTTCTGTTTTGTTAAATTGCATGTGATTGACAAATCTATAAACAAAACAAAAATGGATCCTTAATTCCTCAGCCATTCCAAAAACTGAGGAGTACGAATCTGTGTTACTGGTGGAGATGTACTACTATATGTAGTATCTCATTTTTGAGTAATATTCTAGCAATGCTCACAACACAAAGCTACATACAATATGAACCCTATTACTACTGTTAAACTTTAGTCTGTGTGTGTACCTTGTATGAGAAAAGGCTTCTTGTCATTGATGTACATGAGACAGTAGGCGCTAGCATTTCGGTAGCCTCCGAAAGAGTCCCTGACCAGCTCCTCCCAGGAGGACTTTGTGACAGAGATGTCATTGTACTTCATCCAGCAGCGCTGGTGCGGGTCGTAGATGTAGGCCCAGTAGTGGCCTGCATTGGCCTGACCTTCATGGACGAGCACGGCATGAAGCCGGTATGGAACCTGGAACAACGCGCACATTTAAAAATGCTGAATAACAGATAGCGGTAGTTTTTCTTTTTCATATTAAATATGAGAGTGCATATTTTTGTATTTTATTTTACATCACAGGTCAGATCATAGTGCCGCTCACCTGCATCATTGACTTGTCAGAGTACATCAGCTCAATGGTTCTGTGGATTCTGGTTATGCTGCCCTGCAGATCTTGGTGGAAAGAAAATCAATTACAACCTGTTAGTAAAGGCGATATCTCATGTTTGCCTCTGAGTTATTACAGGGTAAGTAACAGGCAGGTAAATCTGCTCAAGGTACTGCAACAGATAATCTTAAAGAGCTGCATAATGTCTTACCCCGGGTGTCATTCTCCACTTCACTCCTCCAGCGATGCAGGCAGCCCTCCAGCACCCTCAGCTCCTCCTCGGTGATGTGGCGTGGGGCAGGATGCATGGGCAGGTCGGGAGGTAGCCGNCCCTCAGCTCCTCCTCGGTGATGTGGCGTGGGGCAGGATGCATGGGCAGGTCGGGAGGTAGCCGGGACTGGGTGAAGGGCTTATGAATGGGTAATCTCTGCTGCTGGGCCGCAGTGGGGGCCGAGATGGGGCCTGCGGCTTGGGAAGGGCTCTCTAATGCAGTCAAGGAGTCCTGCTCGGCTATGCTGCAGGATTGAAAATAACATGTATATTATAATAATAGTCTGGTTAAATGTTCTCATGCAAGTCACTTAGTACAACAACGACATATCGAGTCATAAAATGTGCATATTCAACCTTGGGGATTGCAGCACTGTCAACCAATTCATTTTATAATTAAAAATGCTAAAAGAAAAACTAGTATCTTTTAGGGGCCCTAACCTTATCCGAATAAACAAATGTTCTATTCATTATAAACAATTTCATTTCTCCAACCATTTCTCCAAAAATCAAGCATTCAAATACATAATGCTTAAGGTACAATGGCCAGAAAACAGTAATAGAACGTTGAATTTTGAGTTCTTAAAAATTATGGCAGTTTTGGATGTGGACAGTCATATCTTACTTATTTATGACTTTTATGACACAGTACTACAGGATATTTTGTCACAGATAAGAACTGGGTATGAGCAGGGCCTCTTATGACTTACTGCTTAAGTGAAAACTGTTAAGAGGACTTTTATGGGCATTTGTTTGGAAATCAGCTCATCTCAGATCTAACAGAAGCAATTGTAAAACAATTAGTTACAATCCTCTGCACACCCTCCCTTTGAGCATCTTCTGCATCTCTTTTTCCTTACTTCCCACTCCTGAAACAAGAAGAACAAATGACAGAAGAGAGGAAAAGCAGCAGGTTATCCGTTGTGCAACTTGCCTGGGTGGGGGAAGTGGTTGTCCTGTTGTGCCACCAGGCGGTGCTGATGAGTCAATATCTTCCACTGGAGAGGTGCACACTGGCTTACTGGAGGCAAACTCCATGGCGTATTGGAGGACATCTGCCAGAGGAAACCTCTTGGGGCCTGAGCCATAACTCAGATACCTGAGGTTAAGAGACAAAGAGTGTAAACAATGACACACATGCACAGGAGGGAAGAGGAGAGCAGAGGCAGAAAGAAATAAGAGAGGGCATAATGGCAAAAGAGAGGAAAAAGAAAGGGCATGGTCAACATGAGAAATGACTCCCATAGCTTCATTAACCTTAGCTAAATAAACAGGTTTCGGTCAGCAAGTTGTACCTCTCCAGTCGCTGTTGGAGCAGCGTCAAATGCTCCTTCAACCTCCTGATCTCCTCCCTCTTTATCCTGGTAATTTCCCTGTTCCTGTCCATGTACCTAAACTCAGAAAAGAGGCCAGAGCAGGAGATTCAGTCGTTTTAACTTCGGAAAGAAATTTAGCTTTATTTTGACCACCAGCGCTGATATCTCCATCACCTGTCCATGTAGAGCATAGAGGGGAACTCAAGCTTGTTGTGGATCTTCTCGGGTCGTCCGAGTGCTTGGTTGAACTCAAATCTTGAGAGTTCAAAGGTCAACACGGGAGGGAGCTCGGTGAACCAGTGCTGGAAGAAAATTGGATGGCGATCTTGAGAGAATTATTTACTTTTAATAATTTCAGCATGACCTAGTTGCATATGACAGCCAGGAAATGTGCTGAGAGCCAGACAGGCCTCTCTTCATCACTGACACACACTCAGACACACACACACACACACACACACACACAAATACTGTGTATCAGATTGATGGAACCACAGTAGGAAGACAGTTCTTCAGCAACCTCCTACCTTCCATTTATTGGATCATTTTGTTTCATTTTGTTTGGGTATTACTGACTCACTTTTTCTCTCTTACGTCTTTCAAGATGCAATAGTGCCGTCAGGGAAAACCTGTTAAAAGCTCAATACTTGATCCATCCATGTCAGCTTAAGGTCATAAAAAAATGGGAACTTGGAATTGTTGTTGATTTAGCCTAATTTCTGTGAAGTCCTGAACTCTGACAAAAATAGAAAAGTGTAGAAAATGATCCATTATGATTGGATGTAGACTATAACACAGTATATTAATACTGTGATATCAAATTAGATTTCATCTAGGCCATAATAACATGACACATCTTAAATGATGAGCTTTCTTGGTTATAATGGCTAGATTACAGTAAATTAGTTGAAATCCTACTGTTTTTTTTTTTTTTTTTNTTTTTTTTTTTTTTTGTTTTGTTTTTTTGTTTGTTTTTTTTTTTACCTTAAAACTGGAACTGAATAATTTGGGTTGAGTAACTAATTGCTTTTTTTAAATTTAATTTTTCAACTAATACTGTGATTGTGATTGAGATTCAAATATTGATAAACATTTGCAGTTGACTTTGCTTGGTTTTGATGTACATCTGTAACTACCTCACGAGCGTTAGCTACCAACGCTTTCAAATCAGGACTTCAAACTAAAAATATAAAGGTTCCTGAGCATGTGAGCAATGCCTAGCATGAAATTCTTCTGATTCTTATTCCCATACGATGTGTCATTCCTGCTCATCTTGAATACTCTCCCTTGAGAGGGGAGCTGGTGCTTTTCCAGAGGGCTAGGTGCCATGTCCATCTGTGTAGCGAGCGCTCTGGTAATTAGCTAGCTGACAGCTGCTGTGGGACAGCATAGGCAAGGCTGCAGCTAACCAGAGGTCAAACCCAAAATAGCAAGAGTGTCTCTGAGGTGCAAGCAGGTCAACCCTTTGAAGAGAATCCACCTCATAAGCCCAATTATTTGACCCCATTGTCTTCTCTTAAATGCTGCTGGTAGATGGTGACTGATAGATGTTTTGGGTTAAAGTTAAAGAGTCGAGGCTTTTTAGATTGTTATGAAGACACGAGGATCTGTATTTGGTTTGCCGTGGTGCCATTGTCTAAGAATGTCTATGGCAGACAATCCACATCTAAATTTATGTGTGGGTGTCATACAGCAAAGAATTACAGTCAGTGCTCATCTTTCCTTTCACCTTCAGATGAAAACCAACAAGAAAATTCAAGTCATTTCATTCTTCTTGCGGATGTATTTTGACTTCCTGTAAAGTAACTGCCATCTTAGTTCATAAAAACGAGTGTGCTACCTTGATGTGCACTATGTGATTCACCTTTTTCCCAACTTTTCAAAACATTCCATCAAAAGTCCGCAGGTTGCCAGGTTGGTTAACACTCAAAGGTTTATGTCGACCTGTACTGGCACTGACCTCTTGTCCAGACCTGGCAGAGTTTTCTGCTGAGTGCAGGGACTCGATCTCACCCTCGATCATTGCTGCCTCGAGACACTCGTGGAGGTCCTTGAAGCCATTCACCTGCAAGGGGTACTGGCCAAACATCTCTGTGTTTTCAAATTTTTTGCCTGTGAAACATATTCAAAAAAGGAGGATAGATGTTGCAGTGACACACACGGCCATTATTATTATTATTATTATCATTATTATTATTATTATCATCATCATATTAAAGAAGAGTGCACAAGGGCTTTTGTGCTGTGAACTCCTTGAGAGCTTTGTCACTGCTTTGAGAGCGAGAGAGCGAGAGAGAGAGAGACAGAGAGAGAGAGAGAGAGAAAGACGAAGAGCACCATATGCAGGGGGGGGTGACGTGGGTCAGGTGTGATAGAATCGCTGGAAAAGCAGAGAGCTTGAGAGGGGAAAAAAAAAAGCATATTAATAAGAGCCATTTCACACCCGTCTGCATCCAAGCTAGATTTTCCCTAGTTCAGCAGTCACTCACTCATCACGATTACTTAAACTGCAGCAGCAAGTACAGATGAGAAGTGCCCAAAAATTGAGGAGGGGAGGGGGGAAGTTGCTAGCAGACATGCAGATGAGGCTTTAAGGTCATTTTATGAGCAGAAGAGTCCGCTGGCCCAGCTTTTGGTGGCTCACGGCCAGCATTGTCATGCATAATAAGCACAATGTCAATCAACTGTCAAGGTCTTCCAAAATCAATGCAGCTGCCCTCCTCTTTTACATGGACCACATCTCATTAAGACAAGGTCACCTTTCATTACTGGGGGCAAGGGCTTGCCTGCTTTCTGGCTACTGCTTTGAAGCCATATTAAGCCCTTATCTCTCTCCATTTCTCCAGCTATCCCTCATTTTTTGCCTTCTTGTGGCTTTATATTTTAACAGGTTATCTCACCTTCAAGGACACCCACAGCAAGGAAGCGTCCATAGAAAAGCTCCACCATGGGGTTCTTTGGCTTCTCACCCTCCCTGATGAAAAAATACAAAACAAAACAACAGGAGATAGTAACAAACACACAAGCCATAGCTGTTTACACTGCATTGTTGGCTTTGACCTTTGCTTATTGTCACTAAGCACGCTTTTGTCCATTCTTTCCACGTTGCCCACTTCTGGTTTTTAGGAGCTGTGGTTACCTGTCCTCCTCGGCCTTCATCTGAAAGGCATCCTCAAGCCAGTCCAGTAGCTTGTGGGTGAACTCGCTCACATCCTGCTGTTGAGCAAAGCACAGACATGCACACAAAAAGACCAATTACAGCACTGCCTTTGGGGCACGGAGGTCACAAAGTCAAACTGCAGGACTTTACTGCCCCTACAAGCAAAGAGGTCCAATAAGTCGAATCAATGCCGTGTCATTTGCTGATATGAGATGACGTTGCAGAGATGCTCACAGACTGCTGAACTTCAAAGAAAACCTGCAGACCCCGAGGCCACTCTCTCATACAGACATCAATGCTGCCCTGTAATTCAGGTCAATGCCTATCTGACCCGACTAATACACAGAGGACAGACATGACTGATGAGTAACAGGCCAGAGAGCTGGCCTGAGTTAACCTCCACAGAGACACTGGCTTAGCATTATTGCTCAAGGAGAAGAATGGCAGAGCACGGAACAGACGTCATAGAAGCATCACATACGTGATATATGCATACAAAGACTAATTCCTTGTCAGTATTTTTTTTCACAAAGTTCAGAGGGGATGTTGTGGGTTTGCACATTAACAGCTATAGATAAGGGAGGTTAAGAGTCTCCGATTCAGTAAAGCTGAGTCAGTAGAAGCATAATGAAATCTATGGTCAGGCCCTCAGACGTGGCACAAAAAGGGAGTAAAGGTATTAAATCTTCAGGTGTTTGATGCAGTGTTTATTTTCTAAAGGGAGGAGAGATGGTGTCAGGAGTACATCAGAGGGACAGCGCATGTTAGATGTTTTGGAGATAAAGTCAGAGAGGCCAGACTGAGATGGTTTGGACATGTACAGAGGAGGGATAGTGAACATATCGGTAGAAGGATGCTGAGGTTGGAACTGCCAGGCAGGAGGCCTAGAGGAAGACCAAAGAGGAGATTTATGGATGTAGTGAAAGAGGACATGAAGTTAGTTGGTGTGAGAGAAGAGGAGGCAGAGGATAGGGTTAGATGGAGGCAGATGATTCGCTGTGGTGACCCCTGAAGGGAAAGCCGAAAGGAAAAGAAGAAGAAGAAGATGGTGTCAGAACAGTTCTATACTTAAAGATGTTCCTACAAGAATTATTAGCAGTCACAATGTGTGGAAGCAGCTGCTCAGATTATTAAACTTTCATGTGGTAAGAAACTTAGATTGTAGTCCAACACAATGCCAGGGGGTGGACATTGCTTCATTTCACTATTTATATCACAATGTATTGAGAGCATCGGACATGTGTTTAGACAAGTGCTGCTGCAGTCTTCTCCTCCAAGCACTGAACATGTTGGCATGTTTCCACTCATAAATTCAAATTTGAAAAACAATCATAGTAATGATGATATTCTCTTCCTTGGATATTGCTACATACTCACGTGAATGTTATTGTTCGGAGCAGGCTGTGGCTGAAAGAGGCTTACCTGCTGTGACTCACTGGACTTGAAGGCGTCTTTGAGGATTTCCACAGCTCGTGACGGATCCACATACTTCCTCTTGGACCCCACCATGAGGGAGAACAGGTTTCTCAGCTCCTGCATGAAGGGAAGGTTCCTGTGCTCCTGGTTGGAGGAACACAAACGACTTCTAACAATTTGGTGAGTCAGACACACTTTCCAAACACTAATGATCATTCAGTATGTTATTTATCTCAGAAGATTGTAAGGATTTTTGCATCAATGTTTCATTAAAAGCCACCCCAGTATCTAATATTTTCCCACCCTGCATTATTGTGGCAGTTATAAAGCAAATTCAGGATGTAAAATGGGCTATTTTACATCTTGTTGAGCTAATGCCCTATTAAAATCCCAAAAAAGTGCAAGCCAGACAGTGAGTTTTACTGCAAGCTGCTTTTTAAGTGAAGAGGGAATTCTAAATGGCTGCAGCAATGGGGCTAAAATCTGTCTTCAAAGTTAAAGAAATCAACCTCTTCCAACAGCATAGGAGCCATTTGTAGGACTGCGTTAATGTGACAAAACAAGGCAACACTGTTAGACAAGTGTTGAATCTTCTGTGTGTCTATGCTACAAACAGCTGGAATGAGGAAAGAGTCTTATCACCGTGTCTTTCTGATTTCCTTTAGGCCTTCAGCCAGCCTTGTATATCTGGAACAAAATCATACCCTGAAGCAATTTTCTTCAGCCATTATACTGTACACGATACTCAGAATTTTACACTAATGTATTGCTTCATGTAATGCATCAAAAAGTGGAATTTCCAAGTTTCCTGCATTTGAATAAAACTCCTTAGAGTCAGTATCCCTGTATAAATAATCTAAACACAGAGATTTTTTTTTTTTTTTTACTATTTAAAAACTAGAATTGAGTTCTGCAGTTTTAAGCATTTCTTCAATAATAGCAATTACTGGTGATTTTGTGGCAAGTAATGCAACATCACCACCTGCTGCTGACTTCGTGATAAAGACCGTAATGATAGAGAGGAAATGTGACTTACAAATGTTTCTTAGCAGAGCACGATGAGAAAACACCTATTTTCTGTTTTTTTTCTGCTCATGTGTTGTGAATCAGAGACGCTGATGTGAGATTTGGCGCTAAGCTCCAGCAGCCTGGCACGGCTGGAAGCAAAAGGTCAGTGATTAGGACTAAGGGAACTGAGATCTGAGATGACTGACCCAAACCACACTTTCACAGCAGGGGCTTACACCAGATTAGTGACAGCACACTAAATCTATGGTGAGCAATCTGTAGGGGAAAACAAAATGAAAAATATTGTGCCAGTGTAGCACACAGTGGCTAGATGGAATCAAGCAGCTTGGATTTGCAAAAACTGGCAGCAAATGGAACATGTGCTCTTTGCATATGCATCTCTCCCATGAGGAAATGCCGAGGATGCATCAAACAACATGCCAGTTGGCGCTACTCATATCCTGGGAGCGGTGAGCAAAATGGACTGCCGGGGACAAAACGCTAAGCTGCTGTGACCTGAGGGCAAGATCACGCAGCTGCTGTAACATCTTACTCAGATTTCATCACAACGGCTCTCAGTGGGTCAAACCCTCAGAGCTGTGATATCAACAGGATAGATGTGACACACACACGTAGAAGAGTGAACGAACTACTGAAAGACCTCACACTCTGACTCTGTTATTGTAGCTTCATTCTCCTCTGCTGAAAACCCGGGAGGATGGTGGAGGTCTCACCTTCTGGTTGCGAGGCAGGTCCTGGACTCTGGCTGAAGGAGAGTAGTTGAGCACCAGCCTCTGGAACTCCAGCAGGTTAAACAAAGACTTTGGGTTGAGAGGTGGGAGACAAAGACGCATTAGTAACATCCAGTGATAAGATTGCCTTAGTCCACATAAGCTCCTTTTTTTTTTTTAAAAAAATCAGAGAATGCTAAACTTGTAGCCTTACTGCGGAGTGACTTTGCTCAGTGACAAGCATGTCTTTTCGGAACAGGACTTGAGGACTTTTGCAAAGCAGAAAAAATACCTGCAATAAAGTTAGATTAAAAAAAAAAATCCTGCTTTTTATTTGTTTTCATATGTATGGAATATGTGCAAAATATTGCTTCCAGGTCACCATTTTGGATTTCTGACTAAAAGTGAATGTTCACTTCAGTCATAGGATCTGTCTCCTTTCAATCACCATATATTTTACAAAACACGTAAAACAAAGACAGATGTGCCAGCTCTAACTCAAGATATAAAATGCAAATTAAAGCCAGATTTTAGACAAAATCAGGAAAAAAAAGACATTTAACTCAGTATATAAAACTAGATTTAAGGTGACAATTGCTACATGTAACAAAATGGTACGTATGGAGCCCAAGATGTTCAACTATAACAGCAGACATTCAAACTCCTCAGTTCAGCTTCGGGTCATGTTGTTTATTTCCCTGCTGAATGTGAAACTGAATTAAAAGGAAAAAAAAAAAACATTATCCCCGTTTGGAAATCCAAAAAGTTTTTNTTCCTGTCAAGGGTGGCTGGGTGGGGGGAGGGTTACATTACACACAGGAGCCAGACATCATGTGATAGTGTATCCAGTGTTCATCTGGCATATTTCAGCTCGGGTCACATTCTATCACCGACTCAACAAGGATACAGGAAACTCTTTGTGACAACTGGACTAAAATGTTCCAAGCGTATGAACATCTACTTGACATTCCTGTCTGCTGGAGGGAAATTTGTAAGAAAACAACACAAGAAATGGAAAAAGAGCTAAGGTGACAAACAAAAGGGATTCGTGGTACGTATGTGTGTGTGTATTTGTGTGTGTGCCCACCTGTATGACCGCACTGAACCAGCACGTATTGCCAACATTTTTCAGCCCCACAGGGCAATTGTCTATCCTCTTCCTGTCATGGGGGTTGGGTGAGTCACTCCATACTTCTGTATGGGTTCGCTTCAGGCTTGCTTTATTCTCTGCTATGCTGGCCTCCAAAACTCTTTAAAAAAAAAAAAAAAANTTTAAAAAAAAAAAAAAAGAAAAAAAAAAAGTTGGAGGCAAGAACACCACAAATAGATTTAATTAAAGGCAAGAACATCCCTTCAAGCAAATGATATTCTCAATGCTTCTCTTTTCAAGGAAATTATTTTTGCCTGACTTATCTCCACACTATGTCTTTATTGTGTCAGTGCAAGAAAAAGGTAAAACTTAACTTACTCAACTAATTAAACTTAACACTAAACTTACTGTCATTGAGCTCTGAAAAGTAATTAAAAAAAAGATACTGCTTGTAATTTCTCAATGAAAACAGAAACAGACACAGGAAGGGAGAGCAGAAAGAAGCAGAATGTTGGGGTTCACATCTGTTGAGGAAGTTTAGTTAAAGACTTAAAATGTCCACTGTCAGATTGTGGCTCTTAGTATTGTATTTCACTCAGACCATATTGCAACTGAGATTTAATTTCTCCTTTAAATTTGCCTAATCTGTACTTTTCTATTGTACTCAAGAAATGTACAATGTAAAAAAAAAAAAAAAAAAAAAAGAGCATCTCAGAGATTACAAATTCCTCACACAATTTTTGAGGAAATCCAGAAGCAGCAGTATAATTGTATAGTATCATACTCACAAATGAACTTAGCATAGAATAAAACACCTCTCTGACAAAAAAGTAATACGATAAGCTTCATAAAAAGTATGACCGATTGCAGGTGTTTTGTATTGAATTGTGTTTTTATTTCAGGTGGTTTTCCTGTGGTGCTGCAGAGATGCTGCAAAGTGTGTTTTTGGCATTCACTGCAAGTCTGAAAAAGTTCTTCCCAACAGAAACAGATCCTTTTTGCAGTACAACTACATTTTTGTCACAAATGGGGTTGCTCTGTTTGTATCACAGGCAGGAGCTTCGTCCTCATTACCTTTCCATCACATTGTGTAACAGCCTTGTCATATAAATTACAATACAGACTTATCATTTAAAGACCATGCTGGCCATTTTGCATGGTTGAGCCTGATCTATTCAATTTTCATGCATGTTACATTACTGACAACATTACTGTTACATTTCCCAAAGGATAAAACCATACTTCAGCTTTCCTGATATTTTGCAAAATCTCTTAATCTTTCAANAAAAAAAAAAAAAAAAAAAATCGCCTGCTAATAGTTACGCACCCTTATGAAATCAGAGTAGTTTAAATTTTTCCCAAACGCAGGTCTTCTTTTGGGACTATATTCCCCAGTAGAGACATAAATTCACTCTGCGCTTTTTATTGCGCTTAAATGTTAAAATTATGTCACTTCGAAAAAACCTGAATACACGCCTTGTTCGCGATGATGGATTACCTATTACCTTTCAAGTATCAACAAGTTGATTTTAACAGCTTGCCAGAATGAACGGAAACCAATGGTGGTCTGGAAGGCAGGAAACATTTTTTTTTAATTCACTATTCCAGTAGTATGCTTTGGGAAATGACTGTCAGTAATGTTACGTGTATGATAATAAAATGCAAAATGCAAAATGGTCCTTTAAAGTAGGATCTCCACAATAATGTGATGCATCCAAATTGTTACCACGTACAAATAAAACTGCACAGAAGTATAAATCAATATCAGGACTTTAAGTGCAGTTTAGGCTTGGAGTTTTGTGGAATGTTTATTCTGAGTCCGTAATGATTTTTCAGCCCACCTGCTGATGGCCTGCTCCTCATCAGTGATGCCCGTCTCCCGAAACGCTCGGTTCGACTCCTCCAGGCTGAGGGCGATGGCCCTCTGCAGGTCATCTTTATCGTCTCCTGTCAGATCAATAACATCTGCAGCGACACACAGACACAAGTGTGTGAAAAGTAGTAAAAATCACTTTATTTTTTCATATTTTATTGTGTTTAAGACTTACTTAAAAAAGAGTTGTATATACTTCTAAAAATTATATTGTACACAAGACTCCATAATGAGAAGCAAATGCCTGAATTTATACGTTTTTGCATGTATTCTGTTTCGTTTCCTTTAACTCATCCTTGTGATGCGTGAGGAAGTGTGAAGCTCACTTGTGTCAGCCTGGCTGCCCACACTGATGTATCTGTCACTTGCCACCTGGGACGTCTGGTAGTAGCTCGTCTCATCTTGCTGAGGAACCTTGGCGTTCTTCTCTGTCAAATAGGCCACAGCCTCCGCCAGGTCTCCATTGCTCGCCTGCAGCGACAGACAGAGCAGAAGCGATAATGCTTTCGCTCAGTTAAATGGCGGTTCAACAGCGACTACAGCAAATTAATCCGCCTGACAATTTGACCATCAATATGGCAAAAACTAAATTGCTTGCAGTGTACGTCGAGAACATGCGATGACATTATGGAGTGAGCTGCTCTCTGTCTTCTGTGTGTTTGTTTGAAAGGAAAACAAAGTGTTTTTTTTGGAATGTGTGTGTGTGAGACAGAGAGAGAGAGAGAGAGAGCGAAAGGGTGGACAGTATATACGTCAGTTCTGATATTGATGTTTGTAACGTTTGTGTGTCATGTCAGCGACATACCTGCAGAGCCTGCTGGAGCAGCTGGACGTCTGTGGTGCCTGTAACCTCCCTCAACTGGTTTAATAGAGTCTGCTGGTGCTTTTGGAGGGAGAGAAAGAGGAGAGAAGTACAAAGAGAAGAAGTGAGCAGTGTAGTAAAGTCTCTGAAACAACGGCTTTTTTCCACACCAGGAGTGACAGGTGCATGGGAAGGGCACAGGCAGATCACTATCTGATTAGTGATACATGGTTAAAGGAAGGTTGTCCAAAAGTTCATGCCACTAAAACTTAAAGGAGAATACCGATGATTGTGCATGTTTAAGCCCAAAAACTACCCACAGTCATGTCACGTTACTGACAACCATTTTCCAAAACATGCAGCTGTATTTTAGTTTTCCTGTTACTTTGCCAAATCCCCTAATCTTTCAAAATCAAATGATCAGGTGATACATCCATCTTAAAATTCAATGTTTTGCCTTTTAATTTCTCGGTAAAAGCCATCTTCTCCTGGGACTATATTCCCTGGTGGTTAACTAAAGTTACTACCTACGACTACCCATCTTACCTATCTCTCATCATTTTAATTTGACCACTGTGTGTATACTGGATGGGAGCAGTGTGTGTGTGTGTAGGAGAAAAGGGAAGCGGTTGCACTTTTCTGGCTCTACCTACCTTAAGCAAACACGCTTAAGGTTTACTATGAGAGTTATAGGAATAGAATAGGTCTGAATATAACAGTATATGCTGTGTATATGCTGAAGTTTGATGTGTCCATAGGCTAACAAGTGAGACTGGGAATAGTAAGTGATGTTCTGCCCTCAATTCATTGGAAAATATATTATTTTTCATATTTAATGGGGAATTATCACATTACTTATGGGCAATTTAGAATTTTGAGTTCACCAAAGCTGCATGTCAATTTTGACTTTGGGAAGAAACTGGAGCATGAGAACTAAACACAAAAAAAACACTGCAGTTGGCCAGCATGAATTTCAAACCCAGGACCTTCTCACTGTGAAAATATCAAATCACAATATTACATAACTACAATACATGTTCAATTTGCATTTTAAGAAGATACAGCATTTCGGTCCCTAGTCTTTTCCCTATGTAAATGATTGCAGCACTGTCTGGTCTACTGATATGTCAAATCCATCTGGGCTGCAGGACCTCAGCGCACTTAACCAACCAAGCCTGAATAAATGCACTCTAAATGGTGTGGGAGCGCACTTAATGACAAAGTCTGCAACAGAAAAACACAAAAAATAACCAGCAGAGCTCTCACAGGTGCAGAGGGCAACAGTTAAGACTGACAGTTCAATGTGGTCTGAACAGACAGAAGTAACATGTTGCTAATATTCTGGCTGCTCTGTATAAGTGAATGAGGTGAGTGAAATATTACAAACACCCTTAAATATAACGTAATCTACTAAAACAACAATACATTCCAGCCTCAAATAACCATGGAACTGAGTCAACGCCTCTCTGGCACAGTACCAACAGAAACCTAAAAATTATTACTTTTATAAAGTTAGTATTTATTATTGAGTGTATTGCTGAATGTGCCTAATTCTGCTGATTCCCTTCAGCACGTTTAACCACGGGCTATTTCAACACCACATTATTCTGCAGGAGTACATTCTGCATCATTTGCAGTCAGGGTTGCAAAGTAACAACGCTGTAATTTGAAGAAAAAAAAAAAAAAAAAAANAAAAAAAAAAAAAAAAAAATACAGTCTTTATTCAAATGAAATGCCACCCAGCTGGAAAAGTAAACCGTAACAGCTGCAGCACATCAGTTATGATATCAAGCGTTCAAAACGACGACATATTTTGACCTAAAAGTGGCAATCAAAACCGACTAAACATCTGATGAGCATCTCACTGTGCAAAATCACATCATACAAGCTTAGTAAAATTTAAACTTTACTTTTAAATTATACTTAGACTGTACTTTGAATTTTAAAGGCTTCCACAGGACATCATCGTCGTGAATCACAGAAGACAAGCCTTGGAAGCATTTGCTCGGAAATTGAAATGCAGTCCCTCTCAAGTCCCTGATCAAAAAAAATTTTCATCAATTATTAGAAGATGCTGTCTTAGCAGAAGATGCTATCTGAAGATGCTATCTGTTGTTAAACTGACCTCCATTACCTAAACCCACTTATTCTGTGCAGGGGGGCTGGAGCAGGTTATCAGAGGGCTGACACATGGAGGCAGAGAAACTCATTCATGCTCACATCCACACACATACACAGGCAATTTAGTTCTGAATTCGCCTAAAACTGGTTAACAGGAGGAAGCCGGAGCACCTTGAGGAAACCCACCCAGATGCAGAGAGAACCTCAAACGTACAGAAGCCCTGGTTAGATCTGAACCCAGGACCTTCTTGTTGTGAGGCAACGGTGCCAACAAGCGAGCCACGATGCCACCCTAAACTGATGTCTACTTATCATGGACATGATAATACAACATCCATCCATCTTCCATACCTGCTTTACCAAACATGCATTTACTAAGCACAGACAGGAATCAATGAATTAAAACATCAGAACAGCATCTGTCCTGCCGAAGTGCCCTTCAGCAAGGCACTCAATCCCTTCAACCCAGCTGTTGTATATCTGCTGAGGATCCAGATGATCCTGCTCATACTTAAATCTGCATTGCAGCTGCACATTATTCTGTGAGCTTAGAAAACAAGAGTGCCTTTTTTTTAAACCCAGAGGGTGACTATTTTCCCAGAGTCATTACAGAGAGTGAAAACACAGTTCACACCTTTGTTAGAGCGACAGCGTGTAAATAATGCAGCAAAGCTAACTTGTTTCTGGCCCTGCTCAGGGTTTACTAAATACAATACAACCTTGCTGTGAGCTCAAAACTCATGCAGCAAGCTCGGCTGCAGCACTGCAACGGTGAATTTCAACACGACGCTGTTCCCTTCCAGATTCCTACCAGATGATCAGATTCCCACAGATGATGCCCACTTTCACTTATCTGACATGTCACTGTTCAAAAAAAAAAAAAAAAAAAAAAAAAAAAATTACAGTGGAAGTCTGACGACCAGGGTTAATGTCTAAGACATACTGGATTGGAAACTAATATTTGAAAATTCAAAATATATTGCCTGCAATCTTCTTTCATTTCTTTATGTACTTCCTTGAGAAATATTATATAGAGTAAACTACCACTGCACTACTAATACAGCTGAGAAATACAAATGCAAACACAGTGTTAACATAGCTAATGACAATTCTTTACAGCAGGTACTGCACAATCACAACTATTAGAAAACATCTTCAGGAAGATTAAATCTGTGCTTCCATGTTATTTCAATATATTATCTGTATTACAGTGAGATAATTTCAGCGATTACAGATGGAAGAGACATTTACACACAGCTCATTTCCCACAGGCTCTAATTCAGCAAGCCTGTGTAGTTAAGATGGCTGCCTGTGGTTGCAGGCTGGAGATGGGATGTTGGAAGCCATTCCCAACCATCTTTATGAGTTCCAGAAGTGAAGCAGCGTGGTTCAGGAACTCATAAAGGCTTTTCTTCCAGCCACGTTTGAGTCACTGGGTGGTCAGACAAACACAAAGATGGCCAGTGTGTTTTGGACGCCATCTGACGCTGATGGATGCAGGATGGTTAGCATGGTCGGGTTCAGGGCAGTGTGAGCAAAGTCACACCTGTGACAGGTTTGGGCCACATCAGCCACAAGCACAGCCTCTCAGACACACACACACACACAGTTCTCATCGCCATGTGACATGTCTGCCTGGGCTATTTGTCACACTGATCGTCTGTCCTTAAAGAGGCAGCTTGTGAATAACACCACAGCATTCTCTTTACGGGTTGCAGACGGGGACGTTGCTCACTGTTTCCAGCACTGACAGGTTCTCACAAGTGTGTTGTCTGTGCATATAAATACAACAAATGACACAGACAGGCGTGATGATCTAACAACAGTGTGATTTACAGGTCACCACATGTGAATCCACACCACACCCTGTTCCTGCGGTGTGCTCTGGTGATCAGACATGACCGCACTTGAAAATAAATAAATAAATCAAATCTGAAGTAAAGTCAAGTCAGTAAAATGTTTGACGCCTGTGGTGACGACTGCTGCTGCTGCTGCCATTCCCCACGCAGGAACAGAGGACGAGAGAGAGAGAGAGATGAATGGATTGTGCTGCAAAATCTAATTATTCACAAATCAATCTGAATACCACTAGCCCACTCACTGTCTTAATTAAGCTGATTCTTGGCCTGTTAGAGGATTTTTTTTTTTTTTTTTTTTTTATTACATAAGAATATTAACATGTGAATAAACATACATACCTAGACTGGTCTGGTCAAAAACTCTCATCAACTGAAGCCAGATTAACTACCACTTTTACCTCTACCAACAGCATCTTTATGATTCACACTTATTTAAAACCAAACCTTCTCTGGACTGCATGTTGGAAACTTTTGTTCCTACTTTCTCACAGTCTCATCTCATTTTTTTTTTTTTTTTTNTTTTTTTTTTTTTTTTGTTAAAACCTAAAGGCATATTTTAAAACTTGTTTTCTTTAGGTTCAAAAAGCTATTCTCATTCAAGATTTTACATGAACAGTGAAGCCATCCCTTTCCTCTCTACTTTCACTCTGAGTTTGGTACAGCAAGAATTGCCACTTTTAGATGAACCACAGAGACAATGTCTCAAGTTGTGCAAATCTAAGTAACACCGTATTTCTAACAATACACTCCTGTGACACAGAATAAGAACAGTAGTACTGCTCAAGTTTTCTGTTGTATGATTTTTAGTCTCTCTTTGATGATATGTGTTGATATTCTACTTTCATTTTGCCTCTATGCAAACAAGCTGAATGATCAGGTTTGCCTTAAACCTCTACTTTTAAGTTGGGGTTGTCAAGTGAAGGTTGCAGGCTGATTATTTTGCTAATTTTCCAACCTTTTTGACCATCATCAACCCAGGTTACAGTATATTCACTTCCTTGTGCATAGCCAATGGTTTTTTAGGCCTGTCGGCTTTATCAGACTTGGTGCAGAAGTTACATTTTTATTATGCAGTAAAACATGAATATTAATACAAACTAACTCTTCTTAAAAAAAAAAGAAGAAGAAGAAGAAGAAGAAGAAGAAGAAGAAGAAGAAGAAGAAGAAAGATCATAATAAAAACCTGACCTGCACAAGCAGCCAACCATCTGATCTGTGTTCAAGCGGTTACATAACTAACCAGAGCTATGCAGTACTGGCTATGGTGCTCACTTGATATATTTCATAACCAATAGCTTAAGCAACTCAGCCTGTCAGTATAGTCGAGTCTAGGCTAATGATCTGCCTCCTCGGTTATGGGCCATCACACTCTTGGCTTGTTGCTAAATCCTCATCAGGCAAAAGCTAATGGCTCCCGCGTCACCGCTGGGCAAGCTTTGTAAACAAAGATATCAGATATGGCATGAGTAACCCAAGAAACATTTGCAAACAGAAACACAAGGTATCCACACCTTTCCATAACGCCTAATCGTTTGTGCTAAACTAGCAAAACACCCCGTGAAAATAAGCAGCTTCACTAAGCCAGTATTATGAAGTTAACGACACCAAATCTGTCAGTCACTTGGCTTTGTTTATTTTAACTGACGGCACAGTTAGCCCAACCTAGATAACGTTAGCAAGCTAAATCTCTACTGGTCTTAAATATGCACATTAAAACTTAGCTCGGGCTAGACAGCGTGACCAAACTTACAAAACGGTGCTTAGTATTTAGCTAACTTTACTTATACGCAGTAAAGTTAGCTATAATGCTAACGGTTAGCAAAACAATTGCTAAGGCATTCCGCTAGGATGGGCCTAAATTAATTTGCTCGTGATTTACAGCCTTCATACATACGGTTAGACATTTATCTGCGTGAAACAAAACCGAAAAATAACTCACAAGCCAGGGAGCTGGCTATCTGACTCTGCTGGTAGCTTTACCTGCAAAGCCCATGTAAGCTATCCAGCTGGGCTAAAGTTAGCTAGCCACCAACTTAGCGTCTCTGCGCTTACCTTCTGAGAATGCTGCTGGAGGACATTCTGCTCCACGGTCATGGCCGGTTCAGTGAAATTCAAATTACATTCAAACCAAGAGCTGAAAAACGCGTGCGTTAATTTTCACCAAAGCGGAATAAAAGATGATACTAAGATGTCCCCTCCTTAATCGACGACATTACGGGCGCCATGGCAGAGTGAGTAGCGCAGATCGTCAGCAGGCATGAAAACATTGCCGCTCCGTAGATCTGAGATCGATTACTCACGACTGTATGTACCGCATTTACGTCACCGCCACACTGTTGGGAATAACGTCATTTAAAAACTACACAGAGATAACCACGTTTTAAAACCATTCATAAATATGTTTGTACCAACTATCATTATAAACTAAAGATATGTGTTGTTGTATGCTTCAACGTGCTTTTATTATTTACATTTATATCAAAGAATTAAAGATAATGAATTACTGACTGATCTCTTTGCAATCATTTTGCTGTATGCACAGCTATCATTTCCACATCAGTGTAAACAAAAATATTTCTAATATTGTGCGGGCATGGCTTCCATATATTTGCTCCTAAAAAAGAATCTGACCCACTTTAATGCCTTCTTGGGGATAGTAATCATTCTAATGGATAAAAATTAAAGTGTTTATTGATGTTAAACTGCTATGAGCAGTATCTTTAAAAAAAAAAAAAACTTTGCTCATTATCTTTCAACAACAAATTATGACTGTAGTTAGTGAACTAAATTCACTGTGGATTATAAAGTAATTTGTTATATTACACATGGATAGGTGTTTGTTTTTTTTTTTCCATTATAGACTTTAATATTTGTTGGAAAATTATTTCTCCTCTATTTTCTTCTCGCCAAATAGCTGTTGCTCATGGAAAAGGGTCAATTAACAACATCTTCCTGTAATGTTAAATATGCTGATTCATATTGCTATTTAAGTCTGATGATGAGTCTTCTTCGGTAGTTTATTAGTTTTTATTCTTAGTAAAGTCAAGGTTCTTATCAATAAGGAAAGACTGTAGTGCCATTATCATCTCTCTGCTTCATTAAATGTTACTGATCTTTTTTCACTGTTAACAAACAAGTGTTAACTTATATTATGGAGCTAAAGGCATTTCACAAAATTATATATATGTGTGTGTGTGTGTGTGTGTGTGTGTGTATATATATATATATATATGTTGGCTTTAAGCATCTGCAATGACTTGCTAACATTTATGAATCAGATATGTGTGTGTTCCCAACTTTAAACAACATTATATTTCTCATGAGAATACTTCAGTATTACATGCCAAGGACACATGAAGTACTGAATAAACTGGTTTTTATTAAAGGCATTCCTTGTGTCTATTTGTCAGTTAACCAGAAGGAAAGGAAATACATTTGCTGAAGTTTGATTCTTTTCATCTCAGACTGGTAGAACCAGTAAAGAGTCAATAACAAGAAATTAGGATGATGGATATCATGGGAAGAGACTCAAAAGTTCCCAGGGTATAATTGATATGTTCCCTCATCTGGGTCCTATTTACTCAAAACATTACCTCTGGAAAGCATTAGCTTTTTATGTTATGTATTTAGCTGTACTTATCCAGAGTTAATCCAATGACTTCAATAGTTGTTTGAATTTGAAGATCATCAACATGACAAGCAACCAGTTATGAGGAGCGAAGGCCAGGGACAGTACTCATACGATTCTCCAAAAATTAAATACATGCTTTTGGTGATGTATGTAGGAGTACTATTCTTTTATTTTCCTAAATGTTTTCCTCTTCAACAAAGACACGTCAAAGCATGAGGTTCTGATTTGTGAGCCAAATGGTTGATAGTAGTAATTTGTTTTCTTACAGTGACAGCAGTTCACCTTTCAGTATTTGGTTATTAACCTTAGAAAGACCTAATTTGTATTCCATCATTTCATGTGACTCATCTCTGAAATCCATCATGACTATGATTTCATATTGATTACATCTTTCTGGATCCTGTTTTTATATCTTCCTGTAATATTTCAATTGTTATTGGTCTCTTTATAATTTGCCTGCTTCCCCATTTATGGCTTCTATTGCACACCTGGGCATTTGAGGAGAGGAAATCTCTCTTTGAATTGCCTCTCCTGATGTTTCTTCAATTTTTCCCACCTTATATACAAGTTTGTTTTTTTTTTGTTTTTTTTTGTTTTTTTGTTTTAAGGGAGGATTTTTTCCCTTGTCTTCTTAGAGAGTTTGGGCTGGGTTAGGAACCACTGATGTGTGGCTCTCTAAATCCCTTTGAGACATTGTATATGATATTGGCTATCCAAATAAACTTGACTTGACTTGACTTGTCAGTTCCAGAGCATAAATTTCTTTATAAAGAACACTGCAACATGTGACTAGTTGAGCCTTGAGTATACTGGCAGCACATCATTTATTGTTGTTGTGATGAATGCACAGTGTTCCACAGTATTTTTGGCTTCTTTCTCTTGCTCTTGCACCTCCTTCCTGGTCAGATTTGCCACCTTTGTATTTTATGCCACTGAACTGTGTTGTTCTGTTTCAGTTTGCTAGTATAAGATCAAGACTTCTGTGAACTTGTTTACGCCTGATGATCCTTCTCTCAAGCTTCTTCAAGTTAAGAACATTGGCCTCAAGGAGGTGCTATTTGTAACAGTTATGAACAGTTACACAATTCATCCCTCCTTTGTACTATATATATCTAGTGCAGGGTCATGGGGCCTGGAGCAATCGGCAGGGTACACCATGGACAGGTCGTCAGTTTACCACAGCTCACACACACATCAAGACAAATAAACTCATTCACAATTCATCCCAATAGGTGGTATAATCCTTATAAAATCTTCTTTCTATGTTCTAGAACTGGCAGACAATCAATATTAAGTTCAACAGACTGGGTTTTGTGAATATCTTCCTCTGAGAAATTGTGCATAAAAATGTAACAGCTTTTCATTTTACAATAGAATTTTCCACATTTGTTATAAAGATATTGTTTGTAGGATAATTCCATTAAGATGCAGTTTCTCATTTTCAAGAAGGTCCTGAAGACATGGTGCATTAAGAAGAACATAAAACATATATATATGTGTGTGTTTGTGTGTGTATATGTGTGTGTGTGTGTGTGTGTGTGTGTGTATATATATATATATATATAAAACATTATATTTAGTTTAGTAACTAATCGTGGTTTTCACAACATCTGAAACTTGGAAATATAATGTACAACATTAACATAGTCCAACAGGAGAACTCATATTACTCCTATTTTATCATCTCTCCCTTGGCTTCCAATTAATTTTAGATTTCATTTTAAAATCCTAATTTTGACTTTTAGAGCTCTCCACTCTGAACACCACAGTATATTATTGATCTACTTCAGCCCACAGCACCAGCCGGCCTCTTAGGTCCTTAGGTCATAGGTTACTGAGAGTCCCTTGCACCCATTTTAACCAAGCCTTTCAGGCTGTAGCACCTAAACTGTGGAATGATCTTCCTCTCTCCCTTCTCTCTGTTGATTCTGTGGACACTTTCAAAAAGCAACTAAAGATGTTTTTATTTAGACAGGCTTTCCAGTAGTATGATGTTTCAGTGGTTATGGTTTTATGCTATTAAAATTGTTTCATGTTTTGTTTTATTTATGTATTTAAATTGATTTTTAATAAGCTGTTTGTGTTTTGTGATTTAAATTGTAAAGCACTTTGTGACCCTCATGTCTGTGAAAGGTGCTATATAAATAAAATTTACTTACTTACTNTAAAGCACTTTGTGACCCTCATGTCTGTGAAAGGTGCTATATAAATAAAATTTACTTACTTACTTACTTACTTACTAGTATCTGTAACAACATGTAATACTTGAGTCAGTGACAATATCATGTTCTAGGTATAATCCATTTGGGACAGTATGTAGCCACAGTAATGTTAGCAAACAGAGTAGATGGATCAATAAACTGTCACAGTGTCACTAGATCAAAAGTGCCCAACATGTGACATTTGATGAGTATCCAAAAGTAATATTACTTAAAAGTAGCATTTACATTTAAATTCTCCTAATGCCATCACGGTATGATGCTATATGGTAGATAGGGTTATGCAAGTATAGAGTGTATTATTAGATTTAATTTGGTAAACAACACAGGTTTGTAGCATGTGGGTAAAGTCACTAAATTCAGTAGTCCAATTTGTGGCCTAATTATTCCCTAACTATACTGTAATTATAACCAGTATCCAAACACTGGGTATTAAAATCTGTCAGCTGTTATTAATTCAGTGCAAGATGGAAGAGAACAGCCGTTTCATGCAGAACTGGGTCATCCTTTAGATGTTCAGAAGCGCCTTGTTGTATCAGTTGTAACTCAAGTATTCAGCCTTCTTTGTTATTGTGAACTGGTTTTTGTGTGTCATCTAACTAGTACACATAAATATTAATGGGAATATTCAGATCGTTATGGTGTTACTGGGGGAAAAATGAAGCATCAATAATGGCTATGAGAAGAAGGAGGATTCCTGCAGGACTTAGAGTATTTGGGAATTTCTCAACAAATTCTATTTAATATTATACAGAATGTCATATGATTTTATGTGCATATGCGTATACATAGTACATATTACAACAATGTTTCACTCAGTGATAGTGTTCAACGTTTAGGGTGACGTTCAGCTTTTCTCCAGCAGATGGCGAGATCTCATCTAATTTGGAGCTTTATTATGCAGAAAGACAGATCCACACAGTATCAGGGCGAAATGGAAAAGCAAATGATTCATGAAAATGATCCACTTAGTAAAACAAGTAGCTTTGTAAATCACAGTCTATTTTCCAATTTTCAGCACAGCAACCCAATCAATATTTTATAGTTTTATGTGCAGCAAGCTGAAATACTGACTGACCACCAGAGTGTGCAAAGGTTACCTTGAGCACCCGGTTTACCTCTTAAAACAGCTTTAAAAGCTGAGAAGAAGCATCATACGCTTTGACTTCAAGGCAGGAGGCAGAGCCATCAGTCAGAGAATCTGGGAAGCAGCAAGAAACCAAATAAATAAGTTAGTGAATTGACTTTTTTCTGAATTCTGATTAGATCCCTGACTAATAAGCAGATATAAAGAGCTCTGACTTGAGGGCTATTTTATAATAGCTTTACTCACGCCAGGACATCTAGAGAGGCCCTCTGCTCTGCCTGATTTCCACCACGAACACTGCATATAGTTAGAAAGCTGAAATTGTTGGGAAAAAGACAAACTGGAAAACCTCAGCATTACAAATTTACACTCCACTCAGACATATGAATTAAGGTAATTAGAGATCTATTGTACTCCATTTGCATAGATTTGCATGAACTTTGCATGGTCCAAACAATACTCAGACATGCACATTAAGTTTCGCTTTTGTGCGAGACCAACTGGAAATGAACCTTCCATAATAATGTATGACAACAAAAATATGTTTTGTTACTGTGCCATTCGTGCTAATCTCATTATGATAATGGATAACCAATCACATTACTTTCACATTGTGAATATAACACTTATACTTAGCCATGGCTGGATTAACCTGCTATAGGACAGAAAAAAAAAAAAAAAAAAAAAAATCCTACCATGTACTTAAAATTTTGAGTCTAAAAATGGAAATAGATGCAATTGTGGTTTATTTTATTACTTCTCACAGGAGCAGATGTCTGGTTTTCCTTATTAACTCACAACATGAAGATGCATTTACCTGTCAGACCTCTTCTCTTTATTTGTGGAATATTTATGATCATGCAGATTGAGGATTACAGATTGCCCAGAACTGCACATTTCTTTGTCTATCTATCTGTTAGCACTGCAATAGACTGCCAACCTGTCCAGCATGTTGCTCTTCTTTAATTCATCCAGTCAGTGTTTAGGAGAGTTGCTGAACCCCCCCCCAGGCTCTGAATAAGAATTTGTATTTTTTCAGCAAATTGTGCCAATTATGGTGTCTAGTCTGCCACTGAAACAAGCCCCTGAGCAAGCAGATGAGAGTGGGTTGTTTCTATGTAGGTGCTCTGTATACACATTATATTAAACTGTGTTGTGGAAACAAAAATCTTAAAATGAATCTATGTTTTATCTCCTCTGTGCTGCCCTCCTGAGTCTGTTAGTGGAAATGGCAGGGTTTGCTGAGAGTCCATATTTTATTCTGAGGTTAGGCTCCAGGGATGCAGCTGTAGGATTCTGGAAAAAAAAAAAAGTAACTTGGCTTGCAAGAATAATATATTAAGATGTTTCTGAATCTGGCAAACAGAGACCTAAAACCCCTGTGTACTTGATTCTGGTTATGTTTTATAAGTGTGTTTTTTTTTTTTTTTTTTNTTTTTTTTTGTTTTTTTTTTTATGAATACATTACATCATGGTTTATAAATCCAAATGAGTTACTATCTTTTTTTCCCCAATCATAAAGGAATTTTCTTTTCAACGTTTAATCAGTTTCAAAGACACCATAGTAGATTACAAACTCTTAACTGGTCAGTCAGTCATACTGGTGATCAGATTTCATAAAATTTGGACCAAATTCTACTAATGACCTTGAGCTGTTTATAAGCATTTTTAAAAAAATTTTTCCCTGAAATGTGACATAAATAAAAATATTCTTAGTTACTTTACACATTGGCAAATTACAAAGAACAGAGAGAAGAAATGAAACAGAAATAAAAGTGATACAAACTGAGGGTTGTATAGGTAATAGGTAAGTAGAACACTATCAAAAGGATTCTGAGGTTTTTTTTTTTTTTTTTTTTNTTTTTTTTTTTTTTTTTTGTTTTTGTTTTTTTTACATTTTGATACAAAATGTCTTTAAAATTAAATCTTAATATATATATATATATTTGGGCAATAATGTCACCAGATGATAACACACAACACCTATTTCATACTTTCTGTTCTTTACTGTCTCAAGCAACTGTTTTAATGTTACTTGTACTGAAGTGTAATTCTCTACACAAATGAAGCAAAACATTATCATTTTTATATCTATATTTATTGAAGATGAAAAAAGGATACAAAGGGTTGTACAATCAAGTCACATTTGTTTGTACATCACTCACAAATGTGTTATTTTATGTATATCAATAATAAATCCTGTATAAACATGTTTTATTTTGTTGCCTAGAGGTATGATGCAGATTTCTCCCTTATCAGGTGTAAACAGGAAACAGATCTGCTGATGTAACATTTACACGTTGTAAAATGAAATCAAGACAAGCTGGAATTTTAAAAATGTGAATAGCAGTGAAGGACTGAAATACAGTTCGAATGTTTATATCAAATCCATGAAAACTTGTAATTTTTATGTAATCCATCAGGGTTTATGATTTTCATTATGGCTCATAATTTTTTGCATTGTTGCTATGATAGCAGGCATATTCAGGGACTCTATATGAAGCAAAATTAATATACACGGGAAGAAGAAAATAGTGGAGAGGCTTACTCTGTTAAAGACTCATACACAGATTATTATAACCATTTCTAACTGAAGGTGTCAAACCCACAGCTGTAGTTTTTTTTTTTTTTTTTAAATTTAGAAGCACACATGCTGCAGAGGAAGTGAAACACAAAGATATAATACCTGCATCATCTGAAAATGAAATGAATGGTTGAGTCTTAGCACATCAAAAAGCCCCATATGAGGTCTTGGTCTTCATATAACTAGGACAAACCTTGGTATCTATCGCAGTCAGGGGAAATTACAATGCCACGCAAAGATTCCAGTAGTTGATCCTCATATTTAATATCATATACAGATGTGGATGTCAATCGCAAATGTTATTGTGTGATACAGAAAAGATGAATGCAATGAATGCAACCTGAGAAATATTTCAGAACTGATGCGGAGAGAGATGGGAACAATATTCAATAGTTTAATTATTTTTTAAAAAAAAAGTGAAAAAGTGAAATATGAGCATAGTGTAAAGAATTAAATATAAAAGCTGGTCCTGACTGGGTGTATTAGTTCATCCTGACAGTTGCCTTCAGGAATAAACTATATTTGTCACTTAGAATGGAATTTTAATGTTCTTTTTTATATACTACCACACCGTTGATGCCCCAGGATTTGTATTGTGAAGAGTTTAAAGGGAGATAACATTCTCTTAGTAACACAGATAGCATGTGGTGGAGACGGTGCTATCTATGTTTAGTCTACTGTTCTTCATTTTCACACCAAATGAGTGCAAATAATGTCATATGAAATGGATGGACTATGAAAGCAATGTTTAAAGCAGTGTTTCTTTCGAATCTTAAAAAATACATGGAAAACTCAGTTTCTCGATGTCATATATTGTATCAAACGATGAGTCAGTGAATTAAATATTTAAAATTAAAAAATATATTTTAAGAAAGCCCTCTGCAAAATGATGTATTTCTTGACCTTTTACATTCATCACTGTCAAAGTTTTAATGATATATTTTACACTTGTTTTGTTTTAGATGTAATTAAATCCCCTCTGAATGCCAGATGCAGCATTATTTGTTCTGCATGACTCACATGGAACGTCAGAGCACAAACTCAACAGAGTTAAATTTGGCATGCTTCTTCCTAAATGGTCCTTAGCCCCCGCAGCACAAAGTTCACATCCCAAGCTGGCCTCAGCCAGACTGGCTGACACTGAGCTGCCCTTTCTCATTCTACTGGGGATTTTGAGAAATGTTTACTCGGAAAGTTCACGACCCTGCAGATCAACCACAATGACACCGTTTGTGATGAAACATACAGGAAATTAGAGGCACACACGTTTCCTGAAGATGAGCTAGAGGTAGAAAGAGGTAGAAATTCAAAGAAGTAGAAATCAGTGAAATGACTGTTAAAACTGTTGTCTCAAAGTCTACAACGGGAATCGGTCGAGGTCAGAGTCAGGTCAAGAGTGAAAATAATCACCTCGGAAAACAGCATCACCCAGGGAGAGGATTCACTTCCATCTTCATAAATCAAAACCTCAAAATCTTCTTCGTACTGTCCTGTGAACACATGAAGACATGCAGTATAAGAGCAAGCTACCTTTGAGGGGATCCAAGGAGGAAGAAGACTCTGTCAGACAGGAAATTGACATTGCTCGTTCTCCCTAGCCAGTTTGTAAAACATTTACCCTCATGCATATCTGACATGGCAAACATCATCCATGTTCTTTCAATGTCAGCCAAGATCCCTCAAGCTGACAGGCTGCACTTTGGACTGTAGGGACTCTCACTCATCATAAATATTACATCGGCTCTGTTTACACGCATGCACATGATCATTCGTGCTGGAAGAAGTATGCAAATCCTTTACTTGAGTAAAAGTACTGATACCACCAAGGAAAAATTCTTGTTTGAAAGAAGATGTCCTGCATCCAAAATTCCAAAAAAGTAATCATACATAAGTTTTACTTGTAAGAATTGAACTTAAGAATTGAAAGTGAAAGTACTCAGTGTGTAAAATTTTTAAAAAGTATTAATATTAACATGTGCTAGATACATGTTAATGCATCTGTAATGAAAATCCCCTAAATTGGAGATATAAGGTTTTTCTTCTTGCAGTAAGAACAACCTGGTTTCTCCAATTTTGGGGGTTTAAAATGGAATAATGAAAAATTTGATACCGAAATTACAAAAAAAAAAAAAAAAAAAAAAAAAAAAAGATGATAAGAAGTCTTTCATGAAAACAAAATGGAGATACAAGGTTTTTAATTGGCCTCACCACCAAAACACCAAGCAAAACTCTGAGAAAAGCCTCATGATTACATGTGAGTTTTTATTGCCACAATAAGAGAATTTCAAATGATGGTATTCTTTGCAGAAAACTCAACAGTAATCTGGAATACCATCAGGGGGAGTTCTAAGTACAACTAGTAGTACTCATACCATAGTTTGAGAACCACTGCGCAACAGCAAATTTCTGACCTCTTAATGTTTAAAATATTGTGTCAATGAGCCAAAACAAGGCTGAAATACAAGGTTTTTATCTGACAACAGCAACTACTTATGAGTTTATCTCAAGTACAAAATATACAGTATTAATTCTGCAAAATAGGTAGTAATTACAGTAAACAGATGAATAAAATGGAAATAATCAAGGAAAGTTTTTCAGGATAAATTTATTCAGTTAATTTTCACCTTTTGTATAAAAAAAAACTATGAATTCTGGCACTTCAGCCTCATACGTTACACACCAAGGGGACTCTCTGTAGAAGAAAATGAACCTTTCACTTACAGCTTTGGCTTCCAGCCTTTCTGCAGATTTTAAAACTCTGCACATTAAGATTATTAGTCATTAATGACTAATTCTCCTTTTATATATGCAGACCTACTGGGAAGCCCTGGGAGGCAGAGAAGGTCAAGAGGCTGTCAGGCATGATTAAAAGAACGGACTTAAGTAATGCTGCCACTTGTCATATATACATGAAACGTTAGAAGAATGGCCTTGTGATTGTAATGCCTGAGGGTCAGAGGGAAGAGTGGGAAGGAACGGGGTGGGAGCTGGTGGTGACGTATGCGTGTGTGTGTATGGTGGTAGTGGTGGTGGTGGGGGTCACAGCTGCAGGCCAACAGTTGATCCTGTCCCGGGAAACAGGATCAGCCAGGTCAGGGCAAAAGGGGATGAGAGGTCATGACCCCGGGGGGTTAAGGAACAAACTTCACAAAAGAGGTACATCTTCAAAAGCAAAAGCCCCATTGGGGGAGCTGGTGAGGTTGGGAAAATAAACCAGTCTGACCTCCTTTTCTCGGAACGGGAGTTTCCCCAGGTGTTTGCTCCAACCTCTTTATTGTAGCCTGAGTTTAGCCTCCTCTTTCATCTACCCATTGCAGCAGAGATCTTTCCAGTGGTCTGTTATTGTAAGAAAAACATTTTTCATTAAGAGTTCTGTTTTTATGACACCCCAAATGGGATCATGTGACCCATAAAGTGCTAATTTCATAGGGTGTGTGTGTGTGTGTGTGTGAGTGAGTGTGTGTTTGCATAACATGTCAGGTCAAACCATGTGCTCAAAGTTCAAACACTTGTATGAGGACAGGGTGATCACACATCTGTGAGCATATTTATCACACCAATCACCATGACAACTAGTGACAAGTGTGAGCTCTGTATGGCCTCCATCTGAATAAACAAAGCACCCACTAAGACTTTTCTCGCTAACACTCACTACATTTACATGCATGTTAAAATTTAGATCCTAATCTGATTAAGGCAGTAAGTCCATTTTTGTTACACATCATGTAAACACCATAATTGCACTGAAATCAGCATAAATTGAGTAAAAGACCTAGATTATGTGATTTGAAATCGATTTAGTCAAGCATGAAAAATCCATCGGCTTACAATCAGCACAAGCATTCTGGATGTTCATTTCTTCACGTGCCATGCTTCCTCTTCTTCACCGATTAAACAAAGAGTCATATATCCAGCTAACAACGGAATCCAATAAATGCCTGCATGTATATGTCTTGCTCTGTGTTATTGCTTTAAAGGACCATACCAGCCATTGTGCATGTTTGAGCCCAATATATACAACCTGCATGTATATTACTGACAATCCATTTCCAAAGCATAAAACTATATTTTAGTTTTCCTCTTATTTTTTCAAATCCCAAAAGCTTTCAAAATTAAAATGTTCAGGTGATACACCCACCTTAAAATTCAATGTTTTGCCTTCTAACACTTACGCACAATTGTAGAAGGCGCAGCCATTTTAATTTCTGTCTAAAAACCGTCTTGTCCTGGGACTATATTCCCTGGTGGAAACATACATCGTCTTCAGTGCAGCTCCATGTTGGAGTGGTGAAATGAAGCTTCTTTGACATAAAAAAACAACAACAAAAAACTGAATAGACAGTATTTACTGTGATGAATTGCTTATCTCAAGCACGTTACAAGTTTTTACAAGTTGATTTTAATCACATTCTGGAAAGAACTGAAATCATTGGCAGCCTGGAAGGCAGGAAATAAAGTGTAAAATTTACCAGTCCAGTAGTATATTTTGGGAAATGGTTGTCAGTAACCTAACATGTATGTTGATTATACTGCATATATTGGCTCAAACATGCATGATCGCCAGTATAGTCCTTTAACTGCAGTACAGACAAAAATCTGAGTATAGCTTGCATGTAATTATATTGACTGAAATATTCAGATTGTACACAAGAACACTTCATTTTTGTGTTCATCCTGTTTCAGTTTTCTGCAGTTCCTATGCAGACACTGCAAACTCTTGACTGAACGCATTACGTACAGTCATTAAGTTGTTTATCAGAGAGTTAGCATCTGTAATGTCAGGAAGTAGGTTTTGGAGGCCTCATAACTATGAAGCCTCTTGTGGGACTTGTGAGTCCTTGGCCTCTAGTTGAGTCACTGGTGACCTGCTGTACAGCGTTCACATCCTTTTGGCCTCATACTGAGGTCAGGAAATCAAAGAGAGAAGCCACAGACAAACATCTGATTGTCAAGTTTTACACCTTGACCTCGGCTTAAACTTGTGACTCCCCCCTTTATGTTCACCGCTGCTTCAGCAATCGCAGGAAATCAAGAGGTTACTGGTGGTTCAGCCTTGATAAGAATCTTGAAATAGAGAAGTTCAGAGAGGGGAAAGGTTATGGGGAGTTTAAAGAGAGTGCAGGCAGTCAGTCATGGGGAGGATTAAATAAAAAGGGAAGTCGGGCCTGAGCAACTGTGCTAGATTTCAAAAGTGCATTGCAGACAAAAAGCCGTCTGTTTGCTCACTGGACTTCATATTCAAAAACTAGTGTGAGGAAGTTAAGCTTGAACTCCCCTTCACCTTTACAAAGTCTCACGCTACAGGCTATTTTACTCAAGCACATCATCACAAAATGGACAATTATGTAGTCTGAACCTGAAACTTCAGGTAGTTTAATGACTGCACCCAGTGTCTATTTTGGGCTTTAAATAAAAGATATATACCCCAAATTTTAAAGCACATCCTTAGGCATGTATTCAGGGTACATCTGGTGACCTCCACACGTCCTCCCTCCTCTTGGTGTCTTTCCTGCCTTTGTTAAGACTCAGCACTGTAGTGAACAGCAGCCAACTCAGAAGCAGGAGTTTTGGGGAAAATACCGGACATCCTCTGGCTCTACTATAACTGATTACTCAAAGTGCCTCTTGGCTTCTGATGTCCTTTGTTAACAATAATAACTCTGATATTGGGATGTAGGGTGCCATAATTAACTCACCGGTTGTTTGGTTTGCTCATTAGCTCCATAAAAGTGACTGATCGCCCTCATAAAACTCAAATAAGCTATACATGAATGAATAAGAGAATATACTTTAACATTTATATCATTTAAAGGGGAGATACATAAAGATTTACATGTTCCAGTTTTTATTGTGGGTCTTTTTTTTGAAACACTTGCATTGCTTTAAAGGACCATACTGGTGATTTTGCATGTTTAAGCCAATAAATACCACCTGCATACATGTTACATTACCAACAAATATTTTCCAAAAAAAAAAAAAAAAAANTTTAATTTTTCCTCCATATTTTGCCAAATACCCTAAGGAAAAACTATAATACATTTTTTTTTTTTCGTTTTTGAAATTGGTTGTCAGTAGCATTATATGTACGTGGGTTATAAATGGTCTCAAACATGCACGATCGCCGGTATGGTCCTTTAAGAGTAATTCAGGATCTATGAGCTTACTGGATGCATTTCTATAGGCATGAAGCTCACATTTTGTGACCTATTTGTACCCAATTCCCTACCATATTATACTATTAAAATAAAGGAAAATAACAAATCCTCTTACAGAATATAGAGCCACATAAATATATTGATTACACATTAAAGACAGGAATTAAATTTCCATAAACCAATGCTAACAGTTCAGAATATGTAATATATTCAAATACATCCCAAGTTTGTGAATTTAAATTGTCAAATGAAAAGCACAATTATAAATGGCAAAACAGAAAAAAAGGAAACACGTTCATACTAGGTCATGCATTTTAGTACTTTATTTTTGAGATATCAGTGCAAATGAACACCAAAAATGAAAACATAAAAAAATGAAATAATGTTTCAGGTCTTCACATGAAAAAATGAAACATCTCTTTTTCTTTTTTTTAATATTTGCTGCTACAAATGTATTTCTTAGATGCACAATGCAGGTCTATGATTGTACGTCGATCCCCCACTATAGCCCCAAGCTCTTTCACAGAGCTTTGTTAACCAGTAACAGAAAAAAAAATCACAAAAATATTCAATGCACGTTTATTTTTTCACACATTTTTATCAACTTGCTCAACAGTCTGTGGTTATTTAGGGACTGTTCATATTCTAAACGAACCTCTCTGTGATAAAAAAAAAAGATCTATTTTAAGACTTGACATTTTCCCCCATCACCAGTAGGGATACACAGGTAGTTCCCATGCGTCTGCATGCAACAGGCAGCAGTGAGGAGAGTCAGACATTATTACACGACACAGCGCAGGATAGATTATCATTTACCACATAGACACATGCAAAGAACAAACCAACCAAAAAAAGATGGGCATAGCATCCTCTGCCTTTGTATGTACACTTGTACGCATATAATTCATATTTACAATATCAGGGCATTAAAAACTAGGGTAATATCTTTTCTTTAACATTACAAAATAGTCATCTTTCATACTGAAAGTACTATTTACACAAATATATTTAACCATTGTGAAAATGTATTAATAATAGAAGAGACGTACTCCATAGGTACATGTATTAAAAAAGATCACAAGACTAAATGGATAAAAGCAATGTGTGAAATTAAAATGGATACAGAAAAGAATACAGGACAATCAAAATGAGCTGGATACCAGATATCCCTCAAGACACCAAAAAACATCTTGGTGATTTTTGGGGCGCAGGTACACATATCCAGCTGCTATGACAAAGAAATGTACTTGTGGTTTTCTCTTTGTTTTCATGCAATTCTTTTTGATATTTTATGAGTTAAGAGACTGCCACAGAAAGAAAAGATGTCCATAAAGCACAACAGTTAAGAAATAATGGAAAAAAAAGAAAAAAGAAAAAAAGTCACAAACTGTCAAAGTCTCAATGGATAACAATACTGACATTTTTCATTACATGCCATTAAATAATTCTAAAAGGGACACCGATGACTCAGATTCGATAGTGCAAACTCTAGGCGCACCTTTAAATGAACGGAAAAAGAGAAAAGAGACATGCCATGTGCTTCACATTTTAAGTCCTTGTGTGCATGAAAAGAAACGGTGCCGGATTATCCACGACAAGTTTCTAACACAGTGAAGCCTTTTAGCTGTTGCTCCAGAAACCTGTTTACACACAGTTGCTCAACTGTAAGCACCACACATGCTTTGCTGACCCATCTGCTAAAAAAAAAAACTGCACAATCTGCAAAGACAGTACCCTTAATTTGCACCGTCAAATTTTTTTGTCTTACAAGTTCAATTAAAAGAAAAAGCAAAATACAATGATTTGTGACCATTCAAAACCTCTTGATATATTTTCATTGCACTGCTAATTATACCACACCACAATTCATAAGGAAAAGCAAGAGAACACATCCATCATGGCTGGATCATCACTGAAGCTACTGCAGTGTGAATATTGTTTTCAAGGTCCTCCTTTCAATTAATCTAGCTTGTATATTTTTTTGTAATAGACTGCTATGACTGCCCTAGAATGACTTTATTTGGAACCTTATCTAAAATTGATGGGACTGTCTATCTGAAAATGTTCTGATGGAGAAAAATAAATAAATTTCCACTGTAGTGAGTGGGAACATTTTTGGAGTCATCAATAATAAATGTTGCTTGAAATGTTCTTTCTAAATGTTTTATGGCAGGAAACACAGAGGACATGGAATAGTGATATGTGCACATTTCAGATATAAATTATAGAGTAAAACAACACCAAATTCTAAAGGAGGACTTTGTAGTTGACAAACTGAAATATATAATGAATGATTATCAATGATGGGCAAAAGTTATATTTGACATTTGTGTAATTTTGGTTGAATCATTTTGCAAAGACAGAACTATTTTGTACCATTCCACATCTCAATATTTAAAATTGAGAAAGCAATGCAAAGATGCATATGAATTTGAATTTGCACTACTCCATTAAAAAAAAAAAAAATCTTAATTTTTGCATTCTTTATAATGTCAAACTTCCAACCAATTTGGCAAGTCAGTAAAAAAGAAAGAAAAAGAAGAGTCACTAAATTCTTTTTTTACTTTATATATATTTTTTTGTAGTTGATAAAACGTCGATTCTTATGATTGGCTCAGCCCTTGGCTCTCATGGCTGTGCTTGTCATTGTAGGTTGGTGATTGTGGGGTGGAGCTCAAACTGTGTTCATAAGCATGCACGTCACTGATTGGCTCTTCTTTAACTCTAACCATAGACTGGGTCCCCTCTGCCTGATCCTTCATCTCCTTCCTCAGCTGTGCACTGCCCTTCTGCAGCATGTAATACAGAATGGGGTTGGAGCGAGAGAGCCGTGGAGAGTCCGGACTGGAGTCGCATCCCTCATCCTCATCCTCATCCTTCTCTTGACCAGTCCATTGTACAGGGCTCTCAGGCTCCTGTTTGACTAGCGCTGGGGGGTCCCGCTTTCGAGTGACTGGCCATGGAGCTGGGTGGCGACCCCATGGGGTGCGGATTGGGCCATCACCTGTCTGGGGGGTTGGCAGTTGTCTTAGTTTGCTTGGGAGGCCTGAGCTGAGGGAGCCGTGGGGATGCCAGGGCATGTGGAGGAAGCTGTGATGGTGGGGCGGTTGGCTAAGAATGGTGCCGTTGGTCTTGCCATTGGCCTCCAGGACAGAAGGGCTGAGCGCCCCCCGGGGCTGCTGGGACAGCTCCTTCAGACAGTTGTCGGAGAGCAGCAGCTGTTTAAGCACGTTGAAGCCCCGACTCTCTCTGGTGAGGGCTTCACTTGGGGGGCTCCTGGATGGAGCCTCCTCTTCCTTGAGAATCCTCTGCTGGTCAGGCTCTTCCTGAACAGCAGAGGAAAGGAAACTGTTGGTGTCACCACTGTCCCCTGCTCTTGGTGAGCTGCTATTATTCAAACTATCAGTTCGATCAGAGCACAGGCGTCTCTTCTTGGGACTGGGGCTTGGATAATCTCTCTGTTCCTCTTTAACCTGTCTAGGCTGTGACTCAGCCTGCACAGCAGCACTGGTATAATAGGTAGCAGTCTGTTGTTTTAGCAGCTGGCTGAGGAGACCATATTTTGCTATGACCTCTGCAGGCCGTGGCTCTGTTTTAAAGTCCTGCTGGGGTTCTGAGAGGGGGCTATTCTTCTCATAGCCACTCCGCCTCTTTCTGCTACTCAAGTCCTCAGATGTACCTGAAAATGGCCCCACCTCTTCCACAAGTTCTGTTTTGACCTTTACATCCAAAGCAGGACCATTGGAGCTGTCACAAATAATGGAGGCACCAGGGCTCTTCTCAAAGCATCCCCCTGCCACCTCCACACTCCTTCTACCGCTCCCACTGGGCCTGTCTTTGCGGCTGACTGTTGCAGCGGCTGAGCCTGTTCCCAGTAGGAGCTGCAGCACTGTGCGCCTCTCCAGAAGGTTCTCAATCTGTGAAGAAGGAGGTGAAGCTTCCTTTCGACTGTAAGGTGTGCCACTGCCTGAAGGTCCATCAGAGAGTGGAGTGGTGGCGGTCCTGTGGACTGGGGCATTGAGCCTCTCCAGCAGGGCAAGGGGCTTGCCGACATCCAGCTCCTGGCCAAGCCCTTTGCTGGAAGGGATGGGTGGGGAGGATGAAGCTGTGCCACACTGTGCCAGGTTCTGTAACAGCTTACTGGCGCTGAAGGCAGGCTCTGAAGCCTTTTCTGCAGAGAAGTCCTTAGATTTACACAAATCCAGTGGGCTGGACTGGACATGGGGGGAGGGGTAAGAGTATGGGGACAGTGCACCACTGTGGTCACGATTAAGTGAATAGATAGGCTGACCTGGGGGACCAAGTCTATCTATGGGGCTCTTTGTCCTGGTGTCCTCCCAGGACACCAGTCCCTTTGGCTGGCCTCGAGACATGGTGGCCATAGTTATATCAAGTGGCAGATCCTGGTTACCTACGCTTTTATTTACCATCTCATTATTTCTGCGCTCAAGAAGGAGCTGCATAAGTGTGACCTTTGGGTTGGATTTTAGGTCTTGGCTCGTTTCAGGCTCCCTGTTCTTGGAGACCTTTGATCCTGATGGCTCTGGTTTCCACTTGTTTATCAATGACTCAGTTAGTTTGTCCAGAGAGGAGGTAGAGAAAGAGGAGGAGGAAGAGCAGGAGGAGGAGGAGATAGCTGTAGAGACAGAGGAGACAGCAGTGGAAGAGGGTGAAAAGGCTGTGATGCATGGTTGAGCAGAAAGAGGAGGGGAGAAAGCAGCTGGGGGAGAGGAAAACACATGGGTGGAAGAAGAAAGAGTGGAGGATGAGGAGGCTGAGAAAGAGCAGGAGGAGATGTTGATTTTGGGGCCTGTGTCTTGGGCACTGGCTCGGCTCCTCATGGAGAGGTCAATGGGAGAGCAGCTTGAGTAGGAACTCTCTGCGTCACTGCTGTCCTTGGCCAGGCTCCTCTCCTGGGTGGAGCACTCGCTGTCTGAAGTGACTGAAGAGGAGCCGCTTGGTGGTAAAATGCCGCAACTCTCCTCCAGGTGCCCGTTCTTGGTCAGCTGCTTCTGGTTATTGTGGTTGTTAAGCAGCAGCAGGAGCAAGCTGCTGCACGTCTGTGGGGGGCGAGATGGACGAGAGTCAAACCCTCTCTTCTCCCTTGGTAGCTGACTGTGTGTGTGGCTTGGAGCATGTGGGGGAGGGGGCGNCAAACCCTCTCTTCTCCCTTGGTAGCTGACTGTGTGTGTGGCTTGGAGCATGTGGGGGAGGGGGCGGTGAGCTTTGGCTGTGGCCACGCAGCAGGGAGGGGCTCCGTGGACCTGACAGGGCCACTCGAGGGAGTGTTGCTGTTGTCGTTACAGTGGTTTTCGTTGTCATACCATTTTGACCGGTTACGGAGCTCATGTCTGGGGCACCAGGCAGAGTCTCTCCAACGCTAGGTGGCCTTATATCCTGGCCCATCTGCTGGGTTGCCATGGCTGCGAGTCGCTCACTTGCAGAGCGTCCAGAGAGCTTAGCTTTTAGCGCATGCTCTCGGGAGTACTGCTGGAGATGGGCTTCACTGGACAACAGCAGGGCCAACTGACTACAAGCGACGCTGGGTTTGGGGGACGGTGCTGGGCTAGAGCGGATTTTCACCATGTTGGCCACTGCCTTAAGACGCTCTGCGCAGGACACCGATTCAGCATTGGGAGTGGAGGGTGGAGTGGCACTGTGCGCTGAACGTGGTGATTCTGGGGGTCTGTCCTGGCTGCGTCCCCGGCGACTGTAAGGTGTGTTGCTGTGATTCTGCAGTTTACTCTTCCTCATCAGGCCCTTCAAGCGGCTAGAGGCTGTCCCATATACAGGAAGTGGCTCTTTGTCTGTAGGTGGTGCTTTGGATGGAGAGGAACACTCACTGGGGGACTTATTGGGCTGCTGGGACATTGCCACACTCTGAAGCCTTGAGCTGAAGGACTGAAGCAGGGAAGCTAGTAAGGTGCTTTCCCCGGCATGAGGAGAGCCCTCTAGTACCCCGTTCTGCAGGCCTCCCCCTTGGCCATTTAGCTCCACTGGGGGTGAACTCATCCGCTGGCTCCCTGGATCATTCCAGGCCCCAGAGCGCAGTAGACGGGCCTTTTTTAGATGCTGCGAAACACCCAGCGTAGGCCCGTTGGTTCCAGCTTTGGGAGCTGTAGGGCCATGGTTGGGCAGTTGGAAGTGCCCACCCACCTTGTCACCCTGCTCCTGGTTACTGCGGGCAGCCTCAGACCTCCCGTTTGCTGTGGCCCCAGGCCCGGCCACAACTGGATGCATCAGTAAACCTTCCAGATAAGTTAGAACAGCTGAATCCTTGTGTGTCTCAGGGCCAGGCTCCTCCCCATGAGTCATGTTCAATACTAGGATCCCCTCGTATGGTTCAGCACTGCTACTGAGAAACAAATGTCCACTGGGTCATCTGGTTGACAGTGGCATGCACTTCCAAAATACCAAAAAGAGGGCAGACAACTGCACAGAGCTAATTTGTGAGGGGGGGCAGAAGGATGCACTGGCTAAATGTTATCCCTCACAGCAGTGGGTACAGTCAGCACAGTGGCAAAACAACAACCATGGTTGGAGGCAATCTGGGGCAGGTTGGCCTCCCAGGCATTGTTGTACGCCTTTAAATACTGGATGATCCCAGAAGGCCCAGCTCCAGGCTTATGTGAGTAGCAAGCGAGGAGTCAGCAGGATTTCACCACAAAGATGTTGACACATTCCGTGGCTGTGGATGTTTGGGATATCTGTCCTCAGACCTGACGGTGGTTCTGTCAGTGGCGCCTTTCAGCTTTCCAGGACTCACATGGGGGACCTATAGCACAGAGCAGGAGAGAGAAAAAGAGAGAAGGAGGGATGGAAAGAGAAAGGAATATAAAGAAAGGGAGAGGGAGACAGAGAGTTTGATGGAGAAAAAGGGGAGAAAAATGGAGAAACTCTGTGAGAAGCAGGGATTTACACAGCACTATATTACATTCATTTCACCGCCTTGTCCACCATCTCTGTTACTTAGCAACATTTCAGATTGACTGCACACGGCTCCTTCTACGCTCTGCACTCTACCCTCGCAGCCACCAAACAGATGACAAATGTAGATTAGGCCTGATTGGATCCAAATTGAAAATTCAAGCCCACTACGTTGAAAACATTCAGGTCTCGAGCTTTAAGTCCCTCGCAGTGATGTCTTTCAAAAGTGAAGGGTCTTGTGAGAGCTGTGAATAATTTCTTATGCAGCTTGTCATTTCAGTGGATTATCCCCCCACCTCCTCCTGCTCCTTATGCACTTGAGCGGCATCTCACACGACACAACCCCGACTCTGCACAAAGCAGCAGCCACCCACCCACTCACCCACATGCACGCAAGTAGGTATTAAAGCATGCATGCCTAGACACAAGCATGAGTGATGATGCATGAAGCCATACACACACACACACAAACAAGAGAACAGGTGAAAAGAGCCCGGGTGGATTCTGTATTTCACCACAGCTTTATCTTTATTAACACCTGCCCAGCTGAATCCTTTACTGAGCCTAGTAGGTGTTTTGAGCTTCAATGGCTTTTAAATCAGAAGACAAAAGCAAAAAATAACCTGAGTTGATGTGATTTAAATCTTAGTTACAGGTACAGTACAAAGGTAGTAAGGATACAGTAACAGACAATCTGTATAGGACTGTCAAGTGTGTGTGTTAAGGGGTGGGGAGGGGTGGTTTAAGGATCAGGTGCACCTGTCACACCACACCACTGTCAGGAGGGCAGAGTCGATGACACCGGGGTGAGAACTGTGCCAGTTTCCATGACAGTGTCAGTGGTTCTGCCCTAGGAGACCTCTGCTATGAACCCTGTCAGCGTGGTTTCCGTGGATACAGGACACTGCCGACAGTCCTGGCCACGTCCCATAAAGGTTAATTAATACAGAGTTTCCACCTCGCCTCAGCTGCTGTCTGTGTCCTTTCCCGAAGCCGTCCTCACCTTTGTTGTCCGCTGAGTGGACCAACATAGCAGGTCACACAACAGGACAGCAGCCCTTGATTATGACGAAAGGCCATGGCAACCCATGCAGCCACTAGCCTAAATACTTCACAGAGAGCAGCAACAAGAGCCAAAAACAACAAGGCAGCAGGCTTCTAATCAGGCTGAAATCCATCCCTGCGGCCAAGGTCCACAGGTTGGCATGACAGAAAGGGCAACGAGGTGGTACTTTATATGCCACCTTGAAAATGAGCAGGGATTAGAGGCTGGATTTAAGGTGATCAGTGAGCAATAAAGTCTGAGTAGCAAGAAGAAAACAATTGGATTTGGCTATTTTAACTAATTTTCAAAACCAATGGGTCTATAGTTTGATGAGACTCCTTACAATGTGTAGCATTGCATGAAGAATAACTTCTGTGAGATTAGCCCATCAGCATCAGTTCAAGGCCATCTTTAAGCTGTTGACCTAAATATGACAGCAACAAAAGCCAACCTGGTCACACTGGGCCATCTGACGTCTGCTGTCATGCTAATCTTAGATGCTCAGGATTAGGGCTATTTTCCCAGCAGTAAGCTTGACACAATTATAATAGAACGCCCTGTAACTCTACATTTGATAAACATGTAGGCACGTTTCTTCAGCAAGTTTGGAATATTTATTAATATGCCAAAATACGGCCTTCAGTCAATGAATAAAAAAAGAAAAGAAAAAAAAACAGTAAATGGAGAAAAAAAAAAAACAGACATGTTTTCAACATGAGGAATTCTGTTAATCTCTGTGCCGCTGGCAGTGAACTTGTAGAATTACAGCTGACCTTGTCTACATTTTTGCACAAAGAAACTTCACTACAGAGCAGACGAGGCTGCACAGGGACACGGTGACACTGCGCCGAATTCGTTTTGTATACAACACAGATACTGCATCCTCTATCTCACATAAAGCAGGAATTACTCTTTAAATAAAGTGGGGACCTTATGGCTCTTGAGAGACATGTAACGACAGAGTTGGTGTCAGAAAGCCCTGCTACAGCAAGGGCAAGGAAAAATATGTTCTCTACAGCGACAGAGCTCTGTTAACAAACAAATGACCTTAATATAGCAAAAGCTGTCCTCTATAGTGAGCCCCTAAAGCATAGCTTCCTCCTTTCCCCTTTCTGAATGCATGATGCGTACATTACTATTACATTATCTCCCCTGGCGCATACATCGAAAATGACCTTACACATCTGTTAACATGTCATCTCATTGGTGGTGGCACCCAAAAAGCCTGACCTACATCCCCCCCCTCCCCCAGTGTGGGACACCACAGCACCAATGAGCAGCTCTACGGTTTCTGTGGTGATTATCCATTATCCTTGACAATGTCAGCCAATGACAGAGCAGGCACCATTCTAAAGTGATTTTTACCCCTACAGTCAGCCACGTACATGTGAGAGGGAGGGCAAGTGAAGGGGAGGGGTGAAAGCTTCATCATCCCCTGGCTAGTTTGTCTCTTCATCTATTTCTCTCACTCTCTCTCTCTCTCTCTCTCTCTCTCTGTCTCGCTCCTCTCATACTTAAAGACAGCGAGAACAGGAAAGGTCACAGAACTCTCAGCTACTTCTGAAAATATGCGGAATTTGCATTAGACATGAAAATGTCAGATGGAGATGTCATGGATTATACCTCAAAATGTGACCTTCTTTCCCCTTAATGACCTCCAGATTATACCCCCCCCCCCCCCCCCNCACCCACTCACACACAGGCACACACACCACACTTGCCATGTAATTCAGCCCTCCAACCCTACATATTTTTTTTCAAATGTGAGTTCCTAAATGACCTTCATTGTCAGGGATAGTAATCCATTTAAGCCATTTAAAATGTATGAGACCAAACAAAAGAATTAAAAAGGGGAAGAGCCAAAGGAGTGGCAGTTAAAGTCAAGGTCATTCATGCCGCTAAGGCTTTTCCACTTCATGCAACAGCTGGTGTCCATGCAAAGCTCTGGGCGTTAATAAAAAGTGACAATGCTGCCCGAGCAGTGTGTATTACTAATGTCTGACACCAGCCTGGCAGATGTGTTCTCCCTGCATTTAAGGGGAGTCAAGGTTAAAGGAATTTAAAAGGAGAGGCGATGCCTAAACACTATTATATCATGTAATCTGCAGCCCAGCCCTGCTGCACATACTCAACAGGGGTAGCTCACTTACACATGCAGCGTGACCGCTATTTGTAAATTCAATATGGCCCTGACATGATTAAATAAGAGAAAACATAAGCTACCTGACCAAATGCAGTTGTTCCAACCCTTCCACCAGAGGAAAGTTGAATTAAAAGCTCTCTCTCACCTTGAGAGAGGTAAACAAGAGAATAACATGCTACCAAACAGCAGGAGACTACAAGAGAATGTTTTCGCAGATAAGTCAATCAGGACAAAAATCACACTGAAATGCAATACACAGACACATGCACACCCACACAATGAGAACTAGGGCACTCTGACCCACTTCTTAGAATGCATTGACCAAACAAGTCATGCATAGCACACACGCCCGTGTGCGTGCAAGGAAAGCCGTGGATGTACCCCACATAAAGGAAATGTGATACACGGATGCTGAAAAGTCAGAGCTCTTGTGCTAAGTAGCACAGGCGATCCAAAGGGAAAACAATCCTCCTCAGCGATGGCTGAATGCTAACTTGGACAAAAAAGGGACTGGAGTGCTAAAGTTCTGGACCTGCATCTGGCCTTGAATGATAACTGCGGGGGTGGATTTTTATCTCCATCTGTACTCATCAGTACAAAGAGTTCTAGGAGCTGAGAGAGAGAGAGCACAGAGGAATTTGTGCATGTTGATGAGTCATCTTAGCAGTTCAGAGCCCAGCTGACTGGCAGAGGATCCAGCCGACATGGCCCGTACAGTCACACCACCGCACTGTTTCCCAGACCCGGACAGTCTCTCCCCTTACCTTGCCCAGGGTTGCATGGACATGCTTGCAAAAATGTTTGTGTCCACAGTAAATATTTGTGTGCCATTTGGAAGACCCACCCAAGGGCTATTTCCTGAGTGGCTGAGAATTAGTGCATCAATTAAAAACACACACACATTCCTTCTTAATGAGCCGTGGCTGCCATCAATCTATACCTGATTCGTTTCTATTGGGCTCCGAGGTAATCTTCTGCTTACATCGTCTCTCCAAAATGGTGCTCATTTCCCTCCCGAAACGGCACACATTTTCCATTTTGTAAACACTGGCACTGGAAACAGGAACAGCTGATTGCCCCATGGCTGGCACAGCAAAGGGCAGAGAGAGAGCTGCTGAAGCAGACTGCAGTGGTGATGTCTGAGGGAAATGGGCCACTTTGCAATTGAGATCAAATGTCCCACTGTCAGGCTGCTCGTAATGCTGGATTAAACCAGCTAAAAAACCCTGCACTTTAATGAATCATTTCCTTAATATCCTTGGCATCAGACCTAAGAGAGCCATTGCTGTGAGTCAGCAAGATGCCTGTTTTTACGGGGTTAAAAGAATTCTGATTGTCACTGCGGGTAATTCGGGATGGTTTGGTGTAAAACGGTCTTTGACAAAGGACCATATCTGTGGTTTTGCATGTGTGAGCCCAAGAAATACTTCCTGCATACATGTTACATTATTGGCAACCATTTTCCAAAATATACTACCAGAGCCATGCATTTTCAAATACTTTTTCCCAGGCAGCCATTGGTTTCAGTTTATTCCAGTATGATATAAAAATCTACCTCAAGTACAGACTTAAAACATACTTCAGATAGTTAATTTATCACAGAGAACCATACGGCGTTATTATTTTTTTTGTCAATGTTACGTAATTTTGGCATTTTGACAGATAAAAGCACAGAATGATCAGAAAATTCTCCAGGCCAGCGTGGTTGTTAGCAGGCGAAACATTGAATTTTAACGTGGGTGTATCACTGAACATTTGATTTTGAACAAATGTAAAATAATATGTAAAATAATATGAAAACTAAAATACGGTTTTATATTTCGGAAGAAGGTTGGGAGTAATGTAACAGGTATGTGGGTAGTATATATTAGGCTCAAACATGCAAAACCACCGGTACGGCCCTTTAAGTGATAGAAAAAAAGAATATTACATATCTCTTCTATCATTTTTCCTTTCGTTATGCTCCCGCTGACCTACTTTCCGGTTTTAAATCATCCTAATGCTCACTGTGAGTGGGTACACTTGGTTGTCAAGAGACATTCCATCAAAAACACAATACTTTTCCCCCCATTTTAAGTAAACAGAGTCTCACTCAAAGTTACACAATTACACAAATCTCTTCAATCATGTCGGCATATTTAACCTAATAATGCATAAAACAATTACGTGTAAGCTTTTCAGAGAAAATTCCAAACTGCACCAATCCAGTTGGCAGGAAGAGCTGAGTACACACCAATGAACAGGAGACTGCAGTAAGATTAGTACACCTAGAACCTCATGTCTGACCCAGTACAAAAACAGCCTCACTCTAAGTATTCCTGACAGTTTCAGACTAAATTGGCAGAAACCTGTCCATACACATGTAAACTGAGCTGACATCCAAGTTAATGTGCAACTATAGCACCAATTATAAGGCGTATGACCCGGTTACAAGGTTTATTTGGTGCGAGCATCTACAGAAACAAAGCAAAAGCCTTTGTGACCATTTTTAATTTTTGACCTCTAATTTGAGACACATTATTTACCCAAATAAGAGCTAGGAAAACAAACTTCTAAAAAAATTAAAGAAAGAAATAATCATTATAAATCCTTTATAGTGATTTGTACAGACAAAGTTTTGATATAAAACTGATATTTTAGTTGCCAAATTTGAGACATGTATTTTTTCTGTGTTCAAACTGGGTAAAATGACACTGAAAGCTTAGTGCTGAAACAACGCAGTCACTTCCTTTGTTTACGATCGTGTGCATGGGGATGGAAAAATGAAAACAAACATGGAGGACAATGATACACTGGCAAGCATTCAACTTCCAGCAGCATGAGCTCAGGTTAAAACCATGTTGTGTCGCTACTTTGGATTACACATTTTAATTGAAAAACACAAACTTAATACTTGAGGCTGATGTAAATCTGTCATCACATTGCAGCAAAACACGCCAAAGTGCAGGCACATCTCACTCAACAACACAGAGGAAGATGTTATTTTATTTGCCAACAGACTCCAGATATGGATCTTTATAGCTCACAAGTATATAGATTATTNAAAAAAAAAAAAAAAAAAAAAACTCCTTTAAAATATATCGCTTAAAATACTGAAAATCAGTTGCAGCAACAACAAACTATTCTGCATAGTCCAGTATTAAAAAATAACAAGTCAAGAAACTCCTGTATGACAAAATTGCATTACTTAAAGAACCACAATACATTTCAATTTAGCACCTCTATCATATGATATATTGCTATAATACCAGGATAATAACAAAAACTACTTTTGCTGCCATGCTAGGGCATTTGTATATTGTCAAATTAGGGATTTATTGGTATCTGTTCGCATATCTCACATAGCCAGAACTCTGTCTTGTCAAAGAAAAGTCTGGAGAAATTCAAGCAAAAAAGTCTGTCAGAGTGAGTTGCCCCTATTTTTAAACAGAAAAATAATGCTTGTGTACTCAGCCAGACAGGCAGGCCTTGTTAGACCGAGTCTCAGTCAGATATAAAATACAAATATTAATATTTTTTAGGAATGTAAAGCAAACTTTGCTAACGGTTAAACTCACAGGTATTTAAAGTGATGTGGTGTGAAAAAAATCTCTGCAAAGTCCAACAAACCATCACTTTAAGTGTTGAAAATCCTTTCCTTATGTGAACCTGGATCACCTTGATCTCCACTTAAACCTGAGGTAAATCCAAATCACATGGACACCAGGGCAAAACACACTCGCTCAATCTACCCTCCTCACCTGTAATCCTTCTCCTCACCAATAAGCCATAATGGCTAACACACTGCGGTACAAGAGGAAACATGTGAGGCCTCGCCTTGGCTGCCCTTTGGATGAAAGCGCTGGTCAGGAACTCATTTCCGACATTTCCAAAATTACATCTGAACAAAATGTCAAGTTTATCCCATTGCGTTACACTGTTAACCCTTAACTGGGCGGAATATTTGGAGTAGGAAAAAAATTAATGTACTACTACTACTGCACCAGCCTACTAGTCAGAAAGAGATAAGATAACACTGTATGTAGGCCATTTGTACTGTGTATCCAAAGACAGAACCTATGAAGCTGTTTGGCAGTACAGTGCAATACACACACATTACTGTGTGTGTGTGTGTGTGTGTGTGTGTGTGTGGTTNTGGCAGTACAGTGCAATACACACACATTACTGTGTGTGTGTGTGTGTGTGTGTGTGTGTGTGGTTCAATGGTCACATTCATCACCGCACTGCCAGGGCTAACAAGTCAACTGTATGCTATAGGTGTTTGCAGACCTCACCTATGCATTTGCAACACTGACGATAACTGCATAATAAAGTGAAAATAATAAACCCGCTTCTGCATTCAGATTGCATTCTTTTGAGCAGGTGCATTAGATAAGAAAGTCCTTATTCAACTTTAAATGCTCACATGCTGTCAGCCAATGGAGGGTTGATGATTTAAACCAGGCCGAGAGTGCACAGTGAATATGAAATTCCTGCCAGACCGGTGCTAACACAACGCATTTAAATGACAGGCCGAGCTGATGTGTGTAAATGTCTTTAGCGTTAAATTACACACAAGGCATGTTTACATTCAGATTTTTATATGTGCTGCCATTAAGACAAAAATGCGGAGTAAATATACATACATTAATGGCATTAGCAGGATACTGTAGTTTCCTGGTAATACATAGTTGCTTCGACATCTTATGAGAACAAGTACACCATGTGAGGAAATGCATATAATACTTATGCCAACCTGATGGAGTGTTTACATGCTTGTACAGCAATGCTGATTTAGGCTGATTTCAACCTGATTATGCTGTGAACATGACTTTGGAAAAAAAAAAAGTATTTCCTTAATCGGATTAGAATTGAAGTTGTGACATGCATAAAGAGTGAAAAACATGTTCTGGGATGAAAAAATAATTGAAATCCATGTTTTCTGCATAATCAGAAGTCCTCACTAAAAATCAAATGAGGTGATACTGTATCTTCCTCTAATGCTGCTGCCATTAGTAATGTATTACTGGTTAGTAATACATGGTTAGGTTTTACCAACTAACTTGTTGCAGTAGCAACTAGTTGTTAGTTGGCATTTGTTCTAAAGTCATGTTGGGTCCAGTGGTGGAACAGAAGCTTTTAAACCAAACTTTCTCAATCCTCGTCATTCAAAGTATTGCTGACTGTTTATCTAAGCATCTTGTTAATTGCAATTAATCACATTCACCAGGCAGCACGGGCGTCATCATTCCTGATGACAGTTTAGGACAAAAACCAGCAGAGCTCTGAAGTCTGAGGAGCAGCATTGAGAACCATCATTTATTTCGATGCAAATTAAAAACCAGGAAAAAAAAAAAAAAACATTAATTGAATTTTCCATGGCTTTTTAAGCACTTTAGAATTGATCAGGTTGCTTCAACTGAGACCAATGCTAACATGCTAATTGTCATCCCCGATGCAGACAAGCGCTGGGCCAAGGCTTGTAGGAAATGAGTCTGTCTTCTCTCAGTTGGCCATTGACCATTAATTCAGAGAGGTAGAGACAAGGCCAGCGCCCAACTGCAACCAGCCTATTATTTTGCTGTAATGAAGGAGATGGAGATGAGAAAGAAAGAAAAGTATCTTGTGTATCTTAAACACAGCCTCAGTAGAGTAAGAAAAGCATCACTAAGCCTGCTAACACATCTATTCTGCTGTTGGATGGGAGGTGAACGCAGACACACATCACACTCCCGTACCTTGTCATCCTTAGCTGTGGAGGCTGATACAGGTAAAGTGCAGTAATCAATTTGCTCTACTGGCAGCAGTGCTCCTTTAGAATACTAATCAGGCTTCCGCCCTCCCTCTGCTCTTGTTCTCGCCATCCCTCTGCCTTTCTCCTTCCTCATTCACCTTTCTCATGACTTGACACCCCCCCCGTGCCCCAGACCTGACCAAATGCTAAAGGAGGACGGGCTGTCTTCTGCACAGATAACTGCTGCCACTAATCAAGCCTACGTGCACCGGGGCGTGGGATTAAAAGAGCTTGCACAGCTTGACTCAGGCAATGAATGCCGTTAAGCACACACACAAACAAACACACACACACGAGGTCAAAATAAAAACCTATAGGGAAGCCAGGCGTGTCTCGCCCTAGAAACATTCACACACACACACACACACACAAACCACAGATGAGCAAACAACATAACAAGGTCAACTCAAAAGCTGATGTTAGATGAACATTCTCGGGCTATAAAAGAACACACACGCTCAGAGGAAGATTAGATCTAAATTTATTTTGCCAGTCAGAATGGGACTCTGTGGCGAGCCACCCATCTCTATCTCTCAGAACACGTCACGCAGAGAGCTGCAGTGTTGTGCGCATCTAAAGCAAAAAAAGGGGAACAAACTCGACTGTGAATTGACAGGGCCTTAATTCCCGTTCGTTTTTCATTTGGAGAGATGGCTTACAAGGGGGGGCAGGGGGTGGAGGGGTGGTCTCTACACCATATCAAACACATACCGGAGTTGCCTGGAGGCTGTAACAGAACGTCCTCAATGTTACACACACACATGCAAGTGATAGGAGTGCGAGTGCGTGTGTGTGAGAAAGAAAGAGAGAGACAACGCCACCTTATGCATCAGCAGGGATATTTCATTATGTACATAACGAGTGCCATTAATCGCTCTTAACAAGAGGACACAACCTCACCTTGGCAGTCTCACACACACAGCAGGAAGGTGGGGGCAGAATGGGTGGGGGTTCATGGAAATATCTATAGCGTGCACAGAAATTAAAATTCATCACACTTGAGGATCTGCCACCTCCTTTTGACCGACCACATCGCGGCCCGGGGGTGTGTGGAGGCAAGCCAGCAGCCATATAGAAGCTGCTCGTCTGATAGACACAAGCACATAAAAAAAAAAGTAGGAAAAAAGAAGATGAAAAGAGCAGAGGAGGAGAGAGTGAAGTGATGAAATAAATATATAAATAAAAGTGGGGAGAAAATGCCGCAGTGATGGTTGCCAGCGGGGGGGCTTGTGCCCTTGACATACTGACACGGTAAGGGGG